>CM053771.1:337574685-337616523 GCA_028658325.1 Potorous gilbertii
GGAGAAGGAGATAAGCAGGGTGGGGGGGGGATGATGGAAGGGAGGGCAATGGAAGGAGGGAGCAATTTGAAGTCAACACTCAGGGAAGGACAGGATCAAAAGAGAGAATAGAAACAATGGGGAGCAGGATAGGATGGAGGGAAGATGTTTTTTTTTAAAGGAAGAAAAAAGCAGTCACAAAACCTTACCAGTACATTGAAAAACTATGTAGTGTTCCATATTCATGAACCTTCCACCTTGGCCGCAGAGTGTGAGGGGAAGTGTGTTCTTTGTAATGTTTTTAGCGTTCACTTTCATTTCTTTTATGATGATTCTGTTTGCATTGTTGTAATTGTTGCATATATTGTTTTCTTGACTCTGCTTACTTTACTCTGCATCAGTTCATATAAATCTTTCCATGCTTTTCAGTATTCATCATAGTCACTGTTTCTTAGGCAGAGTAGTATTCCAGTACATTCATGTATCTTTATTTGGTCAGCTGTTCTCTATCCTATGGACAGCTCCTCTGTTTCCAGTTCTTTGCTACCACCAAAAATGCTTTCTGGTTTTTATTTTCAGTGATAATATCAATATTAATTATGCTTTAATTTTTCCAGTATAATATTCAGGTGTTGGGCCTGTTACCCAGCAGCTACTTAATATTTGTAGACAGCCGAAAAACGGGGATTATTAGCACCTTCTACCCCCTTTTCTGTCTTCATCAGTGCAAAATTGGAAGTTGGCTGCATAGGACACAAGATTGTTTCATAGGTTGTCATTGCCAGAGTTAAGAAACTCACACAAAATTAGTCATTATTTGTGAAGCCTGGTTGGTAGAAAGTTAAAAGTTATATGAGGTTTTACTGTTATACTGATTATATTACTGTGTTCAATGATTACAGACTGAATTAATTTTTATATTCTGGTGTTGAACCATCAAATAAAATCCATGTTTAGAATGACTTTAAATTTCTAATCTGCAATTATAGATTGAAATCTAATTTGTATTCTTATGAATAAAATTCCCTTGTTTTTATTTTCACAGCATTCATTCAGTCGGATAGCATAATAGAAGTTCTACGTTTTGATGATGGAGGACTTTTACAGGTAACAAGTTATTTTATTATATATTTAACATATCATATTAAAATGTTTTTAATTTGCTAATTTAGATGTTAATTTGTTGATATTTATTTTCTTCTACATTTTTCCTTTAAAAAAATCAAAGTTGTTTCTCTGTTATACTTGAAGTTTTTCAGACTTTTGAGGTTAAGCTTCAAATTTGGATAAAAGAGTTGGGAGAAGTGAAAAAGAAATTTAGCAAATTACTTAAGGAACTAGCTATATTAATTCTTGTGAAAACAAAATGGTTTGTTAAAATGCTAATTCATAAATGAATTACTTTGTGCGGAAGCAACTTCCCATATGGCCTGTGCAAAAAATTCTTAGGTAGAATTGTATTCTTTTCTGTTTAGATGGCTTTGTGGATTTGGATGGTTAAGTTTTACCTCAGTGTGATTTTTTGCCTACACAGAGATTCTATTTCAGTGATTTTTCAGGAAATGAAGGTAGGTAGCCTTAGCTTTTCAAAAACTAAGCTAGGTAAGTGTCAGTATTAGTCGAACTAGCAATGATTCTTACTGCACTGTAGCCACTCTGTGGATCATCCTAGTGGAGTATGAAAAGTTTCATTACTACATTATTGGAAACTAAATGTTCATTTTTTTTTTTAGCCATGGCAGCCAGTAAAAGTCATAAAACTACAAAAAGGTCCTGTGTCCCTTCAGACCCCCTGTTGAGAAGTGGTGATGGTAGAAAAGGAAGAAAATGTTAAGCATGGATTGTTTTTTGATTATTTCTAATACTGTGTTAACTCGTATTTTTAATGGATGATCTTTGTCCAGCAGACAACAATTTGATATACTATCTGTATTGATGTTCTTATTGTTAATGAAACCAGATGACATAGAAATTTTACCCAAAAGGATGGAGAACTCACAAGTTTTGTTCTGTTTTTATTTGTAGAAGAGAATGAGTAATTGGCTTCATTAGTTTTATTGTGCCCTCAGAGTTAAGTGATACCATTTCATGGGTGACTTGGTTACCTTGCTTTGCAATTTTCCCAAATTTTATTAGTAACCATGAAGATAATTTTAATGTAATGCATCAGTATCACAAAAAATGAAGATTGAGAGAAATTCTATGACTGGCTTGAGTCTTGGAAAAAAATTCAAAGCTTTCATGAGGTATAGATGAGGAAGGAATGCATTTCATACATGGGAGACACCCTGCATAATGATACAGAGTTTAGAGATGGAGTGTTGTGGATAAGGATCAGGAAGAAAAATAGTTTTTCTGCAGTGTAGAATGAATGGAGGAGAAGGCTGGAAAGATAGGTACCAGATTGTGAAAAGTTTTGTACGAAAAACAGGCATTTTTATTTGAGTTTATAGGTAATCGAGAACCAGTGGAGTTGGAGTACGGTTACAGAACATAAGTAAGAAATAGCTGTCTAATATGGAAATCATTTCATAACCAGCTCTTCCTTTTAGTGAGCTGTCCTGGTGAGAACAATGGCAAAGATCAGTGCTGAATTAGAAAAAAGGATGACGACAAGAAGACATTGCAGATGAATTTGGTATCATATCCAAAAGAACTTGTTATTCCAGACCTAGAAAAATGTAAAGTTAAGACATTGATTCTATCACCACATCTTACAGAGTTTTGACCCATGCATTAATATATGTTGTAATAAAGGAGCTGAAAGAACCCAAAATTGCTGAAGATAGCAAACTCACATTGGAAGACATGCAGATAAAGACAACATAGTTTAGAGTGTAAGTTTTATTTTTGTAAACTATAAGGAAGAAGATGACTGTAGGTTACAAACAGTATCCCCATACAAAACAGTTAAAGATAATTGAAGAAAGTAAACCTGAAGAGTTATGGCATTAGATTTATAGAGGAACATAGAAGGCAACAAACATAAATAAAATGGGATAGATCAGTCTTCATTTTTGTGGTCATCAGCAGAGTGAGGACCACTACACTTGGACTTTTCTACCCAGGTGTCTGCTGTGCTAGGTGAAGAAAGGACAATGACATTTAAATGAAGCTAGCAAGTGTGGCTGAACTTGGAAAAATACCTATGAAATAGGTAATGGTAAAGGCAAAAACTATTTACAGGTTCTTAAGGATTTGTCTTCAAGATATCCCAAAGATACTAAAAGATTGTAAATTATCATGGTTGCTAATATTCTCCCCAAGAAAAGGTTACTGAACAGACATCAAGTATCAACTCATGTGTCATGGCAGTTCCGTGAGGGAAGTTACTGTTTTGCTTTTCTTTGTATCCTCGCTGCTTAGCATAGTGTCAGGCACATAGTAAGCTATTCGTAGATTTTTTTTTTGATTGGCCATCTCTCCTTATGAAAATAGTCATTGTGTGCATGCTTGAAGAAAATATTTGATGAAACTAGCCAATTTTGATAGATGATTTTATATAGTAGACCACATGTTCATATCCACAGAGTGGACTGAGAGGGATAGTGAAAATCAGACCCTGATATGCTTATTATTATTTTTTATATTATTTTTTAAATTAAATTAATTTATTTTAAGTTTTCAACATTCATTTCCATAAAATTTTGAGTTCCAAATTTTCCCCCCATCCCAAAATGCCAAGCATTCTAATTACCCCTACCACCAATCTATCCTCCCTTCTAACATCCCTCCCTTCCCTTATCCCCATCTTCTCTTATGTTCTGTAGGGAAAGATAAATTTCTATACCCCTTTACCTGTATTTCTTATTTCCCAGTTGTATGCAAGAACAATACTCAACAGTTTTTCCTAAAACATTGAGTTCCAACCTCTCTTCCTTCCTCCCTCCCCATCCATCTTCACCAGGAAGGCAAGCAATTCAATATAGGCTATATATGTGTAGTTTTGCAAATGATTTTCATAATAATCAGATTGTGTAAGACTAACTATATTTTCCCTCCTTTCCATCCTGCCCCCCATTTATTCTGTTCTCTCTTTTGACCTTGTTCCTCGCAGTGTTGACTTATAATTGCTCCCTCTTCCCATTGCCCTCCCTTCCATCTTCCCCCCAACCCTGCTTATCCCCTTCTCTCCCATTTTCCTGTATTGTAAGATAGGTTTTCATACTAAAATGAATATGCATTTTATTCCTTCCTTGAGTCATATGTGATAAGAGTAGTATGCTTGTTATTTTTACAAGAAAAAGAAAGGCAAAATCTTGACCGCTCAACTTAATGTAATTAAATGACCATTTAAAGGCTGTCTTCAAGTACATTGTTTTCACTACATCTTTTAAGATCATATGGAGAGGGGAAAGAAAGACTGACCAGTAGAAGCTCCCCCCCATAGCCCATAAAATACCTGTAAAAAATTACTCTAAACAAATTCTAGAGCAGCAAAAGCCACAAAATGACAGAAGGAAAGAGGTTTCCAGTCCAAGACAGCCTGGAAGGCTGACCAGAAAGGTCTTAGGCACTGGGCATGGAGCGGAGCACAGCCCTACATGGACCATGTGACGTGGCAGGGACAGGACCTGAAACAGGCTTCAGGGCACCACCAGCAGCAGCAGTTCCCTGATTACTCAACCCACAAACGCCAAAGACAACTTCAAAGGTGAGTGAGAAAGCTCTTTCACTTGGGTGAGAAGGGGCCCAAGTCCACTGCAGTGGCAGCATCCATTTTTGGAGCCCCCTGCCTAAAGACCCTGGGGGAATTGAACGGCTGATCTGGATCTCATCCCTGAGTGGCTCTCCTGGGTTGAGGAAGAGTGCTGGCAGTGGAGCTGGTAGAGGCTCTGGAGGGGGAACTCTGCAGGCAGATCCTGGGCAGAACAGAGTGCCTATGGTTGGTCCCAGACATCAGTGCAGGCCAGGAGAGGAGTAGACCCCTCCTCCCTTGATTGTGCCACCTTGGAGGAACTGAGAACTTACAGGCCTCCCAGAGTATACCCTCCTCTTGACAAAGGACCTAAAAGTCAAGTAACTGGCTGGGAAAATGCCCAAAAAAGGGGAAAAAATGAGACTAGAGAAGGCTACTTTGCTGGTGAACAGGTATTTTCTTCCATTGTTTTGGATGAGGAAGAACAAAGCATAATATCAGAGGAAGACCTAAAAGTCAAGGCTTCTCCATCCAAAACCTCCCAAATAAATAGGCAGTGGTCTCAGGCCATGGAAGAAGGTCAAAAAGGATTTTGAAAATTAAGTAAGAGAGGTGGAGGAAAAGTTGGGAAGAGAAATGAAAGTGATGCAAGAAAATCATGAAAAGCGAGTCAGCAGCTTGCTAAAGGAGACTTACAAAAATGCTGAAGAAAATAACACCTTTAAAGATAGGTAACTCATTTGTCAAAAAAAAGTCCAAAAAGCCACATGAGGAGAGGAATGATTTAAAAAGCAGAATTAGCCAAATGGAAAAGGAGGTTCAAAAGCTCACTGAAGAAAACAGTTCTTTAAAAAGTAGAATGGAGCAGATAGAAGCTAATGACTTTATGAGAAACCAAAGAATTACAAAATAAAACCAAAAGAGTGAAAAGCAGAAGATAATGTGGAATATCTCACTGAAAAAACAACTGATCTGGAAAAAGATCCAGGAGAAACAATTTTAAAATTATGGGATTACCTGAAAACTATGATCAAAAAAAGAGCCTAAACATCATCTTTCATGAAATTGCCCAGATATTCTTGAACCAGAAGGCAAAATAAATATTGAAAGAATTTACCAGTCACCTCCTGAAAGAGACCAGAGGAGAGAAACTCCTAGGATATTGTAGTCAAAATCCAGAGTTCCCAGGTCAAGGAGAAAATATTGCAAGCAACTAGAAAGAAACAACTTGAGTAGTGTGGAAATACAATCACGATAACACAAGATCTAGCAGCTTCTGCATTAAGGGATTGAAGAGCTTGGAATATGATATTCCAGAAATCAAAGGAACTAGGATTAAAACCAAGAATCACCTGCCCAGCAAAACTGAGTATAATACTTCAGGGGTAAAAATGGACATTCAGTGAAATAGAGGACTTTCAAGCATACTTGAGGATAAGACCAGAAATGAATAGAAAATTTGATTTTGAAACACAGAAATCAAGAGAATCATGGAAAGGTAAATAGGAAAAAAAAAATCATAAGGGACTTACTACAGGCAAACTGTTTATATTCCTACATGGAAAGATAGTATTTGTAACTCTTGAAACTTTTCTCTGTATTTGGGGGGATTATACATACACATACACGCACGCAGACACATGCACGTATATAGACAGAGAACACAGGATGAGTTGAATAAGAAGGGATGATATCTGAAAAAATAAAATTAAGGGGTGAAAGAGGAATATATTGGGAGAAAGGGAGAAATGGAACGAGGCAAATTATGTGTCATAAAAGAAGCAAGAGAAAGCTTTTTCAATGACGGAGAAAAAGGAGGAGGTGAGAGTGAAAAATGAAGCTTACTCTCATCACATTTGGATGAGGAAGAAATAACATGCTCACCCAATTTGGTTATGAATCTTACCTTACTTATCTTACACTATAGGAAAGTAGAAGAGAAGGGGATAAGTGGAGTATGGGGGGATGATAGAAGGGAGGGCATATGGGAGGAGGGAGTAATTAGAAGTAAACACTTTTGGGGATGGACAAGGTCAGAAGAGAGAATGGAATAAATGGGGGCAGGATAGGATGGAGGGAAATAGAGTTAGTCTTACACAACATGACTATTATGGATGTCTTTTGCAAAACTACACATGTATGGCCTATATTGAATTGCTTGCCTTCTCAGTAGGGATAGGTGGGGAGGGAGGAAGAGAGAGAAGTTGGAACTCAAAGTTTTAGGAAGAAATGTGTTGAGAATTGTTTTTACATACAACTGGAAAATAAGAAATACAGGTAATGGGGTATAAAAATCTATCTTGCCCTACAAAAAGAGAGAAGATGGGGATAAGGGAAGGGAGGGGTGTGATAGAAGGGAGGGCAGATTGAGGGAAAGGGTAGTCAAAATGCATGGCATTTTGGGGCAGGGGAAGGGAGAGATGGGGAGAAAATTTGGAACTCAAAATTTTGTGGAAATGAGTATGAAAATTAAAAATAAATAATAAACATTAGAAAAAAGGAGTTGGGCTAGGGGATCTATAATGAACTTTCCATGTCAAAAAAAAGAAAAGATCATATGGAGAGACTTGAAGCAGGAGGACCAATTAGGAGGCTGTTGTAATAGTCTAGGCAAGGATAATGAGGGTCCGAAGGTGGGTGAGGCTGTGTGAGTAGAGAAAAGGGGACAGATATGACATGTAGAGGAAAAATTGAAGGTATTTGGAATTGATTCGATGTGTGGGGTGAGGGAAGGTGAGGAGTCAAAGATGACACCAAAGGTATGAGAACTTGGATGACTGAAAAGATTGTGCTGTCCTCCACATTAATAAGGAACTTTGAAAGAGTAGTGGGTTTTTTGGGTAAGAAATATAATGTGGATGATAATGTCCTTTTTGCCCGAACAATCTTTTGGGACTTACTGTGTTCAACCCAAATGAAAAGGAGGTGGGGGAAACGGGGATTGACAGCTAGGTGGCACATTGAATAGAGCATTGGGCCTTGAGTCAGGAAGATAGGAGTTCAAATCCTCAGACACTTCTAGGTGTGTGTGTGTTCGACTTTGTTGCTGAAGAAGACCATGCCATCAGAAAAATGATGACATGACTTGCTCTTGACTTTGTTTTGAGTGAGGAAGGGCTATTGTGCAGGTCACCAAGCCTCACTTCTCCTCCAGAGCCATCTGAATCCAGTGACCAGATATTCATCAGGATGACTGGAGATGACCCAGGATGAGGCAATTGGGGTTAAGTGACTTGCCCAAGGTCACATAACTAGTGAGTGTCTGGTGTCTGAGGTGATATTTGAACTCCTGCACTCCAGACTCCTGCACTGTTGCTCTATCCACTGCACCACCTACCTGCCCCAACTTCTAAGTTAAGTCACGTAACCTCTGTTTGCTTCAGTTTTCTCATCTGTAAAATAGGGATAGTGATGGAACTTACCTTGCAGAGTTGTTGTGAAAATCAAATGAGATAATATTTGTAAAGTGCTTAGCATAATGCCTGGCACATGGTAAGTTCTATATAAATGTTAAGGATGCGGCAGGACTCTTATGGACAGGTCACTTCCACCAGCCCAGGGCCTGCTGGAAAGTGTTGGTGGCAGCCATCATGTCTGGTAGGTTAAGGATCAAGAGTTCAGTTTTCCCAATGGCTCATGCACAGATCTTGCAGCATATACCTGGGAACTCTGAGGGACCATAGTCTGGCCCTGAAGGCAGAAGGTTTGGATTAGGCACCGAAGAGGAAGTGGCAGGGAGACAGTGAGGGACTTTTAAGGCAGGTGTAGTTATGTTGAAGACACGTTCCAGGATTGGCTGTCACAACAAGAATGGAGTGTGACTCATTTTTCTACCTTCTCTTAGTGAATTACACCCCGCTGTGTGTCAGTCTATCAACAACCCTAGCATAAGGGCTCCTCTTCCATCCGTAGCCTCCATTTTGGAGACTATGGCCTTAGAGGTAGCAAATTCCTAGACTTTTTCAGTTCACAGCCCTTAACGTATGTTATATGCATATCCTAGGATGTCCAGATTACCTGAACTGTGCTTTTTTTGGGTTGCAGCTCAACAAATCAAAAGGTGTGTTATTGGCTATCTGGTAACAATGTTCCTTTTAAATTTAGCAATAGACTGAATGGGAATGTATATCCCTTTCAGGTAACCTCTGTATTGTCTGATATTTTGCTAGGAATGGTGTGATGTACTGTAGGAATCATATTCAGGTTAAGATAAAGTCTTGTGTGCTAGTGAATTTTTTATTTGATGGTAATGTATTAGGAGCAGCATCTAATCCTGGAACCTATAAACAATGGGTGTCAAAATTATATATTGATAATGTATGTGATGAACTCTTTTTTCACAGAGCAAAAAGTCAGCTTAGCTATTAGAATCAGAGACACTTGAGTTCAAATCATTCCTTAGTCACTTTACTAGTTGTGTGACTGGGCAAATCAGTTGTTCAGTAAACATTTATTAAGTGTGCCAGGCAGTGTGCTAAACTTTGGGAATACCTGTATGGAAAGGAAAGACAGGCCTTACCCTCAAGGAGCGTCCAGTCTAATGGAGAAAGAGATAAGGAAGATGAACAGCTTTGCGGAGGGAGGAGGACATGGATGTGGCACAGAGAGTGATGGAGGAGTCAAATGAGTCAGCCAGATAGAATGTGGAGAGATGGCTGGCCTGGCCCCTACTTAAATGGTATAGTGAGAGGGACAGCAGTGTGGCTGAGTGGGGAATGCTCAGGCATCCAATTCTCCCCTGTAGGAGGATGAAGTTCCTAAAGAAGAGGTTCCTGGGGACATGATGGAGAAGTCAGAGGCACACCACCTCCATCCAATTATGTGGTGTAGTAGCGAAGGGCTGGTTCTGGAGTCAAGAGACCTAGGTACCTCTTATACTTACTACCTTTGGGACCTTAGACAAGGCAGCTCTCTTCTCTGGCCTCAGTTTCCTTAGCTGTGAAATGAGGGGAGTTGAAAGATAGGACCTTTTAGGTTCCTTCCAGATCTGGGATTTCTGTGATCCCTATGAATTGGCTATGTGTAGCCTATAGAAAAACTGACTCAGGGGATGTGATAACTGTTTTGTAACGAAGTTAAGAGCTGCATTATCAAAACCAAATTGACTTCATAGAGCCTTCCCTCACATTTTCAATTTTATGGAGATGGTACAGTGCAAAGATCACTAGCTCTGGAGTCAGAGGACCTGAGTTCAAACCCCTTTTCTTATCCTTCTTACCTTTGTGAACTTAGAGAAGTCATATAACTTCTGTGGGCCTGAATTTCCTCTGTAAAGAGATCCTTGGGCTGGATAGGTCTAAATTCCCTTCTAGATGAAGAAACACTTGAGTTATTGTTTTTTAGGTTTGTCTTTTCTTTTTTTTAACTGAAGTTATATTGTATTTAAAAAGGTAAAAACCATTCTTAGCTAGAGAAGCCAGAACCCTGCTCTAGTCAGTAGGAAGCTACTGAAGATTTTTGATTTTCATTAGAGGAATGACATGATCAGACTTTTATATTTTTGGCATCTATGTGAAGGATGGGTTGAAGAGGAGGAATGTTAAAAGTAGGGAGATCAGCTAGGAAGTTCTACAATAGTCTTTCAGAGGTGGAGAACCTGCAGCTTTGAGGCCACATGTGGCCTTCTAGGTCCTTGAGTACAACAGCCCTTTGACTGAGCCCAAGTTTTACAGAAATTTGGATTTGTTCTGTGAAATTTGGACTCAGTAGTGAGAATGTGAGTTGTAAAGAGGGGATCAATGTGAGAAATGGACTCCTCAGGATTCTCCAGTGGATGTACTATGTGGTGGGTAGGAAGGGAAAAGTCAAAGTATACTTGGGTTTCAAGACTGTGTAAATTTTCTCCCCTTCTCTCCTCCCTCCCTCCCCAAGACAGCATGTCTTTCTTATATGGGCTTTATGCATATATTCTTACAAAACACATTTTCACATTAGTAAAACAAATGGAAGAAAGCACGAGTAAAACTAAATAAAACTGACATAACAAAAGATAAAATAGTCTGCTCATTCTGCATTCTGACTTCATAGTTCTTTCTCTGGGTGTGGATAGCATTTTGCATCATGAGTCCTTTGGAAATGTTTTAGGTCCTTGAATTGTTGAGGAGGACTAAATTTATCAAAAACAGTTCATGCATACTGTGATGGTTACTGTTTTGCCCACTTCACTCAGCATCAATTCATGTAAGTCTATCCAAGTGTTTCTGAAATCTGCCTGTTTGTCATTTCTTATAGCATTACATTCCTATACCACAACTTGATCAGCCAAAAACTTTTCAATTTAATGTAATAAAAATTAATCCATTTTGCATTTCATAATATTTTTTATCTCTTGTTTGAGTTATAAATTCTTCCATTCTCTATAAAACTGGCAAATAAACTATTCCTTGCTCCCCTATTTTGTTAGTCATATCAGCTTTTATACCTAGACTTTGTACCCATTTGGACTTTATTCTGGTATATGGTATCAGGCATTGGTCCTTTTTCCAGGTCAGTTGTCTTTCCATCAAGGTACTTCACATTATCTTCTATTTTCTTCATTCTTTTGGTTTTGTTTTATAATTTCTTGATTTCTCATAAAGTTATTAGCTTCCATTTGCTGCATTCTAATTTTTAAAGAATTCTTTTCTTCAGTGAGCTCTTTTTCCATTTGACTCATTCTGCATTCCTCTTCTCCTTGGCTTTTTTGGACCTCTTTTGCCATTTGGGTTAGTCTCATTTTAAAGTTGTTATTTTCTTCAGCATTTTTGTGGGTGACTCATTTTTCATGGTTTTCATGATTTCTCTTCGCAGTTTTTCCTCTCCTTCTCTTGCTCAATTTGCAAAATCCTTTTTGAACTCTTCCGTGGCCTGAGACCAATTCATATTTTCCTTGGAGGCAGGAGCTTTGACTTTGTTCTCTTCTTCTGGTTGTATGTTTTGATCTTCTTTGTCACCAATGATGTAAGAAAATAATTTCCCCTGAGAAAGTAAGAATCTGTAGTCTGTTTCTTTCTCTCTGCTTGCTCATTTTCCCAGCCATTTACTTGACTTTTGAGCTTTGTTAAGTAGAGGGCTCAGAAGTGGCCTCTGCTTCAGCAGTGGCTTCAGCCGCTCATGGTCTGGGCTGGAGCTGGGCCTTGTCCTTGGGCAGGGCCATGCTCCCCTTTCAGCCACTGACCTTTGAAGCTGTCTTAGTGTTTGTGGGTTGAGAAGTCTGAAATCCAAAGCAACCCCCAGAAATTCAGTCCCTAAAGCCTGCTGCTGCTTAGTCTGCCCTGGCCAAACTGCACTCTCCTCCAACCCTGGTGCAATAGACCCTTCCAGATAGTCTTGTTATTTTGTGATTTCTGCTACTCTAGAATTCATTTAGAGTCACTTTTTTACTAATTTTCTGAGGGGTTTGGGGGAGAACTGTAGCAGGTCCCCACTTCTACTCCTTCATGTTGGTTCTGCCCCTTTCTCCCCCCCCAACCCCCTGTGTGATATTTTTAGAAGGGGGGAAGTTTTACCTTTGAACATGTGAACATGTCCTGAGGCAATGAAAAAGGTTGGATTAAAGTCAAGGGAGAGATTTAGAAGTCATCTTAGAGCTAATAATCTAAATAACTGAAAAATTGATGAAATCAGCAGGAGGAAGAGTGGGCAATGGAAGTTAGGGGGAAAGTCTTCAATTCGTCATGTATTGGATTTTCATTTTAAAAGGTCAGGGAAACCTTTATTTAAATCTCTTTTGAATTGCACAGAATAGGAATCTGACTTCCATGAGATTGATATTTATGTAATGGGTGTACTTAGGAAAAATGTTATCAGATTGACAAAGATTCTATTCCATTTTGAAGAATGATTTCTTTAAATAAAACATTTTGAATTATAAGTACGTACTTCCTCTTACATTTCCCAATAGTAGCAGTAACATTGACATAACATTGTCAGCTTTAAAAGTTGTTTTTAAGTTTGAAGCTATTTTCTTTAAAAAACAAACTTTATTAAAGGTAGGATTTCATGAGCACTAAAAATTAAAATAGAAACTTAAGGATAGAATTAGAAGAAACCATAGAGATTATCTAGTAGCTTTTCCACCTATTTTGATGTTATATAGGTACACCTTGTGCAACAATAAATGATAATATGATTTCATTAGCTCTAGTATTTCTTACATTGTTGCATATCACAGCCCTTCTGTGACTTGGTACATGGTCTTTTGAGAGTTCCTGTGGCCTAAAAATTCATCACCCTCTGCCCAATGTGATAATGAACTTTTTTGACTTCAATACCGAGCAGTGTATAGTGCCAATATTTAGTTCTTCTCTCTCTACTGAGAAAAGAGGAACCAAACTCCTATTCTTAAATCTTCCTCACTTATCATCATTCTAGTGACATTTAGAGATTTCTTACTTAAGAAGCCAAATGACTTTAAAAGGTTCTCTAGGCTTGCGTTAGAAAATAATTTCAGTATTGGAATATATGAAATTTCAGACCAGTTTTTCCTTCTACTCCCTATGTTGCAAGTATTTTTCTTTTACTGAGGAGTCAGACTTTTCTTTTTACTATTGTTTTTAAATATACATGCATACTAGATACATAGATATGAATGCATACTGTAGATAGATCGATGGATAGATGTGTAAGCTTTATCATATTTTGCATCTTTTTCATTACTTGTTCATTTATTTTAAATTCTTAGTCCTGCCCTTTAATGGATGTAGGAAAAATACAGAATTGATTGTGGAATAGTTATTAAACTTCCCTTTTATATGAAAAACGAAGGGAAGAGACTTTTGAATTAAATGTTCTATCTCTTTCATTACATTCTTCAAAACAAAAAAGCAAATCTCTTACCCATACAACTACATATATTCTTTAGTTACTTCCTCACTGATCCCCAACTAAGCAAACCTTTTCCATGTTCTGTGCTATTCTTTTACTGAGAGTCTCTAGGCTGTAGTGTTCTAGATATCACTAGGAGTACCAGACCATAAGCCAATCCATTTGAAATCTCTCTGTATCTCTGTTATGCATCTGTAGAGTAAGGGAATTAGATTAAATGACTAAAGCTCCTACCCTCTCTAAAATTCTCAAATGTTAGGTGACCTCTGAACTCAGTATCAGAGGTTCTTTAGCTGTATTTGGAGAGAAGGATATCAGACTTGGTGCACTGGAGTATTTATGACATGAACTAAAAATAGCTAACATTTATATAGCATTTTAAGGTTTAAAAATTATTATCTCAGTTGAACCTCACAACAGCCCCACAAAGTAGGTGCTATTATTATTTCCGTTTTACATATAAAGAAATTTAGTTGGAGAAAGGCTAAGTGATTTGCTCAGGGTCACACAGCTCATAAGTGTCTGAAGCTGCATTTGAACTCAGATTTTCCTGTCTCCTAAATCCAGCATTCTGTCTACTGAACTGCCTAGAAAGAATGTTTTTTTTTCTAATTTTTGTAAAACTCCCCCATAATTTTTTTAAACACAATTCTAAATCTATTTTTACCCCTGTCTTTATCAAATAAAGTGTTGTAAGTAAAATCTCCTCTAGAAGGCACTGCCTCAGAAATAATGAAGGATAAAGTAAGAGCCAAGAGTTTGTGTGAACTCAAAGTATATTTAAAAAATATGAAATTATCAGGGAAAACTGCCCTGATGTTCTAGAACCAAAGGACAAAATAAATATTGAAAGAATCCACTGATCACCTCCTGAAAGAGACCTGAAAAGAGAAATTCCTAGGAATATTGTGACCAAATTTCAGAGATTCCAGGTCAAGGAGAAAATACTGCAAGCAGCTAGAAAGAAACAACTTGAGTATTGTGGAAATGTAATCAGGGTATCACAGGATGTGGCAGCTTCTACATTAAGGGATCAAAGGGCTTGGAAAAGGAACTGGGATTAAAACCAGGAATCACCTACCTAGCAAAATGGAGTATAATACTTCCAGGGAAAAATGGTCATGCAGTGATGTAGAGGACTTTCAAGCATTCTTGATAAAAAGGCCAGAACTGAATAGAAAATTTGACTTTCAAACACAAGAATCAAGAGAAGCATGAAAAGGTAAACAGGAAAGAGAAATCATGAAGGACTTTCTTGTTTACCTTCCTA
This sequence comes from Potorous gilbertii, assembly GCA_028658325.1. Classification (NCBI taxonomy): domain Eukaryota; kingdom Metazoa; phylum Chordata; class Mammalia; order Diprotodontia; family Potoroidae; genus Potorous; species Potorous gilbertii. The sequence continues at coordinate 337,589,379 of CM053771.1, forward strand.
CATGGAAAGATAATATTTGTAACTCTTGAGACTTTTTCTTAGTATTTGGATAGGTGGAGAGATAACACACACACACACACACACACACACACACACACACACACATACACCCACGCACATGCACATGCACACGCACATGCACACAGAGAGCACAGGTTGAGTTGAATCAGAAGGGATGATATCTATTAAAAAAAAAACTTGTTAGCATTAGAGGTCAATTCCCACACCTTCCTTCCCCCAACAGAATAGATTTTTATGGAGAGAGGTAGTTAATTCTTTATTACTGGAGATTTTCAAGCGTGACTGGCTGACAAACTATTTGTCAAGGAAATTTTTGCTTAGTAATGTCTTGGATTAAATTGATGGGCTATTTTGATTTTAATTTAGTTTTACTGTGACCTGTGAGTACAGACTTTTTATTTGACATTGGATGCTAGTTTCAGTTATATTTGATACCTCCTCTGGGGCATTCTCCACTCTAAATTTAGGAATCTCTTGTACTATGGTGTTAAAACCAACCAGCAACAACGGTATTTCCAGCTCTCTAGAGTTCCATGATTATTGCACTTAGCATTCTAAGTCGTCCACTGTGCAACCCAACCTGGAGTTCTAATATTTTTCCCTCATTTTGTCATAGTATATTATGCTGTGCAAATTTCACCCTTTTACAAGATGCCTGTGATCTAGGGAAATGGTAGTTAGTCTCTAGACTGTCGGACTCTTAATCATTATGCCCAAAAAGCTCTAATGGATCTGAGATCTTAAGGTTCCTTCTGACAGTACAGTTATAATCCATGCATTCCTGCCATCCCAGCGAGAATCTTGTCTATAGCCTTCATTTGAGTTTTCTACATAGAATCAATTCAGTATTCTTGGAATGTTTTCTTGGCATGGTGAGTATTCTAGTGAAGACTCTCCATTGCTTAACTTCCTCTCCCTTTCCTTTTTTCTTTCTTTTCTCTCTCCCAAGCCCATTTTTTTCACAACTATATATTTATCTTATGTTTTGTTTTACTTTATTTTTCTTACATTTTATTTTTAACTGGTTTCCAAGGACCAGCTTGGCTAAGTACAGAAAGAAATAACCCTACTAAGTCAGCCCTTGGTTTTAAATTTTTTGACTGTGACAACTATAAAACAAAGAAAAATACAGAATGGTACAACCTTAACCAAATAGCTTCTCCAGTTTAAGTGTGCAAAGTTTTATTATTGCAACCCCTTGTTTATTATATCTTGGTAAGTGTATTTCTTGATATTGTGTATATATACTTTAGTTATTTTTAAAGAACTCCCTTTTCTGTTTCTGCTGAGTTTTTGTTAGTAATATACAAAAAGGCTGATGATTTTTGGGTTTATTTTATATCTAACTACTTGAATGAATTTATTTCAGTTTATTAGTTAAATTCTCTAAAAAAAAAAACATACTCTGCATGCAGTACTAACTATGCTTCTTTTTTGCCTTTGCTTATCCCATAGATTTCTCATTCTCATCTTAATTGCTATAGATAGCATTTTTAGAACTGTATCAAATAATAGTAGTGACAGTAATGGTACATCTTTGCTTTTTCCATGATCTTATTGAAAAACTCTAGCATTTCTTCTTCACAGAAAATACTACCTCTTGTTGTGTGTTGTTTTACCCTCTTTGCTAGTATTTATTAAGTTATATCAATTTTACCGTGGTAGTCATTAGGCACATTGGTCTATCTTTTTCTTTCTCTGATTTATCTCTCTTTCATCTAGGGGCAAAGACCTTAGTTGCATCATAGAAAGAGTTTATTTCCCTATTTTTGCAAACATGATTTAGTATTAAAATTATTCATTTTTCTAAATTCGATTTTTATTTGTAAACATGGGAAACCAACTCATCAATCAGCTCAGTTCATATCTTCCTGCACCCTGGGCTAAGGGAGGCAATTTGACTTGGTCTCCTCTGATACCTCCTTTCATGTTCCAGGGGTGAGGAGACTCAGGTCCATCTGATCCTGGACTTTTTGGTGGGAATCCCTAAAGACTTGTTCAGTATTTTTTTATGGAATTAGATTATATAATTTTCTATTTCTTATTCCTTTAAACTGTGGGGTGGGATTTTTTGTTGTTGTTGCAGATATATGCTTATCTATTTCATTTAAATTGTCAGTTTTCTTGACATATAAATAGTCAACATCATTTCTAATGCTTGGCTTTTTATTATGAATTAGACTTTTTCATTTTTTACATTGGAAATTGATTTTCTCCTTTTTAAAACCATATTAGCTCATGGTTTATGTATTTTATTAACATTTCTTAAAAGCAGCTGCTAGTTTTATCAATTTCAGTGTGTTTTTTCATATTTCATTTCAGTTTTGTTTATTCTATTTTAAAATTTGCTATTTTTGTGTTTAATAGAAATTCTTTTAGTTTTAGTTTTTATCCCAGGCCCTCTTTATTGATCTTTTCTTTGCCTGTCTTCTTGTTTAAAGTATTAATTGATATAAATTTTTCTCTAAGGACTGTTTTGACTGTATCCCAAAACTTGTGTTGTATGTCATCATTTTTGTAATTTTTTTTGACGAAATTGTCCGTTTTATGATTTTTTTTCGTTAAAGAGCCTAGAATACTTTATACGCTCTTCTACTTAGTTTTTGTGTAATGTCTTTTTTTTTTTTTTGGTGTCTCTTTTTAAATTAAATTTTTTTTCCAGTTATCCAGAATTTATTTTTCTCTCTACCAACTCCTCTGCTAGAAGGAAAATAAAATCCTTGTTCCAAACAAGCATAGTCAAACAAATTCCTGTATTGTCTTTTCCCTAATTTTTAAGGTAGATTGTAAGCTTTTTGAGGTCAGACCCTGTTTTGCTTTGTGTCCCCAATGCTTAGCACTGTGCCTAGTTCTTAAGCATTTAATAAGTGTTCTTTTATTGATTTGTTGAACAGTGAAACAGAATAGACTAAGGGATGGCAGTCTCCTTTGCTGGAGCTATATTCAAGCTATGCCCACCAAGTGTAAACATCCCCCAAGGCTCTGCCCTGGGTACTCTTCTCCCTCTCTACTGTTTTGTTTGGTGATCATATTAGTTCCTGTGTATTGAATGATCATTTCTATGTAAAGGATTCTCAGATGTATTTATCCAGCCCTAACCTCTCTTCTGACCTACAGTCTTACATGTCTGTTGAACATCTCTAATTGGAGATCTTATATTCATCTTAAATTTAACATGTCTAAAACTGATTTCATAAATCTTCCTGCTACGTCTTTCAACCTTTTCTAATCTCTCTGTTACTGTCAGGGGCATCAGCATCCTCTCAGTCATGCAGGCATGTAACCTAGATGTCATTCTTGATCTCTCATTCTTTCTCATGACCACCCTCCCCATATATAATCTGTTGCCAAGTCCTACTTCTCTAACTTTGCAACATCTTTTACATATACCTCCTCTCTTTGATACTTCCACTACCCTAGTGTAGGTCCCTCATGCCTGGACATGCCTGGACATTGCAGTAGCCTGCTGTGATCTCCCTGCTTCAGATGTCTTCCCACTCTTTTCTGTCCTTCGCTCATCAGTTGATCTTCCTAACTGATCCAAAGATGAAGTCAAATTGATCTTCCTAAAATTCAAGTCTAACCATGTCACACACACACACCTCCACTCCCATTCCATCAACTCTGGTCCCTGGAATGCTATCCTCACCTCTGCTTCCTACTTTCTCTGACTTCTTCAGTTCTGAGCTGAAATGCCATATTCTAATGCTGTAGTGCCTTCCCTCTGAGATTGTCTCAAATTTACCCTTTACTTCCATAAATTAAAGTGAATGTTTTTCTTAAAGGTTATCGCTGTTAGATTGTGAATATCAGTAAAATTCTGGTTCTAAAATAGTTTCAAACACATTGGAAATTCTTTTGGAATAGCTGTGTGTCTAATTTATTTGAATATCTTCAGTGGTGGAAAATCTTTGAAGACAGATTGATATTTGGAAGTAGCCAGATGTCCTTAAAAACCAGAAATCTGGTCAGAGAGGGGCAAGGTGGTAAATTTGGACACTGATGATATTGGTCAGAAATGTGATGATTGTAATGAAATTGTTTATCTCAGTTTATTTTGTATGCTAATTATGAAGGCAGTTAAAGAGAAATTCCCCCCCAAAAAATGTCAGTAATAGTAGCCATATTGGTGAAAGTCTATAGGCTTTCAAATGCAGTGTAACATAAAACATTGTTAAACAGTCATATAAAGTTATGTATAAAAATATTAATATTCATACACCTTAAATAATCTGTATGTTAATTGTTATATTAAAGTCTTGATTTCAGTCTTATATTATTCTTTTTACAGACTGAGACAATTGGACTCAATTCCTATCAGCAGAAAAGGTAAGAACTAAATATTAGAATTTCATTATGCTTTTATTAGCACACTTTCAGATCCTTTTGGAAATCTATTTCCTTTTTTTTTCTAAGAGCAGTATTTAACATGCATAAGCACAGTGAATCATAAAACATTTAAATGAGAAGTTTAATGTACTATAAAGGCTTATATTCCACACACTCAAATTTTTTAATTCATTGTAAACATAATTGTGTATAGATACAAAAGAATTTCTTCTGTGAAATATTTTTAATGATTACAGTCAGTTAGATGGCACTTATTTTTTGTTACAAAGTGCAGCTTTATAATTTTCCAGTACATGTTACTGGCTACCATACATTTGTACAAAGAGCAGGAATTTGTATATAAGGAGAACTATTCCTGAATCTTCTATTGACCTAATATGGGAAAAGCCATTTAACTTTCAGAGCCTATTCTGTCTTCATATTTATCATTTCTTATGGCTCAGTAATCTTCTATTACATCTGAATATCGCAATTTATTTTGCTATTCTTCAATTATGAAACATGTTTTGTTTCTAGGTTTTTTTAAAGGACAAATAGTGTTCTATCTTGGGGGTTTTTTTTTTGTTGTTTTTTGTGGTATACTTGGGACTTTTGTTGAGGTAAAATGTAGTAAGACTTCTGGATTAGAGGATTTGAATAGCTTATTAATTTTTAAAAAATAATTCCAAAGTTCTCCATGACAGCACCAATTCACAGCTCTACCAGCAATGGATCAATATGCCTTTCTTCCCACGACCCTTTCACTATTTGATTGTCTCATCAAAACTGATTCAATATTGCTTATTGGTCCCCATTTTTCAATTTCTTATGCAGTAACATTTTCGTGTTCTTTTTAAGAAATACGTTCCCTGTGCATTTAGGGGTTTTACAATAGAGGACTAATATGAATGAATGAATGAAGCATTTATTGAGCACTTACTATGTACAAAGTGCTGTGCTTTGGAAGCTCTTGGAAATACAAAGATAGTGCTTGATCTCAAGGAAGAAGATTAGCTCCATACTTGGTCTCCTTTATCCAGTCTTAATTTCTTAATTTCATTTAAATTGTCTTTCTAATTCTGGAACAGATATTCTAAGTTATGAAATCTTGCCATCTTTCATCATGAACCCTGAAATATTAGCTAATGGTTAATGTAAGCAAAAGTATGGTCTTAGTAGATAATTAACCTATTTCTTCATAACTTTAAAAAAATTTTAGCAAGTTTTCCGTTTTTATATTTTCTTTTTCCTCTTCTCCAACTCATTGAGCTCTCCCTTGTAATAGAAATGAAAAATGAAAAGAAAAAGTAGTTCTGCAAAACTAATCAACACATCAGTAGAGTTTAGCAGTATATGCAGTATTCTGCACTAAAGGTATCAAATATGCAGTCCATAGAATTCCTCCTTGCCACCTGAATCAGATTAAAATAAATTATTTAGCAAAATAAATAAAAACAAAACATAAATAACATTACATTTTAAAACTTGGTTAGTATATAGCCTGTATATATCCTTATATACAGATTAGTGGCCATTTCTTTTGGGCTTGACGCTACTATTCCTCACCCATAGTCCCCCACCTCTCCTTAGAAGGTAGGGAAGTACATTTTCCTAGCTCTTTTCTGGGACCAAATTTAATCATAATTACATAGAATTCAGTTTCTTTTGTTCTTGTTTTCTGTTCCTATCTTTGTGATTATTATGTATATTATTTCTTCTAGTTCTTTGTTTCACTCATCAATCAATTCATTCATCTTCCCATAATACTCTTTTCAGCTTTTTAAAGATGTCATTTTAGGATTATAGGATCCCAGCGTTGGAAAGAGCTTCAGAGATAGCCTGGTTCATCCTGTAGAATGAGTCCTCTCTACAGCGTCTCTAGCATCAAAGAACTCATTATCTCTCAAGGCAACTACAATTAAGAAGTTCCTTCTTTTATTAAACCAAAATTCTAGTTCTCTGTAGCTTCTACCCTATTAGTCCAGGTGCTATATGCAGGGGCCAAATAGAATAAGTCTAGTCACTCAATTGTCTATAGCTATTCTGTTCAGCCAATATTTATTAAGCATTCAATATTGTAAGTCACGCTCTTAAGTTGCTGGGTACGTAAAAGGGGGTTGGGGACTATGTACATTGATAAGCAAATACAAACACTGATAAGTCCTAATAACTTAAGGTATCAAGAAAGGCCAAGCATTCTAAAATATAGAGATGATGAAGTACATTCCAGGAACGGATGTCAGCCTGAATAAAAGCACAGAAAAGAGTGATGAAATGCTGTTTCAGAGACACTCACTGGTTCAGTTTGGTAGAAATGTATGGTGCTGCCTAAAGGAGAAAATTGTGAAATGACTGGGAAGATATGCTAGAGGCATCCATTTCTTCATATATTTGAAGATTTTTCTCATTATTCTCTTTTCCAGGCTACAAGTTTCCATATATTTCTAAGTTAGAATTACAAAGCTAGAAGAGATAAAGAAACTGAATCCTAAAAAGTCATGACTGGTACTACCTACCTAACCCAGCATAGCTATTATTAGGATCAAGTGAGAACTTACTTAAAGTACTTTGTAATCAAATGCCTGATATAAAATCTATTCAAACCTAAAGTCAGGTAGAGTTAGAACTAAAACCTAAGACTAGCATTTAGTATAGTGCATTTTAGATAAGAAAAATAGGAGACACATTTGAGACATCAAGAACCTTTTATCTCAGTATTCTTCTGTTTCTAGTTAGATAGGAATTTAGGATAGAAAATATCTTAATCTGTGAAGCACCTGTCTCCATGGGTGTCCTCTGGCAGGCAACTAGTTTACCAGGTTGGTTAACTGTTTCTAAGACTCAGTTTTCTCATTTACAAAAGGAGGATAATAACCCCTGCCTCTGTCAGCCTTACTTAAACTATGTGAGCAGTACTTTGCCAACAGTAAAGCACTATGTAAATGACAGTGTTATCATATTCGTGTCCTTCACATGCTATATTGTCAATTCCAAAACAATTTTTTTCTGCTCTTAACAATACAGATAGATCTAGAATGTAGTTTTTAGATTGATCATTTGGAAAATACCTTAATGACTCATAGGATGTGCTCTCAGTTGGAGTTTTGCTGAAATCATGTTTTAAGATTTTGCAAAAAATACATAGGTTGCTTTTAAGTTGGGGTTTTGAAGTACTATTTTGACTCTACATTTTGAAATTTTCTATTTTAAAATTTGTTTTACACCAATTTTTTTAAACTCTGGGGAATTTCAGCCTCATTAAATGAAGAGATTTTTCATATAAGCAAAAGTTTTACAACTTTTAACTTGTCAAAGGATAAGGTCAACTGTAGAAAAAAAGTATATATTGAAAGTGAATTTAAATAAGCAAGGAATAATCTTTTGCATCTAACTACTATGACACATGTTGTATAGCACTTGCATAGCAGAATAGCTTTCAGAAAAGCAACAACCAATTTCAAATTAGAATGAGTGTGATGCTCTATTTTTAACCTGATTTGCTTTAGTCTGTCTCACTTGGTGGGCAACAAGGTCTGTAGTATTCCATTCCAGTGATGCAGTACTGTGTAACTTTTCAGATAAAATACTGTGACAGTTTAATTATCTAGAAACCTAACATGTTAGGAGTTTCAGTCCCATATTCATTGTTTATTCTGTCAACTTTTATCAAGTACATGCCTATGTGTATTGCAATTTGGGAAGTGTTGGGGGTGGATACAGATATACATAGTCCCTTCCCTCAAACAATTTAGCAATTTGAGCTACTTAACTTTGCCCTTTTACAAGACTACAGATTGCTTTCCTTTTACCCAGTCAGTTTTCTTGTGAATGGTACCATTTTGTGTGAGTAAAGATCACAGATCCATAACTTTACTAGCAACAATACTGGAAGTACATATTTTATCAGTAGATTGTCACTGTTATCTTTGTGTGGTAAGAGAAACATTTTATTGTCTATCTGTATCACTTAAAGTATAACAGAGAAAGCCATGAATAGCCTAGAAAAGCATATATTCAGACAGGTATTTCATCCTATCTTGATTCTCCTGCAACTCATTTCTAATTTTGGTGACTAACATTGGCTAGCTCACAGTTATATATTAGACATAATTTTTATACAGTACAATTCAGAAAGCATACATTCATTTTAAAAAGAATAAAGCTATAATTGATTTTCACAGTTCCTTATATGATACTTTTTGCAACCTATTCACATTCATAGTTCCCCTCCATTGCCCTCTGTGAAGCTTATTTTAGTTCTTCAAAAGCAGTAATGTTCCACATCATACTGACATATAACAGTAACAATAAAGTATTAGTATTGCAAATAAAGTCTTTTTCTTTCATGGTAAACTCCTGTAAAGGAGCTTTGCAATTTCCCAAAATCAGTCTGCTCCACTCTCATTCTTACATTCAACTCTGGGCCCAATTTATTGTCTATCTGCATAGTCTAGCCCAGATATATTCTGTGGGAGACACTCTACAGGGTAGCTATTCAAAAGCATGTGGAAATCTGAACAAGAAATTCTCCATCCATTTGGTCTTTCCTACGTGGATAGACCAAACTCCTTTGAGCAATTACAGATCTCATCCAGGAGTCTCTGTAATGTTCTGAGGCTTGCCTCAGTTAACACAATGACATTTACAAATTCATCCTTCTTATGGCTTAGAATGTTAAGGATTTCATCCATCATAGTGGTGAATACCTTTCGCAAGCATACGTACAAGAAAATTGATTTTAAAGGGGCAACTTTTCATGTCACAGATTATTTAAGTCATGCACAGTATCGCAAATGCAATCCAGTTCATTTTCTTCAACTCAATGTCTTCATGTACCACCAGTCTAAGATATATGGAGTTAGGAGCTGCCCTTCCAGTGACATCACATTCTGCACATTGGACATCTTCCATTTGCTTTTCTTTTCCTCTGTAGCTGTCACTCTTTTTGACCTCTTACAAAAGCGGAAAATTGCTCACAGGAAACATTCTGAAACAGTGGAGCCAGCAGAAGGATGGGGTGGAACAGTGTTTTAACCTGGGAAATTTGGCGGATCAGCAAAAAAGGTTTGTTTCTCTAAGGTAAAAGGGAAGCACATTCCAGGACAGGAAGCCGGTGACTAGCTCCACCTCAGCAAACCAGCTGGAGCTCCTTAGCCCCAGGTTGATGGACCCCTGTCTTCATCCCTGATGTGAACTAGCAGATTCAAGCTTGAAGAATCATGGTGTGACCGCAAGCCAGCAGTCGGCCCGCGGCCAGCAGTCAGCCCTCAGCAGCAAACCTCCACAAGATTCAGTGTGGCCCCAGGTAGGTAAGTGGTCTCTCATGCCTTGACCCCCTTATGTTCCAGTGCAGTCCTAGGCACTAAGTGTCCCCAGCAGCAGCACAACCTCAGGAAATGCAGAAAACTCCCACCTGGCCTCAGGATGTGCCAGACACCACCAGTGAGACCCCAGGTCAGCTGCCAGACCCCTAGAGCACCCAGCTGCTGGCACCTGAGGCCATGGCACACAAATCCTGTGATCAGGCCCCTGGCTCCCAGCACAAACAGCTTGGGACAGTGCCCTCTGTGCTCCAGCAACTTTAAAATTAGAAACAGGAAAACATCAAGAAGAAGAAGCAGAAAAGAACACTGACCATATAGAACTACTATGGTGACAAGGAGGATAGAAACAAAAACTCAGAAGAGGACAACATTGTCAGTATATCTATGTCTGAAACTTCAAAGGGAAATATCAATTGATCCCAAGCCCGAAAAGCCTTCTTGAAAGAGCTCAAGAAGGACTGTAAAAGTCAAATAAGAGAAATAGAAAGAAAATTGGGAAAGGAAATGAGAGATATGCAAGAGAAAGTCAAGGAAGGACAAAAATTGACTGAAGAGAAGAATTTCTTAAAAAGCAGAAATGGCCAAATGGAAAAGGAGGCTCAAAAGCTAACTGAAGGAAACAATTCATTAAAAATTACAGTTGGGCAAGTGGAAGCTAATGGCTCAATAAGACATCAAGAATCAGACAAAATCAAAAGAATGAAAAAATAGAAAATGTAAAATATGTCATGGGAAAAACAGCTCCTGGAAAATAGATCCAAGAGAGATAATTTAAGAATTATTGGTCTACCTGAAAGCCATGATCAAAAAAAAAGAGCCTGGATAGCATCTTTCAAGAAATTACCAAGGAAAATTGCCCTAATGTCCTTGAACCAAAGGGTAAAATAGTCACATGTTTAATATGATTGTACATGTATAGCCTATATCAAATTGAACAATGTCTTGCGGGTGGTAAGTGTGGGGCAAGGGGGAGAAAACTTACAATGTTGGAAACTAAAAACAAGTAAGTAATTTTTTAAAGAGTCTGCTAGGTATAAAAAGAAGAAACATTTAGAGACTTCTCACATTCATTCAATGATGAGCCAAATCTCTCCTTTCTCCATTATTTTTGTTTTCATGGATATATTTATATGGAGTAGACGTTTGTGATTTGAGGAGTAGTACAGTTTACTTCACTTTTACTTTCACTTCACACTTCATTATGTGTCCCTGAAAATTATGTTTAGAACATATATTTGGCTATTAAATCGTGATTTCTCATTGATTTTCATTATTACTACAGAAAAATATCCCACAGGAAATATTTTAAATCCTTGGAGTATTTTAAGGCTCATTTTCCTCTTAAATATACATTTGAAGGTGCATTATACTAGGAAACATATAGTCTTTGGGTATTTAATTCTTCTATAAACACCCTTCAGGAAGTCTAATAAATATTTCACACTGTGTTTACTTGCTTATTTTTAAATCGTACCTTGTAATGAAATACAAAACAATTCCTGTTTTGGGGGTAATTCTTACTAATTCAAGGGAACTATGTAAACAGTTGCATGCAACTGTTACAGGAATTTGTAGGATCATTCATTTAGTACTGGAAAGGAATTCAGAGAGCATGTCCAAATCTTTCATTTTACAGATTGATTCCCAGACTGGTTATATGACTTGGCCAAAGTCACTTATAATTTGGAAATAACAAATGGCAGATATTTTTTAGCCAAGGTAAACAGCACTTTGATTGCTTTCAGAAAGTGAAGGTGTTATTGATGCTTTAAAATATGGACTTAGTCCTGCTATCAAAAGTATTTATTTAATGGCAGACTTAATGCCTCCCTAGAAGATAATTTGTGGGCTCTGAAGTATTTTTACTAATCCAACTAGAGTCTCTTTGCATTTTTTAAAAATGCTAAATGTTCTTAACCTGGAGTCCGTTAATTTGTTTTTTTTAAAAAAAATCTACTTCTTTTACTAACTGAATTTCAGCATAATTTCTTTTTTGTGTTCCTTTTGTGTTTTATTTTATGTATTTAAAACCATTCTGAGCAGGGTTCTATAGGTTTCACTAAACTGTCAAAATGATCCATGAGTACATTGATTTGATTAAATCTACCTGTTCTGTCTCAAACTCTCCGCTGACCTCTTATCTCATATCTTCAACTGTCTTTAAGACATCTGAACTTTATATCCTGTGTTCAGTTGCTTCTGTCATGTCCAACTGTATGTGACCTCATTTGGAGTTTTCTTGGCTAAGATATTGGGGTGGTTTGCCATTTCCTTCTCCAACTAATTTTATAGTTGAAAAAATTGAGGCAAATAGGGTTAAGTGACTTTCCCAGGATCCCACAGCTAGTAAATGTCTGAAGCTAGATTTGAACTCAGGAAGATGAGTCTTTCTAATTCCAGTGTGCCTCCCAGCTGGCCTCCCCATTTCCTACTTTCCCTGTTACTGTAGAGAGCAACACTATCCTTCCAGTCTCTCAGACTCACAATCCTGAATTCCTTACTATCTCTCACCCCTCCATATCCAAGTTGTTTCCAAGACCTGTTGATTTTACCTTTTGCAACACATGTCCTGCACATCCCCTTCTCTCCTCTGATACTGCCACCACCCTATTGAAGATCTATCACTTTACATCTGGATTATTACAATAGCCTGTGGCTGAGTTTGCCTGCTTTAAGTCTGTTCCCACCGCAGTCCATCCTTAATTCAAACACTGAAGTGATTTTTCTAATATGCAGGTCCAAACGTAAAACATATCCTGTTCAATCTCTGGAGCCACTCCCCTCATACACTCCTTACCACCCCCTTCCCAAACCCAGTGTCTTCTTGTTGTCTTTGGGATCAAATACATAGTGCTCTAGTTGGCATTCAAAGCCCTTCATAAGCTATCCCCCTTCTACCTTCCAATCTTCTTACACCTTAGTCCCCAACACATACTTTTCAGTCCATTGACACTGTCTTCCTGGCTATTCCATGAACATGGCACAATATCTGTAAGTTCTGGGCATTTTCTCTTACTTGTCCTCCAAGCCTAGAAGTCTCTCCATTCTCCAGTCTGACCACTCATCTAAGTCCCAAATAAAATCCCATCTTCTATAGGAAGCCTTCCCCAGCCCCTCTTAATTCCATTATCTCTGTTAGTCATTCCCTATTTATCCTGTATGTTCTTTGCTTTGTCTATATTTGTTCACATCTTGTTTCCTCCTGTCAGATTAAAAGCTTCTTCAAGGCAGGATCTGTCTTTTGCCTCTTTTTGCATGTCCTGTATTTAGCGCAGTGCTTGGCACATATAGGTGCTTAATAAATGTTTATTGATAGGTAATGGAATCTCTGCTTCACAAGGTATAAACATTTTAATCATTTTATTTGCATTATTCCATATTGCTTACCAAAATAGTTGTACCATTTCACTGCTCCACCAGTAATATATTAGTGTATTTATCGTTCTACCACCCCCCAAAAATTGACTTGCTCTTTTTTGTCATTTTTGCCAATTTTGTAGGGTGTTAGGTGAAAACTCAGTGTTGTTTTGATTTACATTTTTCTTATTATTAGTGATTTCGAGCATAGCTGTCAGACTTGAGACCCATAGAAGGCTCAAGTGAGGCAGGAAGCTAATAAAAAAAATGTTTATGAAAATAAATAAAGATGCAGTAAAACAGATAATGTTAATTTGTGGTTTTTTAAATCTATATGTGGCCCCAGTGATACCTTTCTGTTTGAATTTATCACTCATTTACAACATTCTTTCACGTGTTTGTGAATGCTTTGCAGTTTTTGTTTTGAGAACTGTTCGTTCATATCTTTTAGGAAATTGTTTTTAATGACACTGGGTGTGGAGTCAGGGCCATCTGAGTTCAAATCCAGCCCCAGATAGTTACTGTATGACCCTGGGCAAGTCATGTTTCCTCATCTGTAAAATGGGAATAACAATGCCTCCTACTTCCCAGGGTCGTTTGAAGAACGAAGGAGATAAAGATTGTAAGGTGCTTAGCCCAGGGTGAATGCCACATAAATGGTGGCTACCGTTACTATCAGTCATATTGCGTGTGTGTTTGTAATATATATAATATATGTATAGATGTGTACATGCATGTCTATGTGAAATATGTATACACCCCTTTAACAAAGATTTGGGGCGGAGGGGCATTCATTTTGTGTGTACAGACTCTTGAATTTTATGTAGACAAAGTTTTCTATTTTATTTTTTGTAATTTCCTCTCTTTCTTGTTTGGCTAAGAGAGTATGTTTCCTACGCAGAGTTGTATGAAGCATGTGGTTTGTTTCTTTTCTAATTTTTATCAATAGTATGATCTTTAATTGTTACAGTTGTAAATTCATTTTTAATACATTATGGAGTATGGTGTGAGGTGTTAGTCTAAGCCTAATTTCTGCAAGACTGCTTTCCAATTTCTCCAGCAGCTTTTATAGGTAATGCATGTTTTCTACTTTATCAAACACTAGGTTATTGAGTGCCATCCTTTCTGATTATCTTTAATCTATTTCATTAGTCTCTCTGTTTTTAGTGATTACCAGATAGTTTTGACAACTACTGCTTTATGTTATAGATACAGGTCAGGAAGTGCTATCCCCTCTTGATCCCTATTTCTTTTTATCATTTATCTTCATATCCTACAGTTCTGTTTTTTCTAAATGAATTTTGTAATTATTTTCTTAAGTTCTATAAAATAATCCCTTGGTGATTTGATTGGTAGAGCATTAAAAGTGTAAATTAATTTTGGTAAACATTTTTATTACGTTAGCACAGTCTAACCTTGAGCACTGAATATTCCTCCGAATCTTTAGGTTGCTTTTTATTTCGTTAAGGATCACTTTGTAATCAACTCAATACAAGTCTTTTGTGTTTTTTTCTTTTATCTTTTCCAGTAGAAGTTGGTTTTTAGGTCAGTCACCAGATAGTTGATGAATTTTCAGACATTTGGAACCGGATTTCCTTTCCTGTTGTTGGCTTCTTGTATTTTGTTATTATGTAAAAAATGCTGTTGATTGTGTAGGATTGATTTTGTAGCCTTTAACTTTCCTAAAACTGTTGTCTCAATTAGTATTTGCACTAATTTCCTAGAATTTTCTAAGTATATCGCTGTTATCAGCAAGTAGGGTTAGTTTATTTCCTCTTTACTTGTCTTTATGCCGTTAATTTCTTTCTCTTGTCTTACTGCTATTGTTAGACTTTCCTGAATTATATCAAATAATAGTGAAGAGAGTGGGCGTATTTGCATCACTCTCATATACATTAATGTAGATTCTAGTATATTCCCATTGGTTTTAGATAGATCTTTTTATGATATTAAAAAAGGTCTCTGTCTACCAATCTTAGTAGGGTTCTTTCACGAAAGAGTACACTCCTTTGCCAAAGACTTTTTCTATATTGATTGGGATGATTATGTGGTTTTGAATCTTTTGGTTTTTAATATTAGTTATGCTGATTGCTTTCCTGATGTTGAACCATCATCCTTGCATACTTATTTTAAATCCCACTTGGTCATAATGAATGGCATCATGGATAAATTGCTATAACCTGATAGAGTTTTGTTTAAAATTTTTTAGTCAATGTTCTTTAATGAAATTGGCTTGTAGTTTTCTTTCTGTGTTGGATTCTTTTAATCTTTCCCTTGTTTGTGTATTAGGACTATGATCATCTCCAGAAGTATTCTTATAGGGAGCTTTCTTAATTTTTGAGAATAATTTGTTTCAGTTCTCTAAAAATTTGATAGAATACTTCTGTGAATCCATCATGATCAGGAATATTTGTTTTTTTACTTTGGTAATCATTTTACAGCTAGATCTATTTATATTTATATTTTTTGACATATGCTCTATTTTTGTTGTGTTCTTAGTTTTCTTAGAATATAGCTTTCTATAATCCTTATTCATTTTTGGCGTGTAATTCACCTTGTTTGTTTGCTAGTTTATGATTTAGTTTTCTACTCTCTTTTAAATCAGATTAGCTAAGTGTTTATCAATTTTATTAGTCTTTTCAAGGATCTAACTTTTACTTATTTCTATGGTTTGTTTCCAATTTCTCTATTTCTTCTTTAATTTTATCATCTTATTTGTTTATTTGCTGGATTTCTAATTTTTTAAAATGCATATTCAGTTCATTAATTTTCTCTTTTTCTATTTTGTTAATATATATTTGTAGGGATATGATTTTTCCTCTGAGGACTTCTTTATCTGCATCCCAGAAATTTTGGTATGTTTTTTCATCGTCATTTTCACATAATTCTTAATTGTTTCTATGATGTTCTTTGACTTACTTATTATTTAGGATTTCATTGTTAAGTCTCCATTTGAGTCTATGTTTTTTGTTTCTGGACCTTAAACTAGTGACTACTTTTGTTGTGTTATTGTCTGTAAAGAATGTATTTTTTGTTATTGTCTTTTACATTTGTTTGCAATATCTCTGTCAGTTTTTGTAAAAGTTACATGTGAATGAGAAATGTATATATTCTTTTGTGGTCCCATTTAAAGATACCATAAGTCTTTTAAGTCTAGTTTCTCCAGTAATTTTTTTTGTTCCATATTTTCTGTTTTGATTACCCCCCTATTAGACTTAATCAACAACTAATAGAGGGATATTGACATCCCCCATTGCTGTTATGTTACTCCCTTTCTTCTTGAAGCTCAGTTAAGTTTTCTTTATGAATTTGGAGTGTCCATATTTGTTACTGATACTGGTTTGTTCCTTTTAGCATGATATAGTTTCCTTGTTTATTCCTTTTTATTTTTGAAAGTTTGTTTTTGCTTTGTCAAATAGCATGATTTCACCTCCTGCTTCTTTGGATTGATTAGAAACCTAATAAATTGTTTCCATCCTTTCAGTTTAGTTTTGCATACATACTAGTTTTTAAAATATATTTCTTGTTAACAGCAAATTAGAGCGTTTTAGTGAGACAACATTTAAGATTCCAGATTTTCTATTCTTCCCATTATTTTTGCTGTGCAGATCATAAATTCTCTCATAATTGTCATTTCTCTTTTGAACCACTCAAGAACAATGTTATGTAAGTTTCATGTTCTTGTCACTTTCCACAGAATCCTCATCATGTGTTGGATCATTTTCTTTTGTTTTGCAGTATTTATTCATAGATATCTGAGCTTAATAGATCTGGAGGTCATATTTTCTTCCTTTGTTAATGTTTTTTCTCTTTTGATTTACCTGCTTATATTCTCCATAGTCTTTGAGTTTTCTTTTTCCTGAAATCTTCGGTAATTTCAGGTTGTTTTTTCCTGCCTTATTGTCCTCTATTACTCACTTTCTGATTCCCTCCCTTGTGGTGGTGGCAGCTGAATCTCAAAGGTCTTAACCTCTTGTTTTGCTACGTAATTCACAATTCACTAGTCTAAATGTCTTCCTAAATGACTTTTGCATGGAGCCAGAGCTTACCTCATCTGGATTCTGGGCTTTTTCCCACAGGCTTAGTGAAGTGTTACACAGCTTCTCATACACATATCTTGTCCTGACTGTTCCTTAGTTCTCTGGCCTGGCACTGAAAGTTTAGAGAGCTGTCGTCCTGGTGCTATAGGGTTGATTTCTGTAATTTGCATCTGTGAGACTTTGTGAGGAGGGACATTAAAGGGGTATTGGAACTGAATTCTGTTTTGAGACCTCTCCTCTGCTGCAAAGATCTTTTCCAGCACAGAACACTGCTGCTGGTAGCACTGTTTGTCATGCCATGAAGAGACTTTTGCAGCCTAGAGCCCTGAGTCTCCATGACACTGGAAAGAGGGAGAGGGAAGCAGGATGGATTGGGTTTTGTTACAAGTCTGTGTATAGAGTCCTGGTGTTCTGTCACACAGCCAGTACTCTAGGTCTTAGTATCCACTAGTGTAACCTTGCTCTTTGGGAAACGGAGCCAAGTCAGCTCAGGATAGGTGTTATTTCATGGTTTTTGGTTATTTTGTTTTTAACCTTCTTTTTGATCCCTGCTGTTGTAGACTAGAGGTGTCAAATACTCAGCCCACAACCCTCCTAAGTGAGGCCAAACCAGATTAAAATCTAATTGGGAAATATTTAACAAAAATAAGTAAAAAATGCAGTAAAACATAGATAATTTCACATTTTAAAATGTGAAATTTTCTGCAAGTATCCTCATATATAATTTAGTGGTTCTTGTTTTTATTTGAGTTTGACACCACCATCCTAGACCATGGAGACAGCTAGAATTGCTTTATCTCTGGCACATAATTTCTATTTTGGAGACATTTGAGGGGTCATGAGAGTCAGAGAAAATGTCTAGTCCTCATCTTGTTGATCATGGAAATTAGAAGGTCTATCAGTGATTTTTTTAGTTGCTAAATCCAATGGCCTTTTCGTAATTCTCATCCATTTTTACCTTTCTTTAACATTTTACACTGTCAGCCCCTTCATCTTGGATGCCCTTTTCTCTCTGGGTTTTCAAAACATTGTTCTTTCCAAACATTTCCTGTCCATCTAATAGATTATTTTCAGTTTTCAGTACTGCATGATCACCCATATATCTCTTCATGTATGTGAATTTACCCCAGGACACTGTCCTGGGCCTTCTTCTCTCTACCCTGTATTTCAGTGAACTTATAACCTCAGTAGATTCAATTTTCATTTGTGTACAGGTGAATTCCAGATTTACATATCTAGTTCTCATATTTACTTAGTTGTATTACTTTATCATCAACTGCCTGTTGGATCTCCCCACCTGAATGCTGCAGTCATTCCAAACTCGGCATGTACAAAACGGAACTCGTTATCCTTCCCCCTAAATCTCTTCCTATGTCGTAGTTAATGAGTTTGAAAATTTATGCACTTCTAAGTAGTAAAAAAAACTAATGGACTAAGTTTTCTTGAAGTTTAAAAAGAATATATTTCCAGCTAATTAAGACCATAAGTAAATATCTACTTTTGTTAGATTTGTGTTTTTAAGGTCATCTTCAAGCTGAAATTTTAATCATTCCATACCATTTTAGCATAACAATTGAAAGCTATCAACTCAGACTGTTTTATGAAAAGCTACAACCTCATTGATTTATTTTGTAAAAATATTACATCACAGTTTGCATAAAATGATTACTTTCTAAATCTTGGTATTCCTAAGGAATACTCCTCTTTACCTGTACATACCCTTTATTGTTCACTTACAGGTTTATTTCATAAATCATTTTTAATCTTTCTGATAATTCTAGGACTACAGAAATAGTGAATGAGCAACATGAGCAAAGGCATGGAGTCAGAAAAGCACAGGGTATGTAAGGGGGACAATGGGTAATACAGTTTGGCCAGAGTAGAGTATTAAATGGAGGGAGGATGGAAGGTGTATAATATGATCCCAGTCTGACATGTCTGGTAGCTTTCCAAGTGACTGCACGTTGTTCCCTACTTCATCTACTCTACTTTCCAATTTAAACTAATGCACTCTTCCCCAAAACTCTGTATCCCATCTCAAGTCTACATGCCTTGTACAGGTTGTTCCCCACGCTAGTGGTAAGTGCAATATAAATTCAGTTCAACCAACCTTTACTAAGCTCCTGCATTGTGCAAGAAAAAAATAAAATAGGACCTGCTCTTAAGGAGCTTATATTCTTATTGGGGAAAACTATACATGATACAAGGTAGAAAATAATATGGGCAGTGGCAAGACTGAAAAAAGGGTTCAAAGTCCATTTGAGGAAGGAGAAAGCATTAGCATCTGGGACCTTCTGGGAAGATTTCAGAGAAGAAATGGTACCCAAGTCAAGTCACCAAAGAAGATAAGATTTCTGAAAGGTGAAGGTGAGGAAGGGGAACATTTTAATGAGAGATGACAATCTGTATAAATGCACATAGGAAAGGTGTGGAACGTTAAGTTTAAGGAGGGGAGAGGAAGTAATTCAGTTTGGTTAAAATGTAAAAGCCCATCAGTAATCATCAAAATGATTTGGTAAATGTTTAGAAATAGAGGTCAATCAGTGTTTCAGGCTTTGATATACATTAAACAGAATTAAATGAGCAGAGTAGCCTCATGTTTGATAAATCCAAAGATCCCAGCTATTGGGGTAATAATTCACTCTGAGAAAACTGAAAAGTAATTGGGCAGAAAAGTAGGTATAGACCAGTATCACACCATGTGCCAAGATGATGAGTGCATTACTTATAATGTACATTACATTACAGATAGGCACATTACTTAGATGTAAAGGATGACATCATAAATTAAAGGTTTAAGAAGAAAATACCTTTCATTCAGTCAATAAACATTTGTTAAGTGCCTGCTGTGTTCTAGGCACCGTGCTGGATACTCAAGATGCAAAGAAGTTTATTAGATAATCCCTGCTCTCAGGAAGGTCTTATGGGGGAGACAGCATGTCAAGAGCAATGTACAGGCAGGTTATTTATAGGATAAGTTGGAAATAATCACCAGAGGAAAGGCACTAGAATTAATAGGATTAGGGAAAGCTAACTGTAAAAGGTAGAATTTTAGCTTCTACTTGAAGAAAGCCAGGGAAACTAGTAGTGAAGATGAGGAAAAGGAACAGTCCATGTTTGGGAGAGAGCAAGTGAACAGTTGAGGACCTAAGGATGAGAAGATTAAAAGGATGGTTTTGCTTATATAAAATAAAAAGGTTTTGCACAAACAAAACCAATGCTGTTAACATTGAAAGATAACTGGTAGTTAGGGAAAAAAATCTTTGCAGCATATTTCTCCGATAAAGATTTCTTTTCCAAGATATATAAGAACTGATTCATTTTATAGGAATAAAAGTCACCCCCTAATTGATAAATGGTCAAAAGGTAGTTTTCAGAGGAATAAATTCATGCTATCAATAGCCAGATGAAAACATACTTTAAATCTTATATTTGGAGAAATACAAATTAAAACAACTACAAGGTTTTACACTCAGACCCACAAATCCTAGAGTGTCTGTGATTAAACAGACAACTTGATGTAATACAACAAGCATTTTGATGGGGCTGTGTATTTGGAAAACAGTTTGGAACTATGCATTAATACCTATTAAATTCTGTATACTTTTTGACACAGTGATAACACTACCAGGTTTATACTCCAAAGAAATCAAAGAAGTGGGGAAAGGACCTGTATTTACAAAAAAAAAAAAAAAAAACACCAAACATAAAAAACAGCTTTTCGCAGTGACAAAGAACTCAAAACTTTAAGGGAATGCCCATTAACGTAATGGATGAAGAAATAATGGTGTATGAATATAATGGAATATTCTCATGTTATAAGGAATGGTGGCTGGGATGTGGATTTGGGGGTGAGGGAGATAACGGAGAGGAATTTCAGAGAATCCTGGGAAGATTTGTATGAACTCCCACAGAGTAAAATGAGCAGAACCAGAAAAATCATTTAAACAGGAATAACATGAACTAAGGCTGAAGAGATAGTTTTTACTTAGATTGTTGAGGGCCTTAAATGCCAGGCTGAAGTGCTTATATTTGTACATGGTAAATGCTTAATAAATGCTTTTTCATACATTCATTTTATCTTAAGGGCTGCAGCAAGCCATTTTGAACAAATCAATGATGACATCATCAGACCTCTGTTTGGTAATATTATTTAGCAATATCATGGCAGGGAGAGGGAGGGTGACCATTGGGGTTAGATGACCTGCCTAGGGTCACAGAGTTAGTAAATGTCTGAGGCCTGATTTGAACTCAGGTTCTCCTGACTATAAGCCTTGGTGCTGACAGAGATGAGATCTGAACCCCTAAAAGGAAAAGACCATGTATTTGGAATCTGGACCTAAAAAGGAAAGTACTTGGACTTTCCCACGTGGCCTTGGTCCCTGGTGTTCACCTGGGGTACCCAGCCCTTCAGGGTCCTTCTCTGTTACCTCCCAGTCACCCCAGACCACTTGGCCACTCCTAGATCCTTCCCACAGTCTTTCTGTATATAAGGTCCATCTTGTCCCCCATTAAAATGCTTAGATTCCTTAAAACTCTAGCCAGTAGCTCAGATTCAGTCTGGAGCATTTGTCAGTACAAGTGCCACGGTAGGGCAGATTCTTAAAATTTCACCCACTCAAACCAGGGTTCTAATAAACCTTATCTCTGACTGAAAGAAAACTTGGGTTCACTTAATTCCAGGCAGGACCCACTCATTGTTTGCCTTTGAATTTTGGTGTCTAGCACCCCTAAACCCCAACAATGCTCTAGCCGCCCCTATTTGGCAATATCTTGATAGGTAACACGGTGCAGTGGGTAGAGAGGAAGACCTAGATTCATGTCCTGCCTAATTACAGCTTCTTAGTGCTCTCAGCAACTGTCTGAGTAAGTTGTAGAGCGCCTGGTCATCTTCATTAAGGTAAAATGGCTGCCTCACCCAGTGTTCTCTATTAAGGAAGTCATAGATCTGGGGGGAAAATTATTGGTGACTCTGTGAATGATATATTGGAACAGAAAAAAAAATCTGCTGTCATGAATAATAAGGAGGCAATTATAATAAGTTTATTAAGACTTGGGGAGGGCTTTTTAAGACTTTTTTAGTAGTGTGGAAACAAATGTAAGATATGAGGGCTAAATTAATACAGCTTGTCAACTGACTTCCTGCAGGAAGTAAATGAGAGGACAGAGTCAAAGGTGACTTTAAGGTTTGCACATGTGGCTAACTGGAAAATTTGGAGTAGCAGCGAATTTACTGAGAAAGATGAAGAATTCATTTTTAGAAATGTTGAGTTTGCTTCAATTACCAAACATTCCAGTGGCAATATCAAGCAGTGGTTGGTGATGCTCAACTTGAGGAGAAACATGAGAGAGAGACACACACATACGCACACACGCACACAACCTTTTGTTGAATATGGAAGTCATCTTCTTAGAGATAATTGAACCCTTGGAAGCTGAAGAGATCACTAAGAGAAAACATAAAGATACTAGAGAATAGGACTTACAGCACAGCCCTGGGCAACACTCTGACTTTGCCTGGTGGGAGAAAAATGATGATCCACTGTGGAAGGCAAAAAAAGGAACAATTAAATAAATTGCTTGGGAAAGAGAACCACGAAAGGGAAGTTTCACATCCAGTCAGTTGCTAAATCTTGTCAGTATCTCCACCACATCTCTGGGGACATCCCTTCCTTTCCTCCTTTCACAGAAGCACCACCCTTGTTTAACCCTTCTCATCTCTTCTTGTAGTCTTGCCATAGTTTCCAAAATAACATGGCAAATTGTCAGTCAAGTTCTGCTTGAAAATTTCCAAAGAAGGGAACTTATGACCTCTCAGAGGTTATGCATTTTCACTTTCATATGGCTCAAATAGCTAGGAATTTTTCCCCAAAGTCAAACCTAAATTTGCATCTTGCAGATTCTACCCATTCTGCATTTTTAAAACTTTCTTTTTGATTCTGAACTTCAGCACTGAAAAAAGGACATTTCCACACACACAGCAGAACACAAAACAGATTCTTTAGGAAAGCATGAATCTCCCTTTTACAGTGCTGTAAAAATGAAGTATATAATAAATTTTGCACATTGTTTTTAAAACAGGTCTGCTTATCTGTGCTTCTTCCTGAATGTCATACTTTGAATCTCTTATGTACATTTTTTAAAAAAAAGTTACATTGGTCCTCTTTATATAACCAATCAAGAGTAAGGGGGAGGGGTGGGATGGGAGAAGACCCCAGTGACAAGTAAGCATAGTCAAGCAAAACGAAACCATATATAGCCATGTCCAAAAGTATATGTTTCTACTCCTTGTGTTCGTTCCTGTGTGGAAGTAGAGAATATGCTTCTTCATAGTTCCTGTATATGTTCAGTGCTTTCATCACAGAGGTCTTAAGTCTTTAAAAATTGTTTTTGTTTGCAATGTTTTTATCCTTATATAAATTTTTTTGGACGCTTCCATGCTCTCACTGTATAGTGAAGTAGTGCTAATGTGTCTGTGTTTGTCCTTCGTTGCCAAAGAAGACCATGCCATCAGAGAAATGATGACACCACTTGCACTTGACTTTGTTTTGAGTGAGGGAGGCCTGTGCAGGTCACCAGCCTTACTTCTCCTCCTGAGCCATCTGAATCCAGTGACCCGATCTTCATCAGGATGACTGGAGATGACCCAGGATGAGGCAATTGGGGTTAAGTGACTTGCCCAAGGCACACAGCTAGTGAATATCCAGTGTCTGAGGTGAGATTTGAACTCAGGTCCTCCTGACTCCTGCATTGGTATTCTATGCACTGCACCACCTGGCTGCCCAGTGCTAATGTACTAATGGGGGAGTGGAAGTAAGTATGCCTTCAGAACCAACTTTGATGTCTTCAAAAGGTAACATGGTAGTACTGCCTTATCATACAGCTCCTTCCAGTTGCATAAATTAATTTGCCTAAGTATCCAGACTTTTTATTTTAAAGTAATAATTTTCGGAGAGCTCATTGATTCTTACATTATTTCTTCTCAATCTTATTTTCCAGATACTCTTTCTTTGATATCAGATATCTTACATTTTATCTTTTTTTCAATCATTTGATTCTGTTCCAATTTTTGTTCCTGTCTCATTACGTCTCTTATTTATTCTGTTTTTTCTAGTTTTCAGGGATTCCATTTCTTGGATGAGGTTTATAACCACTTTCTCTTCTGAGTTATTCTGTTTTTTAGATTCTTGCTTCAAGAGTTTTTTTAAATCTCTTCATTTTTGTCTAGATACTCATATAATCCTTGTTGAAAAAATTTTTTCATTTGTTCTTTAAGTCTCTGCAGCTCTTATGGAATTAGATTTACAGTAATTTTTGATGCTGAATAGTATCAGAGATGATTTATTTAATTTATTCACATCTTTAGCTTCTAAATTGATGCTTTGTGCAATATCAGCCTCTGAACCCTGATATGCCATTAGGTGGGGTCCACTTGCAGTGTACTAAAATCCCCAAAAGAAGTTTCAGAACAGTATCTGTATAAACATGCCTCTATCACCTTGTACTTGTGACTTTTGTACCCAAGTGTGATATTTTATATCTCTCTGTTTTGAATTTCTTCTTATACTTAACCTGATGCTCTTGCCTATCAGGTTCCTTTGGAGCCTATCATTCATGATTTTAGCTATCCCGCTCAATTCTGGATTATCTTGAAATGCCATACCACCTATGCCTTCATCTAAGTCGTAGATAAAATGATTAAGCAGAACAGCAAAGCACAGATTCCTCTGGTACTGTATTGGAGACCTTCTGCCAAATGGACATTGAGAACCATTAAGAACTACTCATTTAATTGGCCATGCAACCATTCTGAATACATCTCCCAAATGAGATAACACATGTCAAAGTGTTTTGCAAGCCTCAAAGCACTACATAAATTCTAACTTATTATCATCATCTAATTCATCTCCACAAGAATAGTGTGAGATATTTTATTGAAAATTTTCTGAAATGTAGAGAAACTACAACCACAGCATTCCCCTCTTCTACTAGCTTAGTAATTTTTTCAGAAAAGGAAATGAAGGCATGACTTGTTTTTGATGATACTGTTCTGGCTTTTTGTGATCACTATTTCCCTATTTATGTGTTTACCGGTGAACTGTTTAGTGTTTATCTAAAATGCCTCCAGAAACCCAGTCAAGATCACTGACCTGTTCTTCTTTACTAACTTAATTGTTTTCTTACCTTTCTAAAAAGTAAAACCAACATGTGCCCTTTTCCAATTATATGGTACCTCTCTTTTTAAAGATAATTTTTTTTGCAGAAAAAAACAAATATAGTTAAGGATTAAACAGCTTTGCCTTCTCTCCTTTTTCCATTATCAAGATATCCACCTAAGCAAAAATCTCCTCCTTTATTTGGTCCTTCTTTTGCTTCTAGTATAGCTTAAAGGAAAATCTCTTACTCATCTCACTTCTCACCTCTACCCCCTCCAGTCTCCATTTTCCTTACTTTATTTAGTTGCTGGCCTTAGCCCATCCTGAATATAGAACTGTGCCGTATTTTATTTTAATTTTTTAAATTAATTTTATTTATTTTCATTGTTCTACAGTCACTACCATATAACTTGGATTTTTCCCCCTTCCTCCCCCTTACTTTCCTCCTACCTCCCCAAGACAGCCTACAATTTTATATGGGTTCTACATATACCTTACTATTAAATACATTTATACTATAGTCATGCTGTATAGAAGAATTAAAATGAATGAGAGAAATCATGTAACAAACCAAAACATAATACAAAGAAAACGATCTGTTACATTCTGCGATTAAATTCCATAGTTCTTTGTCTCGATGTGGAATCCATTTTGCCTTAAAAGACCATTGGGGATTTTTTTAAGTCCTTGAAATGCAGTGAAGTTCCAAATCTAGCAGAAAAAACTCTTGCACACTGTGATCATTGCTGTGCACAAAGTTCTCCTGGTTCTGCTCCTTTCATTCAGCATCAGATCATATAAGTCTTTCCAGGCCTCCCTGAAGTCTTCCTGTTCATCATTTCTTATGTAGCACAATAGTATTCCAGTACATTCACATACCATAATTTATTCAGTCATTCCCCAATTGATGGGCATCCCCTTGATTTCCAGTTTTTGGCCACCACAAAGAGCGCTGCTATAAATATTTTTGTACATGTGGGACCCTTTCCCATTTTTATGATGTCTTAGGGATACAGTATTAGAAGCGGTATTGCTGAGTCAAAGGGTATGCACATTTTTGTAGCCCTCTGGGCATAGTTCCAAATTGTTCTCCCGAATGGTTGGATGAGCTCACAGCTCCACCAACAATGAATTAGTATTCCAACTCTCCCACATCCTCTCCAACATTTATCATTTTCCTGTTCTGTTATGTTTGCCAATCTAATAGGTGTGATTTGGTATCTCAGAGTTGTTTTGATTTGCATCTCTCTAATCAGTAGTGATTTAGAGCATTTTTTCATATGATTATAGGTATCTTTCATTTCTTCCTCTGAAAATTGCTTGCTCATATCCTTTGACCATTTATCAATTGGGGAATGATTTGTATTGTAGTACATTTGACTCAGTTCTCTATATTATAGAAATGAGGCTTTTCCCCCAAGATTAGCTATAAAAATTCTTTCCCAATATACTACATCCCTATGAATTTTGGTTGCATGAGGTTTGGTTGCACAAAAACTATTCAGTTCACTATAATCAGAATTATCCATCTTGCACTTCATAATGCCTTTTATCTCTTCTTTAGTCAAAAATTCTTCCTTTCTCCATAAATCTGACAAATACAGTATTTCTTGCTCCACCAATTTGTCAATATTATTGATCTTTGTACCTAGATTTGTCCCCCTTTGGACTTTTTTCTTATGCACAGTGTCAGGCATTGGCCAGTGCCTAGTTTCTGCCACATTGTTATCCAGTTTTCCGAGTAATTTTTGTCTGACAGTGAGTTCTTATCCCGGAAGCTGGTGTCCTTGGTTTTATCAAACAGTTGATGGTTATATTCATTGCCTGCTGTGTCTTGAGTACCTAGCCTATACTGCTTGTCTACCCTTCTGTTTCTTAACCATTAACAAGTGCTTTTGGTAATTGCTGCTTTATAACA
>CM053771.1:337616623-337627113 GCA_028658325.1 Potorous gilbertii
ATTGGTATGGCACTAAATAAGTAAATTAATTTAGGTAGAATTGTCATTTTTGTTATATTTACTTGGCCTACCCATGAGCAACTGATGTTTTTCCACTTACTTAGATCTGACTTTATTTGGGCAAAAAGTGTCTTGTAATTGTGTTCATATAGTCCCTGGGTTTATTTTGGCAGGTAAACTCCCAAATATTTTATGGTGTCTACCCTATGCTTTAAATTGGATTTCTCTATCTCTTGCTTTTGGGGCCATATTTTTATATTCATTCTTGATTACCTGGTCAGTCCCTCTTCTTTGCCTTGCATTCTATAATATAAAATCTGTTGTTGAGTTCCCTGTATAGCTATCCCTTTTGTTTCCTTATTGGAATAGTTTCCTTTGTGTCTTCACTTTCATTCTTGAGCATCTTCCATCCTTCCTATACCTTTCAGCATTTTACTTCATGAGATCCTTCCTATTTTTCCTCTGAATCCTTTAAAATCTGCTTTTTCCAAGTCTAGCATATATGTCACAATATGCACAGATTCTCTCCTGTAACAAACTTGGCAAGGGTTCTTTTTTCCTAAGATTCACTTCATTTCAACCCCAGCAACCAATTCTTCCTCTTTAGTGAGGATCAGATGCAGAATAGAGTTTGCCCTTATTAGTTTAAAGAGTGAAATTGTCCTTATCCTAAGGAATTTCAAAAAGTTATCAAATGTTCTTTCTTTAGGAGACACACACATAAAGAATGAGAATGAGAATTGAAGTTCCCCATCCCTTACACTATCCTGCTTCTATACTAGAATTATGACCCAGTTAGCAAACTCATGACAAAATCACATGTCCCTGCTTTTTTCTTCTTCACTCAAATAATTCTCCATTTGGCTATCTTTCATGTATGGAGTGCTATCTCCTCTCATCTTCAAGTCCCAGCCAAAGTCAAACCTTCTCCAGGAAACATTTCCTGGTCCCTTTAATTATGGTGCCTGCCCCATGTTGTTTATTTCCAATTTATTCTATAAATAGTCTTCCTGTACATAGTTGCTTTTATATTGTCTCCCTTTATCAGACTTTGAGTTTCTTAAAAGCCATGACTGTCTCTTACCTTTTTGTGTGTGTCTCTAGCACTTAGGTTAGTGCCGAGAATGTAAGAGGTACTTTATAAATGTTTACTGAGTTCCCTACTCTGGTTCCTGGATTTTCTCGCATATTTATACCTTTTTGATGTACAATGTTAACCCACCTTTCCCTTTACCAACCTGCTTTCTTTTCAGTAAGGTATCCTTCTTCAGAGTCATGGTCCAGTTATGGGTTTTATCCCACCAAGATTATTATCTATGAGTTCTAATTTGCCCCCTGGTGTTGACCTTTAATTCCTTTGCTTATTGCCTAAATTTTGGACATTAGTATATAGACATTTGAGACCATAATTTTTACTGTTGGATTCTTAACTACTGGAATTACGAGTGTCTCCTTCTTTACTACTAGGTCAGTAAACATTTATTAAATGCCTGCTGTGTTCCAGGCACTGTGCTTTACTGGATGTTGTCTTACCTTTGGTTCTATCTACCCTATTATTCTTTGGAAGAAAAGCAGCTTCCATAGTGCATCGAGCTCTGTCTTCAGGAAAAAAAACTTCAGATTTGTTTTTAAGTTCCTGTTGTACAGCTGTCCCTTTCCTTCCCTTTCTCAGTATTAGCATCTTCCATTCACCATCATATTGACATGTTGTTTCTCCTCCTCCAAATCAGTTTCTTTTTTCCACCATTAAAGTGTGGATTTTGTTTTCTTTGGGAATCCTTGATTTTCCCTTACAACTTGAACGATACAGAAGTATTCTTCAAATGCCTTAAACTTTTCCTGTTATGTCAGCTTATACTTGGGACATGGATAACATTCTGCTATGACAGAAATGAAAACATCACAGTCCCTGCAGAATTAATAGTTGAAGGGGCAGAGCCAAGATGGTGGAGTGAAAGTACTACTCACCTAAGCTCTTAGACAAATTCCTTCAGATACCTCTAAAAAGAAAATCTGACCAAATTTTGGATGTGCAGAATCCAATAGGAGACAGACTGTGGCAGATTCATAGACCAGGACAGACTAGAAGCTCGATGGGAAGGAGCTGTTCCGCAGGGGTGAGCCCACACCACAGAGCACAGAGCGTCCTGTCAAAGCGTGGCCGGGCAGGAAACCCCCAGGGCAACCTGAGGCAGCAGCAGCACAGGGGAATGTCGGAGTGGCAGCCCAGGGCAGGAGACCAACATAGCCAAATGAGTGACAGTCACTGAGCCCCAGGTATCAATGGCAGCTGCTCCTGAGACTATCAGCCAGCAGATTAAACATCTGTAAGTCACCTACTTGAGCTTCCGGGAGCCAAAATGGCAGAGTGATCAGTAAATGCTCTCTCCCCCTCCCCTTGTTGACCTCCAAAGAATCATAAAATATTTCCCCAGAAAAATCCTGAATCAGTGGAATCAGCAGAAGGGGCAAACAGTCTCGTAGCACCTGAGGAAAATAGCTAAGGGGGATATTCCTCTTACTGTGGTAGAGGCAAACCAGAAGTCAGAGGGGAGCCCCAGGGCAGGAGGCAGAGAGAGCTGGAAACTTGCACTAGGACCCAGGTGTTCCTAAGTGCTCCAAGGTAAAGGGGAAGACAATAGGGCAGCCAGGATCACAAACCCCTGAGCTAGCCTTTGTTCCAACTCAGCTGTGACCAGACCACCCCTCCCCCACACTTAACAAGCTAGCCCCAGGACTGATCCAGGGAAACACAAAACAAAAAGAAAAAATGGCACCTGCCCCTTGCTTTCTCACACCAATCAACTCAACACCAGGTTCTCCAATTTCTAACTTAAAGAACCAGAGGCCACAACACACAAAGCATCACCGTCATGAGCAAAAAGAAGCAAAGCAAGAATGAAAAGACCATAGAATCTTTCTATGGGGACAAGAACCAAAACACGAATACCAAAGAAGTCAGCAATGGGACTGTACTCCCATGTGAAACTTCAGAAGGGACTATGAACAGCTCACATGCACAAACAGCTCTCCTGGAACAGCTGAAGAAGGAAATAGAAGAAAAACTGTCCAGTGATTTTAAAAGTATGAAAAAAGAATTCACTGAAGAGAACAGCTCTTTAAGAAGGAAAATTGAACAAATAGAAAAGGAAGCACAAAACATAACTGGAAAAGCTGGACAAATGGAAGAGAAAGTACAAAAACTAACTGGAGAAATTAATTCCTTAAAAGGTATAATTGGACAGATGGAAAAGGAGATGCAAAAGTTAACTGAAGAAAACAATTTGATAAAATTAGAATTGGACGAGTGGAAGCTGATGACTCTATGAGACATCAAGAATCAGTCAAAATCTAAACAAGAGATAGAAGAAAATGTAAAATATCTAATTGGAAAAACAACTGACATGGAAAATAGATCCAGGAGAGAAAATTTAAGAACTATTGGCCTACCAGAAAGCCATGATGAAAAAAAGTCTGGACATCATCTATCTTCCAAGAAATCATCAAGGAAAACTGCCCAGAAGTGCTAGATCCAGAGGGCAAAATAGTCATCAAAAGAATCCACCATTCCCCTCCCAAAAGGGATACCAGACTAAAAACACCAAGAAATATATTTGCCAAATTCCAGAACTATCAAGTGAAGGAGAAAATACTACAGGCAGCCAGAAGGAAACCATTCAAAGATCTAGGAGCTACAGTCAGGATCATATAGGACCTTGAAGCTTGTACATTAAAAGATCAAAGGAATTGGAATACAATATTCCGTAAGGCAAAGGAGCTGGGACCACAGCCAAGAATCAGTTACCCAGCAAAGTTCAGCATAACGTTTTAGGCCAGGAGATGGACATTCAGCAAAATAAGGGATTTCCGTACCTTCCTGACAAAAAGGCCAGAACTTAATAGAAAATTCAGTCTTCTAACGCAGGTTTCCAGAGAGGATGAAAAGGTAAGTAGGGGAAAAGAAAAACTTGTTACTCAAGTTGGGTAAACTGTTTACCTCCTTATAAGGGAAGATGATACTTGTTAATCTTGAGAATTGTACCTCTGTATGAAATATAAACAGGATATCCTTAGATAAATATGGAACAGGTATAAAGTAAATGATGTGATGATAAAAATATGATTTAAGCAAGCAAAGGGATTTTAACAGGACATGTGAAAAAGAAGAAGCAGAAAATGGTAAATTATATCACAGGAAGAAGTACAGAGTTGTAGTAGAAGGAAAGAGGAGAGGGAGATGAGTACTGTTTGAGAGGTTCTCTCATCTGATTTGGTTCAAGGAGGAAACAATAAACTTAATTAAGTATATAAATCTAACTAGCTCTATAGGCAATAGGAGGGGAAGCTAAAAGAGAGAGTAGAAGTAGTAAGGGTAAAGGGGAGTAAACGGGAGGGGGTTGAAAGAAGGAAGAAAGACTGCAGGAGGTGGTGATCAAAAGTGAAAATTCAGTTGAGGAGGGGAAAGGAGACAGGAGAACTAAAAGCACAAACGGTGGGGAAGAGGATGGAGGGAAAGATATATTTTGTAATCACAACTGTGAATGTGAATGGAATGAACTCTCCATTAAAACGGAAACAGAATGGATTAACAGCCATAATACAACAATACGTTGTTTATAAGAAATACATTTGAAATGACAGGGTAAAGGTAAAAGGTTGGAGCAGAATATATTGTGCTTCAGCTGATGTAAGAAAAGCAGGGGTAGCAATCCTAATCTCTGACAAAGCAAAAGCAGAAATAGATCTAATGAAAAGAGATAGGGAAGGAAACTATATCCTGCTAAAAGGCACCATAGATAGTGAAACAATATCATTTCTAAACATGTATGTTCCAAGTGGTATATATAGGATCCAAATTCTTAGAGGAGAGGTTGGGGGAGAGTTGCAGGAAGAAATAGCAAAACTAGACTAGTGGGGGACCTCAACCTCCCCCTCTCTGAACTTAATAAATCTAACCCCAAAATAAACAAGAATGAAGTTAAGGAAGTGAATAAACTGGATAAGGTAGCTATGATAGAGCTCTGGAGAAAATTGAATGGGAATAGAAAGGAATATACCTTTTTCTCAGCAGTACATGGCACATATACAAAAATTGACCATGTTCTAGGGCATAAAAACCTCACAATCCAATGCAGAAAGGGAGAGATAGTCAATGCATTCTTCTCAGATCATAACGCAATAAAAATTATATGTAATCAAAGACCATGGAAAGAGAAACCAAAAATTAATTGGAAACTAAATAATCTAATCCTAAAGAAAGAGTGGGTTAAACAACAAATCATAGAAACAATCAATGACTTCAAGGGAATGAAAATGAGACAACCTACCAAATCTTATGGGATACTGCAAAAGCGGTTCTTAGGGGAAGTTTTATATCTTTGAGTGCCTACGTGAGTAAAATAGAGAAAGAGGAGATCAGTGACTTGGGCATGCAACTGAAAAAGCTTGAAAAAGAACCAATTGAAAATCCCCAAGTAAATACCAAATTAGAAATACTGAAAACCAAAGGAGAGATTAATAAAATTGAAATTAAGAAAACTATTGAATTAATAAATAAAACTAATAGTTGATTTTATGAAAAAACTAATAACATCGATAAACCTTTGGTCAATTTGATTAAAAAAGAAGAAAACCAAATTACCAGTATCAAAAATGAAAGGGGTGAACTCACCTCCAATGAGGAGGAAATTAAAACAATAATTAGAAAGTACTTTGCCCAACTTTATGCCCCTAAATCTGACAATCTAAATTAGTTGGATGAATATTTTAAAAAACGTAAATTACACACATTAACAGAAAAGGAAG
Source organism: Potorous gilbertii (assembly GCA_028658325.1). NCBI lineage: Eukaryota > Metazoa > Chordata > Mammalia > Diprotodontia > Potoroidae > Potorous > Potorous gilbertii. The sequence continues at coordinate 337,622,429 of CM053771.1, forward strand.
TTGAATATTTAAACAACTCCATCTCAGAAAAAAAATTGAACAAGCAATCAATGAACTCCTTAGGAAAAAAATATCCAGGGCTCTTCTAGGACTGTATCCCTAAGACATCATAAAAATGGGAAAGCGTCCCACATGTACAAAAATGTTTAGAGCAGCATTCTTTGTGGTGACCAAAAACTGAAAATCACAGGGATGTCCATAAATGGGGGAGTAGCTGAATAAATTATGATATATAAATGTAATGGAATACCATTGTGCTGTAAGAAATGATGAACAGGAAGATTTCAGAGAGGCCTGGAAAGACTTATATGATCTCATGCTGAGTGAAAGGAACAGAACCAGGAGAACTTTGTGCACAGCAGCAACCACAGTGGATGAGAGTTTTTTCTGGTAGACTTGCAACTTCATTGCAATGCAAGGACTTAAAAAAAATTCCCAATAGTCTTTTAAGGCAAAAGGAATTCCGCATCCAGAGAAAGAACTATGGAATTCAATTGTAGAATATAGCAGATTATTGTGTGTGTGTGTGTGTGTGTGTGTGTGTGTATTAAGTTTTGATGTGTTATATGATTTCTCCCATTCATTTTAATTCTCCTACACAGTATGACTATAGTGAAAATGTATTTAATAGGAATGCATGTGTGGAACCTATATAAAATTTTATGCCATCTTGGAGGGGGAAGGGGGAATTAAGTTATATGTTAGTGATTGTAGAACATTGAAAATAAATAAAATTAATATAAAAAGAATTAATGGTTGAGATTTTCATCTTTGAGCTACATTTTAAACTTCAATCCTAAGTGAGTTTTTGTTATTGATTTGTTCAGTCCTGTCCCATTCCTCATGACCCCATGGCCCTTCTATCCTCTATTATCGAAATCCAAGTTCAAGTTCATTGTTTCCATGACACTGTCCATCTCATTCTCTGTTATCCCTTTTCCTTTCCTTTTGCCTTTAGTCTTTCCTAACATCATGGTCTTTTCCTGTGAGTCCTGTTTTCTCATTATTTGGCCATAGAATTTAAGCTTCAGTATTTGACCTTCCAGTGAATAGTCTGAATTTCTGTCAATATTGACTGTTTTGATCCAAGGGACTCTCACAAGTTTTCTCCAGCACAACAATTATAAAGTATAGGATTCTACTCAGCTTTCTTTATAGTCCAACTCATGGCCATAAATTATTACTGGAAAAACTATAGCTTTGACTATATGGACTTTTGTTGGCAAGGTGATGTGTCTGCTTTTTAATGTGCTGTCCATATTTGCCATCACTTTCCTTCCAAGGAGCAAGTGTCTTTTTAATTTCATGGTTGTAGTCACAGTCTACAGAGATTTTTGAGCCCAAGAATATAAAGTCTGATACTGCTTTCATTTCTTCTTTCTCTGTTTGTGAGGATTTGCCAAGATTTTAAGGGTTTTTTCTTTTTATGTTAAGCTTCTAGCCAGCTTTTACACTCATCAAGAGGCATCTTAATTCCTCTTTACTTTTCTTCCATTAGAGTGATATTATTTGCATATCTGAGATGATTTAATATTTTTCCTGGCAACCTTAATTCCAGCTTTTGATTCATCCAGCTTGGCATTTAGCAAGACGTGCTCTTCATATAATTTAAATAAGGTGACTATACAGCCTTGTCATACTCTTTTTCTAATCTTAAACCAACCAGTTGATTCATGTTCTGTTCTAAATATTGCTTCTTAACCTGCGTACAGGTTCCTTAGCAGAGACAAGTAAGATGATCTGGTGAGACTTCCATCTCATTGAGTATTTCTCACATTTCCTTGTGATCCACTCAGTCAAAGGCTTTAGTGTGGTCAATGAAGTAGATGTTTTTCTGGAACTCCCTTGCTTTTTCCATAATCCAGTCAATGTTGGGAAATTTGGTCTCTAGTTCTTCTGCCTCTTTTTTTCTGGTAATTCTCTGTTCACATATTGCCAAAACCTAGCTTGCAGAATTTTAAGTATAACTTTGTTGACCTGTGAAAGGAATGTAATTATTTGCTAATTCAAACATTCCTTCTTTAGGTTTGGGCAGTTAACTGATCTTTTCCAGTTCACTGGCCACTGTTAAATTTTCCAAATTGGCATATTGAGTGCAACACTTTTAACAGCATCATCTTTTAGGATTTTAAATACCTCAGCTGGTATTCCATCACCTCCTTTAACCTTACTGCTAACAGTGCTTCCTAAGGTCCATTTGACTTTATTCTCCAGAATGTCTGGCTCCAGATCAATAACCTTACCTTCTTGGTTATCAGTTATCTCTGATGTTAAGATCTTTCTGGTATAGTTCTTTTGTGTATTTTTGTCACCTCTTCTTAATCCCTTTTACTTCTATTAAATCACTACCATTATCTTTTATCATGTCCATTTGTTACATGAAACTTTCCCTTGAAGAATCTAATTTTCTTTTTTTCTCCAAATTTATTTATTTGTTTTTAATTTTCAACAATCACTTCCATAGGTTTTAAATTTTCTACCTCTCCCTCCACCTTCTCTCCCCAAAACAGCATGCAATCTTATATGGACTCCACACTAAACACATTTTCACATTAAGTCATGTTGCATAGAAGAATTAAAACAAATGAGAGAAAGCATGAGTAAAACTAAGCAAAACCAAATATAATAAAAGAGAAAATAGTCGGCTTCATTTTGCATTCTGACTCTATAGTTCTTTCTCTGTCTGTGGATGGCATTTTGCATCATGAATCTTTTGGAAATGTTTTAGATCCTTACACTGTTGTGGAAGACTAAGTGTATACTGTGTATAATGTTCTCCTAGTTCTGCTCACTTCACTTAGACTCATATAAGTCTGTCAAGGTATTTCAGAATTCTGCCAGTTTGTCATTTCTTATAGAATAGTAGTATTGCTTTACATTCATGTACCACAGCTTGCTCAGCCATTCCCCAGTTGATGGTCATTCCCTCAATTTCCAATTCTTGACCACTACAAAAAGAGGTGCTATAAATATTTTTGTCCATGTGGGTCCTTTTCCCCTTTTTTTACGATTTGTTTGGGACACAGCCCTAGAAGTGGTATTGCTGGGTCAAAAGGTATGCACATTTTTATAGCCCTTTGGCACAGTTCCAAATTGCTCTCCAGAATAGTTGGATCTTCTCGCAGCTCCAATAACAATGAATTCCAACTTTCCTACAACTTCTCTAACATTTATTACTTTCCTGTTTTGTCCTGTTAGCCTGTCTGATATGTATGATGTGGTACCTCAGAGTTGTTTTGGTTTGCATCTCTCTAATCAGTAGTGATTTAGAGGATTTTTTCATATGACTATAGATAGCTTTAATTTCTCCCTCTGAAAACTGTCCATATCCTTTGACCATTTATCAGTTGAGGAATAACTTGTATTGTAAATTTGACTCAGTTCTCTATATATTTTAGAAATGAGGCCTTTGTTTTCTGCTTCCCTTCTAATCTTGATTGCGTTTGTTTTGTTTGTGTAAAAACTTTTTAATGTAATAAAAATTACCCGTTTTGCTTTTCATAATCTCTGCCCCTTGTTTGGCCATAAATTCCTCCATTCTCCTTAAATCCAACAAATAAATTATTCCTTGCCTCCTTAATTTGTTTATAGTATCAGCTTTTATACCTAGATTGTGTACCCATTTGGACTTTATTCTGGTATGTGGGATCAGGCATTGGTTTATGCCAAGTTTCTGCCACACTATTTTCCTCTTTTCCCAGCAGTTTTTGTCAGACAGTGAGTTCTTATCCCCGAAGCTGGGATCCCTGGGTTTATCAAACAATAGACTGCTATAGTCATTGACTACCATATCATTGCACCTATCCACTGATCTACTCCTGTTTCTTAGCCAGTACCAAATGATTTTGATGATTGTGATAGCTCTAATTTTCTTGATGAGATCTCATCTTTCCCATTTTATTGTTTTCTTGGGTTTTTTTGCATTGCTCCTTTAAAAAAATTTTCTTGTTTTCCCTTACTGTTTTCTGGAATTATGCATTCAGTTGGGTGTATCTTTCTGTTTCTCCTTTTCCTTTCTCTTTTCTTCTTTCCTTAGTTGTTTTGTAAAGCCTCATCAATCAGACAGCCTTCTTGTTTTCTTGCTCTTCTTTATCTTTGAAAAATTTTGTTTTGCTGCCTTCGTACACTATTGTAAACCTCTGTCTTCAAGCACTCTATCTACCATATTTAATCCCTTAAATTTATGCATCACTTCCACTTCATATTCATAAGGGATGTTATTTAGTTAATACCTATATATTCTGATGTTTTTTCTTACTTTGTTCAGTTTGTCTTGACTTTTGCAATAAGGTCATGATCTGAGCCACAGTCAACCTAAGTATTTAGTTAAAATTTTTACAGCAATCTTAACAATTTTCAACTGCGTTCCCTTTGTCACATTTATGCCATAGTCACAGCTACCTTCCCTTCAGTTTTCAACCGTGTTCCTTTTTTTCACTGAATTTCCCCACCCTCCATTCTACTCTGTTTTCTTAACCCTATAATTGTTCCTTTTGCCACCTTTTCTTATCTTGCCCCTTTTTTTAAATTTATTTTTATTTTTTATAAATTTATTTATTTAACTTTTTACATTTTCACAAAATTTTGGGTTCCAAATTTTCTCCCTATTTGTCCCTTCCCCCCACTCCAATACACGGAGCATTCTAATTTCCCCTATCACCAATCTGCCCTCTCTTCTATCATCC
>CM053771.1:337627613-337656652 GCA_028658325.1 Potorous gilbertii
CCCATTGCCCTTCCTTCCATCATCCCCCCACCCTGCTTATCTCCTTCTCCCCCACTTTCATGTATTGTAAGGTAGGTTTCCATACCAAAATGAGTGTGCATTTTATTCCTTCTTTTAGTCGAATGTGATAAGAGTAAACTTCATGTTTTTTTCTCAGCTCTCCTCTTTTTCCCTCCACTAAAAAGTCTTCTGCTTGCCTCTTCAATGAGAGATAATTTTCCCCATTCCATTTCACCCTCTGATGGGATCGTATCTTAAAAATAATTAAGGCAAATGTATAAGAGAAATCTTGCCTCTTTTTTTGCCAGCTACTTGCTTTTTGTTCCATTGCAGTCTACTTCTTCTCTATTTTGTACTCTTTGATCTTCTTTTATCCTTCTTCATCCTCCTTAATACTTAAGTGTTCTCCTTAATGGACATTGACAGTGAAGGTCCATGATCATTTGCTTTTCTCTTTAACCCTGAGGTCTACTAAGTCTTCCTTCTCACACTTGACATGAAGTAATTGCTTCAGTTTTGGCCAGAAACTCTGAGGATTTTCCCCTCCCAAATTGATTTTTTTTTAATTAAGTAAAAGAGGCCTATCTTTGGCTTATTTCTTACCTGTCCTTAAGGGCGGCTAGGTGGTACAGTGGATGGAGCACCAGTACATGAGTCTGGAGGACATGAGTTCAAATCTTACCTCAGACACTGGACATTCATTAGCTGTGTGACCTTGGGCAAGTCACTTAAGCCCAATGGCCTCATTCTGGGTCGTCTCCAGTCATCCTGATGAATAGCTGCTCATTGAATTCAGATGGCTCTAGAGGAGAAGTGAGGCTGGTAACCTACACAGCCCTCCCTCACTCAAAAACACAGTCAAGTGCAAGTCGTGTCATTATTTCTTTGATGGCATGGTTGTCTTTGGCAACAAAAAACAAACACACACCTATCCTTAATCACTGAAAGGGCATTGATTGAGTCAGAGTGAGAACTTGGAAAGACCTTAGCTTAAAAAGGCCAATGTCTCCCACTGCACCAGGCCCATCTCCAGTCATCCTGGTCTGTATCCTATCACAGGATCCAGATGGTTCTGGAGGAGAAAGTGAAACTGGTGACTTTGCACAGCCATCCCTTATACTTAAATCCAGTTCACTTGCAAGTCATGGCATCACTTGTGGTAAGCACTTATTAATAATGCTTTTAAATCTATTTATTTGTTTGTTTATTTATTTTCGATCCATAAGTAGAAACTAGACCAATGTCTGAATCTGGAAATTGGCCTTCTTCTAGTTTTATCAGTGTTTTCCACTTTTGCCAGGTTCAATCTTTGACATACTTCAGGAGTCAAGACACTACAAGTCACCTACATAATTTTATTCTCCATATTCAGCTCAGATTCTCTTTTTTCTTCTTCTCCCTCAGGAGCAAGAAGTCAAAATTATCCCCCGTATCTAGCACATAGAAGGCTGCTCGACTCATTGAATAGAATGAGAAAAAGTTTTAAAATCTTACAAGCTATGCCTTTTTAACGAACATTGAATTCCAGACTTAGAAGTTTAAACTTGGTAAGCAATCAGTAGTAGAGAGACACTGAAGGTTTTTCAGCAGAGTACATCTGTGTACATGACGTGAGTATATCTGTGAATAAGGAAGATTATTTTGGCAGTAATGTGAAGGATGAGTATCCAATTTATCTAGAATGACATAAAAATCATGGATGATTTTTCTGTTCATTATTATCTTTGTCAAATTATTTTACTCACCTCACATAATCACATTGGAATTATCATGCAGGCCTCAAATATCAAGGTTAATATAGATGCTCTTGGCTTTTTTTTTTTTAAATCACAACAAACCAATCAACAGGGATGGAACATCTTTGTTAGTAATTTTCCACACCTTTTTTTTTAAATCTTATCCTTTGGGTTTTTTTTTCTTTGAATTGTTTTACATGTTTAAATTTGTGAGTGGTTGTCTTTTTTCTTTTTTTTTTTCTTTTTGATCTGGCCCATTATTTCATTCTTCTTCTAAGGCAACAGTTCTCATATACTTTGATCTCTGGACCTCTTTTACACACTTAAACTATTGAGAATCTCCACCAAAAAAGAACTTTTGTTTATGTGGGTTATATCTGTCAATACTTAACCATATTATAAATAAAAATGTTTTAGTGTTATTATGGAACTAATTTTAACTTCATCAGCCCCCTGAGTTTGCCGATAAAGCCGTACACAAATGTGCTAACAAGGGGTCCTATGCCTCAATTTGAGAAACGCCGGATTAATGAAGACATTTCTTTTACCGATGCAGATTGATACCTTCTCTGCAATTTATAATCTTAGAGAGTTTCTTTGGACTGAGTTTAAGTGATATACCCAGAATCACACAGATGTGTTTGAGTGCGATAATCGCACTCAAACACAACTTTTACTGATTCCTGATTTAACTCTCTACCTACACCATTTGTCTCACACTGTGAAAAAAATTTGAAAGGGTGTAAGCATGCTAAAGGCTGACTATTACAGAAATTAGGGGCTTCAGGAGAGAGATGAGTTGGGGTTGTTAGTGAAGGATTCATGAAAGAGTTAGAGCATGACCTAGATATTGAAGGAAGAGTAAGTGTTCAGCAGTAAAGGAGGTATTCAAGAAAGGGCATATATTAGGTGTTCCCCTTCAATTAAAGGTTTTCAAAGGCTAGATGAACATGTTTGGGGATTCTCACTCAGATACGGGTTGGAATATTCTGAAGTCTGTTATAACTGAGATTTTATGCACCTGTTTTAACAGAAATACTAAAAATAAGCTCTTATTTCACAGGGAGCATGAGTTATCTTTGTATTACTCTATATTAAAGTAGTGAAAAAAGCAGAAATGGATTATAATAATCATAGTACAATACAGCCTTGTGGGAAGTGAGTGAACTGCACTGACCCCAGTTTGTGACTCAATTCTGGAGTTAGTGGTTTTCTTCCTATTCAGTTAAAGGTCTAATTCGTTTTCTGTCTTGTGAGAAAACTGTGTAGAAATTGTAAGAAAATCTTATTGTATTTTAGACCCTATCCCTGCATGGTAGGGAAACTGGACCACTTCTAACTGCGGTTTATAGATCCTTAACTAGGGACCTAGATTATGCTGACCAGAAACTCAAACCCAAAGATTGATGCAAGGACTTTTCTCAAAACTGTGTATCTCGAGCAGCCCGTATCAGTCTTATTTGAAAACTAACCCTGTACCAATCAATCATTTATTGTTTCTGTGTCCCTTTAATTGTTCACAAACAATGTGGGGGGAGTGGGACACCTCTTTTTCTGATTTCAGGGAATTGTACCTGTTCACTCTTCCTCTCCCAACTTGGAAAACCCCTTATCTTTCTAATAAGAAATCAGATTACCTAATGTTATATCCTAGTTAATTGTTTCCATTTAATCCAATGGCGTTATTTGATTGTTTTTAATGTATAAAAATCTGTTGCCTCCTATATTTGGGGTCCTGTTCTGATTAGTTTTTTTGTTTGTTTGTTTGCTTGTTTATTTGTTTATTTTTAGTTTTCAAGATTCATTTCCACAAAATTTTGAGTTCCACATTTTCTTCCCATCTCTCCCCTCCTTCCACCCTATAACACCTTGCATTCTGGTTATCCCTTCCTTCAATATGCCCTCCCTTCTATTACACCCCTCCCTTCCCTTATCCCCATCTTTTCTTGTAGGGCAGGATAGATTTCTATACCCCATTACCTGTATTTCTTATTTCCCAACTGTATGCAAAAACAGTTCTCAACATTTATTCCTAATACTTTGAATTTCAACTTCTCTCCCTTCCTCCCTCCCCACTCATCCCCACTGAGAAGGCAAGGAATTCAATATAGACTGTACATGTGTAGTTTTGCAAAAGACTTTCATGATAGTCATGTTGTATAAGACTAACTATATTTCCCTCCATCCTATCCTGCCCCCCATTTATTCTATTCTCTCCTTTGACCTTGTCCCTCCCCATAAGTGTTGACTTCAAATTACCCCCTCCTCCTATTTGCCCTCCTTTCTATCATCCCCCTCACCCTACTTGTCCCCTTCTCCCCTACTTTCCTGTAGTGTAAGATATATTTTCATATCTAATTGAGCACATTATTCCCTCCTTGAGCCAGATGTGAAGAGAGTAATCCTCACTTTTTTCCTCTCACCTCCTCCCTTTTCTCCAATGAATAAGCTTTTTCTTGCCTCTTTTATGAGTAATGATTTTCCCCATTACATTTCTCCCTTTCTTTTCCCAATATATTCCTCTCTCACCCCTTAATTTTATTTTTTTAGATGCCATCTCTTCTTATTCAGTTCACCCTGTGCTGTGTGTGGTGTGTGTGTGTGTGTGTGTGTGTGTAATCCCTCCAACTACCCAAATACTGAGAAAGGTCTCAGGAGTTACAAATACTAACTTTCCATGTAGGAATATAAACAGTTCAGCTGTAGAAAGTCCTTTATGATTTCTCTTTTCTGTTTACCTTTTCATGCTTCTCTTGATACTTATGTTTGACAGTCAGATTTTCTATTCATCAAGAATACTTGAAAGTCCTCTATGTCATTGAATGCCCATTTTTTTTCCCCTGAAGTGTTATACTCAGTTTTGCTGGGCAGGTGATTCTTGGTTTTAATCCTAGTTCCTTTGACTTCTGGAATATCATATTCCAAGCCCTTTAATCCTTTAATGTAGAAGCTGATGGATCTTGTGTTATCCTGATTGTATTTCCACAGTACTCCAGTTGTTTCTTTCTAGCTTCTTGGAATATTTTCTTCTTGACCTGGGAACTCTGGAATTTGATTGCAATATTCCTAGGAGTTTCTCTTTTCAGATCTCTTTCTGGAGGTGTTCAGTGGATTCTTTCAGTATATATTTTGCCCTCTGGTTCTAGAATATCAGGGCAGTTTTCCTTGATAATTTCATGAAAGATGATGGCTGGGCTCCTTTTTTGATTATGGCTTTCAAGTAGTCCCATAATTTTTAAATTGTCTCTCCTGGATCTATTTTCCAGGTCAGTTGTTTTCTCAGTGAGATATTTCACATTTTCTTATGTTTTTTCATTCTTTTGGTTTTGTTTTGTTATTCCTTGGTTTCTCATAAAGTCATTAGCTTCCATCTGCTCCATTCTAATTTTTAAAGAACTATTTTCTTCAGTGAGCTTTTGAACCTCCTTTTCCATTTGGCTAATTCTGCTCTTTAAAGCATTCTTCTCCTCATTGGCTTTTTGGGCCTCTTTTGCCATTTGAGTTAGTCTATTTTTTAAGGTGTTATTTTCTTCAGCATTTTTTGGGGGGGTCTCCTTTAGCAAGCCGTTGACTTGCTTTTCATGATTTTCTTGCATCGTTCTCATTTCTCTTCCCAATTTTTCCTCCACCTCTCTTACTTGATTTTCAGAATCCTTTTTTAGCTCTTTCATGACCTGAGACTATTGCATATTTATTTTTGGAGGTTTTGTTTTGCATACAGAAGCCTTGACTTTTAGGTCTTTCTCTGAAGACCTAAATTGTTCCTCATCACCTGAAAGGATGGAAGAAAATGCCTGTTCACCAAGAAAGTAACATTCCTGTCGTCTTATTCTTTTTCCCCTTTTTGGCCAGCCAGTTATTTGACTTTTGAGTTCTTTGTCAAGGGGAGGGTTTACTTTGGAGACCTGTAAGTTCTCAGTTCCTCCAAGGTGGCAAAATTATGGGAGAAGAGTTTACTCCTCTTCTGGTCTGCACACTAGTCTGGGAGTAACCAAAAACTTTTCTGCCCAGAATTTGCAATTAGAATTCCTTCACCACAACAGCCTCCAGCTCTACCATGCCAGAGCTCCTCCTCACCCCAGGGCCAAGCTCTGGGCTGCGTCTCAAATCAATGGCTCAATTCCCCCAAGGATTTTAGGAGGAGGTTTCCCAGGGCTGCCAATCAGAGCAGAGATTCAGATCAGCTGGTCAATTCCCCCAGGGGCTCTTGGCAGAGGTCTCCAAAAATGGAAACTACTAATGCAGTGGCTGTTGCTTGGGGTCTATACTGTGCTCCCCTCTCTTGGGTGAAGGAACCCTCCCACTGACCTTTGAAGCTGTCTTGTGGCATTTGTGGGTTGAGCAATCTGAGAACTGCTTCTGCTTGTGGCTCCTTGAAGCCTGTTCTGGGTCTTGTCCCTGCTGCGCAAACTGCACTGGCCTGTGCTCTGTGCCGGGCTACACTATGTGCCAGCCTGTGCTCCACCTCCAGTTCCGATTTGTTAGGCAATTGGCATTCCTTGCTTAATAAATCTGAGTGCTTGGAAACTTGAACTTTACTTAGTCATTTCATCTTTCACTTACCATAGCCTTAAGGTAAGTAAGCAGCTTAGTGTTACATATGCCTTGCTGTACCTGACAACTGTGTAGCAAGGGCTTGTTTTTCTTTGTAAGGATGATTCTGAATTTTATACTTAGTGTTATTTTTCTTTGCTCTTCAGCTATTCTCTGGATGCTTGAATACAGAGTGTAACTTGGGCATAAACTAGGAGTAAGGAAGTCTATTAACTGGTAGAGATAGAAACTGATATCTTCATTGTATTCAGTCCTTAATGCTCCCACTCTTCTGTTTTTTCTGAGTTGAGTGTAAAAGTAAAAAAATTACCTGTTTGTGCCATCTTCTTAAACATATCACTAAGATTCACGTACCTGGTAGAGTTGGGCTTTGGTTAGTATCAGTTTATGCTTGTATTTTGAATTCTTTCTTTTTTCATTTGAGTTACTTTTAAATTACTATTTTGAAGTGTTAGTAGGCTTATTAAATGTCTTTAATCCTTTCCCTTCATATATAACAATTGTTAATGTTTATGTGTACTTTTTAAAAATAAGTTTTAATTGATGTCTTCTATTTATTGTATCATTGCTGTTTTCCCCAACAATCCTCCCAATGCATCCATTGTTCTCTTTTCCTGCCAGAGAACCATCCCATATAACAAACAGTATTTTTAAGGAAAAAAAGAGACAAAAATCAGCACAACATAGAAAAAGTCTGAAAACGTATAATGTTCAACACTTGTAAACCTCACACCTCTACAAAGAAGTAGTTTGGAGGTGTATTTTCGTATCACTTCATTAGAAGGATGCTTTATGATTTTGTTTCATTCACTTTTGATGTGTGTGTGTGTGTGTGTGTGTGTGTGTGTGTGTGGTTGATCTTTCTAGTTACATAGTTGTAATCGTGTATGTTGTTCACTTGGTTCTTCATTCTTCATAGTTTCTTATAGATCTCTCCATACTTTGCTGTATTCATTATATAAATCATTTCTTACAGCAAAATAATAATTCTGTTACATTCTTGTACAACTGTTTAGCCATTCCCTAACTGCTAGTCATTTACTATGTTTCAGTTTCTTTGCTATCACAAAAAGTACTGCTATAAATATTTTGGTGTATATGAAGAATTATCTTTTTATCAGTGACTTTTTTAGGGTGTGAACCCAGTAATGGATTGTCTGACTTAATGGTCATAGATAATTTTAATCACTTTTTTGCCTAATTTCATATTGCTTTCCAAAGTGGCTGTACTATTTCACAACTCTACCAGCAGTGCCTTACTGTGTGTTCCCATCTCAATCTTTCCAAATACCTTCTCTCCCACTTTGAGATTCCTTTCTTGTATTGTTTTCCCTTTATAAGCTGCTTGAGGGCAGAACTTTTATTTGCATCACCACATACTTCTTGGCACATAACAAGAGCTTAATATCGTATTGTATGTGAATAAAAGAAGCATTTGGCTTCTGACAGTTTTTGTCATCTTCATCAATTTGTGAAGAGTGAGGTGAAAATTCAGGGTTCTGATTTGCATTTCCCTTATTATCTATGCAGCATTCTATCATGTGATTGTAAAAATACTTTGCAAAGGAAGATAGGGGAAAGAGGAGAATGATGATGGTAGAATCATATCCAATGTTGCTATATGATCTGTAAATTATGCATTACTTTAAGGTTTGCAAAGTGCTTTGTAAATGTTATCTCATTTTATCATTATAGCAACCCTAGGAGTTGCTTTTATTTTCCCCATTTTACAGGTTTAAATGAGACACAGGCTAAATGACTCGACCAGAGTCACAGTTTGTAAGTGTCTGAGGTCTGGAATTTAGATTTTCCTTATTCCACACCCAGTGCTCCATATAATATGCTGCCTAGTTGCCCTTTATATGAACAGATTATTAAGTATATGCACACCTCCCATACAGTAGCTAACCTTTGTACATTATTCAGTGCTCAGATTTTTTTAAAATGAGAAGTTAGTTACAAGGACAAATAAGAAATCATTTTCAGCTATTTATACTGAGGCCAGAAATTTCAGGTTAATTAGCTTTTTTAATAATGGAAATTACTATCTAGAAATCCAGTAGCAAGAGATAAAGTGACATAGTAGAGACCTGTCTGGAGTCAAGAAGAACTGAATCTAAATTTGTGATAACAGTCTAAAAGCTACCCTAAATTCACACATGCTTATTCCGCAAAAATTCAGTTAGTAAATACATAGCAATGATGGCAGTGCTACCCATCCAGTCTACCCATCTTACCCCCTCTTTTCTTCATAAAGATATCCCTCAGTCCAGGAATCTCTATTACCAGGGAAAGGTCCCAGGAGGTTAGAGGACCTTTAAGTCTCTTGAACTGTGTGCATTCCTATATCTGTAGAGCCAAGGAGCCATATCACCAATTCAAAGCTTTTTCTTATTACTGATTAAGGGAATCTTTGCTCTGTCTTTCTAGGGGCTAAACAAAGAGACTTTCCAGGCTTAGTGCAGCTTGAATTTCTTGACTATACCACAGTTTATGGAGTTCATCCTTGGCAATTTTATTTCATTAAGCCTCCCTTCTCTTGTCTATGTTGAATTTGGCCATGGTCTCCCATAAAATGTCACTTCTGACACATGGGCTTTATGACTCTGGACAAATCACCTATCCTGTCATTGTCCCAGTTAACTTGAGAACAGTGAATGACAGACATTGGTAGAGAGGATTTCCTTACTGAGAATTTCTTTTACCAATGAAATGACAGGTCTGATCATCTTTTCTTTAAAAAAAAAGTCTAGTAGTATGTAATTTTCTTGTAATATGTTACAACAATGTCATTTTAAAATCTGTATACTTAAGCATAACTGAACATCCCTTTATTCAGTAAATGTGAAGAAATATTGGCTATTTTCTATGCATATCCACACAACTCAGAGAAACTGTTTCTATTACTTTAACAAAACACAGGTTAGCATTCATAGTATTCCTTTAAAATCATGTCTGAGTAACAAAAATCTCTGCTTTTCTTAAAGAAATTTCTTGCATGGAAGAAAAACTACAAAAGACAGCAGAGCAAAAGCTAGAATCATAGACTAGAAGACAAGTTTGAAAATTATTTGTTGAATTTATCATGTGTTGAAAGAGATATGCAAGTTCTATGTATGGAGATTTGCACTTTGATGTACAATCCTTTTTTTCTGTTTTATGTATACGGAAATACCCATTTTATTTGGTACTTGTTAAGAATCTTTTCATAAAATCTAGTTTGAAAGATAAGAAAGCTACTGCTTTTTGAGCTTAGATCAGGGCAGAGTTCTTAGCCTTTTTTGAAAGGACTCCTCAGAATAATGGGGTTTTTAATGCATAAAATAAAACATATACGTATATGTATATACTTATACACATATATGTTATATATGACAAACAGATTATGTTGAAATACATTTGTCAGATAAAAAACAAACAAGTTCTTACCCTGGGTTAAGAATCTTTGGATTAGGGAAATGTGTGCTTTGAGAACTGGTTTTATTATAATACTCTTTTCTTCTCCTGCTTACAGTGTATCCTTATACCGGGGGAACTGCAGACCAATACGGTTTGAGCCACCAATGCTGGACTTCCATGAACAGTAAGTTTTAAAGATTTTTATATTTTGTTTTGTTAAGAAATAGTGTTTTATGCATTTTATACCATTTTTTTAATTCTATTCAAGCATCTAATTAGTGCTTCCTTTGGTCTTTTGTTGTTGATGATGATTTTATTCTTTGGAACACTGGAGTCCCAGGAAGAAGTCCGAAAAGAAGAATGTCAGTTACAGAATGACTAAAAGCATAAGCAGAAAATTCATCAGATTTTTGCTGCCTGTATTGGTTGTGTGCAGGGAAACCCAGAGGGGATTCAGTTAATTAACGTAAAGTTAAAGGTTCACATTTAGGTTCAAAAAATTAACTTCCCAAGGTACAAAATGAAGGAGGCATTGTTAGGTTACTGTTCACGTAAAGATCTAGATATTTTATTGGCCTGCAAGCTAATAGGAGTTGACTATGATTTAGTAGTCAAAAAGCTTACAAGATCTTAGGTTTCATTAAAAGAAAGATAGCTTCCAGAATGAGGAAAGTGATAGTCCAAATGTATTTGGTCAGACTACATTCACATTCAGAGCATATTTCATTTAGTTTAGGATCTTATATATTAGGAACAAAATTGGTAAGCTGAAGAATGTCCAAAGAAGAACAACTAGGTTGATGAAGGTCCTTGAAATTATGCCATGTGACAATTGAAGGAATTCAGAATGATTAACCTAGCACAGGGGTGGGAAACTGACAGCCTCAAGGCCACATGTGGCCCTCTAGGTCTTCAAGAGTGGCCCTTTGACTGAATCCAAACTTCATAGAACAGATCCCCTTGATTAAAGAATTTGTTCTGTAAAACTTGGACTCAGTCAAAAGATTGCACCCAAGTACCTAGAGGACCACATGTGACCTCAAGGCTGCAGGTTCCCCATTCCTGATCTAGAACATAGAAGACTGGGGGAGAGGTTTGAGTATGCTAGTTCTGTTGAAAAAGAGCTGTTGATTTGGACTACTTCTGGAAGCCAAGATGGTGAAATGATTGGTAATTGATTGCTATCACCCTCCTCTTGTTGACCTTGAAGAACCCAGAGAATATCTCCTCAGGAAAAATCCTGGAACAATGGGAGCAGCAGAAGGGAAAAACAGCCTCTTAACCTGTGAAGCAAGGAGGGTCCCTCTTGCTGTGGTTGAAGAGGACCAGTGCAGGAACGGAGCTGTCTCAGACAGCCCACTTCAGCAAACTAGGAGAAGATCCTGAGCTCCAGGGGAGTGAAGCCTGCAACCACTAACACCAGGACCCCAGGCGTGCCTCAGCACACCAGGGAAATCAGGGAGACACTAGCACAGACAGGATTACCATCCACTGAGCTTGCCTATGTTCTAGCTCAGCAGAGGAGACCTCCTGTGGCCAAACCAGCCCTCCCCTACACAAATGCTGCTAGCTCCAGGTTAACTCCAGGGAAACCCAAAAAGACTTCACCTGGCTTCTGCTTTCCAACACCAGCCAGCTCAGCATCAGGTAAGCTGAAGCATTTTAGCTTCTAGCTGAAAGAACCAGAGGCCACAACACACAAAGCCTCAAGTTTTAGGTGCAAGAACTGTGCCCCAGACACAGAGATCTACTTTTAAAACCAGGAAGGAAAAAGGTGATCACCGTGAGTAAGAAGCAAAGCAGAAGAGAAAAGACCATAGAATCTTTGTGTGAGTACAAGGACCAAAACATGAATACCAAAGAGGTCAGCATTGAGACTGTATTCCCATCTGAAACTTCAGAAGGGAATATGAATTGGTCTGAAGCACAAAGAGCCTTCCTGGAAGAGCTCAGGAAGGATTTTAAAAGTCAAATTAGAGAAATTGAAGAAAAACTGACCAATGATTTTAAAAAATATGAAAAAAGAAATCAGAAGAATTTAAAAGGAAAATTGGACAAATAGAAAAGTAAGTACAAAACCTAACTGGAGAAAATAACTCCTTAAAAGGAACAATTGGACAGATGGAAATGGAGATGCAAAAGTTAACTGAGGAAAACAATTTGACAAAAATTAATATCAGGCAAATAGAAACTAATGACTCTATGAGACATCAAGAAATCAGTCAAACAGAATCTAAAGAATGAAAAGATAGAAGAAAATATAAGACATCTAATTGGAAAAGCAACTGACCTTAATCTAAGAAATTATTGATCTATCAAAAAGTAATGATGAAGAAAAAAGCCTGGACAATATCTTCAAGCAATCATCAAGGAAAACTAGCCAGAAGTCCTAGATCCAGAGGACAAAATAGTCGAAGAATCCACTGTTCACTTCCTGAAAGGAATCCCAAACTAAAAACACTAAGGAATGTCATTGCCAAATTCCAGAATTATCAAATGAAGGAGAAAATACTACAAGCATCCAGAAAGAAACAATTCAGATATCAAGGAGCTACAGTCAGGATCACACAGGACCGTACAGCTTCTACATTAAAAGATTGAAGGAATAGGAATATGATATTCTGAAAGGCAAAGGAACTGGAACTACAATTGAATTGCCCAGATTAACAGAAGTGGAAGTTGAATACTTAAACAACCATATCTCAGAAAAAGAAATTGAACAAGCCAGCAATGAACTCCCTAGGAAAAATCTCCATGGAAAGATGGATTTACAAGTGAATTCTATCAAACATTTAAAGAACAGTTAATTCCAATACTATATAGACTATTTGGGAAAATTGGGGAAGAAAGAAGGAGTCCTACCAAATTCTTTTTATGATACAGATATGGCTCTGATACCTAAACCAGGAAGAACCAAAACTGAGAAAGAAAATTATAGGCCTATTTCTCTAATGAATATAGATGCAAAAATTTTAAGTAAGATCTTAACAAAAAGAGTAAAGCAATTTACCTTATAATCAGGTAGGATTTATACCGGGAATGCAGGGCTGCTTCAATATTAGGAAAACTATTAGCATTATTGATCATATCAACAACAAAACTAACAGAAACCACGTGATTTTCTCAATGGATGTGGAAAAAACTTTTAACAAAATACAACATTCATTCCTATTGAAAATACTGGAAAGCAAGGAATAAATGGAACTTTTCTTAAAAATAGTAAGCCGTATCTACCTAAAACTACCAGCAGGCATTATATGCAATGTAATATGCAATAAACTAGATACATTTCCAATAAGATCAGGGGTGAAACAAGGATGTCCATTATCACCACTGTTATTCAGTATGGTATTGGAAATGCTAACTGTAGCAATAAGAGAAGAAAAATAAATTGAAGGAATTGGAATAGGCAAAGAAGAAACTAAGTTATCACTCTTTGCAGATGATATGGTGATAAACTGAAAGAATCCCAGAGAATCAAGTAAAAAACTACTTGAAATAGTAAACAACTTTGGCAGAGTTTTAGGTTACAAAATAAACCCACATAAGTCGTCTACATTTCTTTATATTACTAACAAAGCCCAACAGCAAGAGATAGAAAGAGAAATCCCATTTAAAGTGACAGCAGACATGATAAAGAGGCTATATGAGCACCATTACAAAACACTTTTCACACAAATAAAGTCAGGTCTAAGTAATTGGAAAAATATCAGTTGCTCGTGGGTAGGCTGAGCCAATATAATAAAAATGACTGTTTTAAATTAATTAATTTACTTATTCAGTGCCATACCAATCAAACTACCAGATAATTATTTTGTAGAGCTAGACAAAACAATATTAAAATTCATATGGAAGAACCAAAGGTCCAGAATATCACGGGAACTAAAGAAAAGAAATGCTAGGGAAGGAGGCCTAGCTCTGCCAGATCTCAAATTTTATTATAAAGCAGCAATTATCAAAACTACTTAGTCCTGGCTGAGAAACAGAAGGGTAGACCTGTCGAATAGGTTAGGTACTCAAGTCACAGTAGTCAATTAATATAGCAATTTACTGTTTAATAAACCCAAGGGCACCAACTTCTGGAATAAGAACTCACTATTGATAAAAATTGCTGGAAAAACTGGTTAACCATGTGGCCGAAACTAGGCATAGACCAGTGCCTGACACCATACACAAGAATAAAATCCAAATGGGTACCATGATCTAGGTATAAAGATTGATACTATAAACAAATTACTGAAATAAGGAATAGTATATTTATCAGATTTGTGGAGAAGGGAAAAATTTTTGACTAAAGAGAAAGTATTATGATGTGCAAAATGTATAATTTTGATTACATTAAACTGAAAAGTTTTTGCACAGCCAAACCCAATGCAACCAAGATTAGGAGGGAAGCAGAAAACTGGGAAAGAATTTTTGCAACTAGTGTTTGTGATAAAGGCCTCATTTCTAAAATGTATAGAGAACTGAGTCAAATGTACAAGAATACGAGTCATTCGCCAATTGATATATGAATAGGCAGGAAGAAATTAAAGATATCTACAGTCATATGAAAAAAAATGATCCAAATCACTATTGATTAGAGAGATGCATATCAAAACAACTCTGAGATACCATATTACACCTATCAGATTGGCAAACATGACAGAACAGGAAGATGATAAGTATTGGAGAAGATGTGGGAGAATTGGAACATTAATTTATTGTTGGTGGAACTGTGAGCTTGATCCAACCATTCTAGAAAGCAATTTGGAACTGTGCCAGAGGGCTACAAAAATATGCATACTGTTTGACCCAGCAATACCATTTCTAGGACTGTATTCCCGAGAGATCATAGAAATGGGAAAGGGTCTCACATGTACAATAAATATTTATAGCAGCTCTCTTCGTGGTGGCCAAAAACTGGCAATCAAGGGGGTGCCCATCAGTTGGGGAATGGCTGAATGAACTTGTGCTCAGTGAAAGAAGCAGAACCAAGAGAACTTTGTACATAGCTACAACCAGAGTGTGGGAGGAATTTTTCTGGTAGACTTGGTACTTCATTACAATGCAAGGGCTTAAAAAATTTCCAATGGACTCCTAAGGCAAAATGCCTTCCACATCCAGAGGATTGTGGAATTGGATTGCAAGTGGAAGCAGACCATTTTCTTTTGTATTTTGTTTTGTTTTAATGATTTCTCCCATTCATTTTAGTTCTTCTGTGCGACATGTATTCAATAGGATTGTGCATGTAGAACTTATATAAGATTGTATGCTGTCTCAGGCAGGGAGTGGGGAGGGAGGGGAAAAAATCTAAGATATATGGAAGTGATTGTCAAACACTGAAAACAGTTAAAATAATTTAATTTTTAAAAAAGAAAAAAACAGTCATACTGACAGAAAAAGCTATTATCATGTGGAAGTGGAATTAAATTTATCCTTGGCCCAAGGGAAGAGAACTCCTAACAACAGTAGGTGCAGTTAAATAGAATGAGATATTCAAGAGGCAGTAGAGATTTACAAACAATCTTTAAGCAGAGGATCGGTGATAACCACTCAAGTGTAGACTGAATTTATTTTAGATTGTACAATCAGTTTAGCTATCATACAACATAAAAATCATGGCATTATGTAAAATAGTTCAATATAAAGCAGCAGGGTTAAGAGCAAAATACTCAAAAAATTCTTCCAGTACACTCAAAAAAATAGGAACCTAATAAAAATGGTAGCACAGTTTTTATTCATGCTAAATGGTTAAGAAATGTATAAATACTGCAGTAAGTAGTGGTGTTACATAGACACACACACACACATTCACACTCACACTCACACACACACACTCTCTTGGGCTTCTGCTCAGCTTACTCCTTGGTTCTCATCGATCAGACTGGCAAAGCTGAGGGCTGCAGCTGAAAATTTGGCAATATTGGAAGGTGTAAAGGTGAGTGATGTGGACAAGTGTAGCCCTCCTCCTCCCACTGCTTGTACTGCACCAGAAAATAGACAGTAAATATGGCATTTATGAAATGGATGCAACTTGGGGGTTATTGTAAAGTGGTACAGTTTTCTGCATTCTTACTTTTTCCTGTAGGTAAAATTACACGTAAGTAAATGTCAGATTCTTATTACATTCAGAGTGTTTCCTAACGTATCAGTTATATTGGAACTTCTTCCTATCTTAATAGCTTTGCAGTTTGATACATTTAGGATGTTATAAGCAGTCTAGAACTAACTGTGGAAAGACTATTAAAAGAAATTAGGACCCTAATTTTGGTCTGCATCATCTTGTCATTGAATTATTGGATCATAGAATTTAAACCTAGAATGACATTAAAGAACATCTAGTTCAACCCTCTGATTTTGTGATTGAGTAAAATGAGAGCCATGAATTTCAATTATTTTACTCAATTTTATATACGTAATAATCATAAAAGGCCAAATTTAAAGTAAGACCTTTAGATACCACTATTCTTTGTGTAGAACTGAGTTGGACATGATTCTCCCATAAGATGTGAGAGGACCTACATTCATCCCCAATCAGCCCCACCTCTTTTGAAAAATAACAGGAGGCAATGGAAAGAGCAAGTCCTTAGGTATGCTTAGTACCTCATTGACCTGGGGCAAGGCTTTTAACCTTTTGACTGTAGTTCCTCCTCTGTCAAAATAAGAATATTGAACTAGAAGATTGCTTAGGTCCCTTCCTGCCCTGGTTGAATTTGTACTAGGAATCTGAGGATTTATTAGAATCAAAGTCACATGATTATATCAGTATATGCAGATAACAAAAGAAGTGATATACCATTTCTCTGAAGTGTCTGGGAATTAACCTCCTAAAATAGGTAAATATTTAATATAAATATAAATAAAAACAATGCTTATAGAAATAAATGACCTAAATAATTAGAGAGAGAGCCTTTGTTCATAGAAGGGATGCTCAGTATAGTAAAAAGAATAAAAGGCCCAAGTTATGCTTCAGGTTTAGTGTTAAGGATGGGGTAGTGTAGGTGCCTGTGTTTGGAATCCATTTCTAAAGTCACAGTTCTCACTTAAAATCACCTTTCTCCCTAGCCTCAAAACACTATGCCACACAGTTTCTCCTTAGCCCAAGGAAAGCCTGCCCTAGATCTCTCTTCCTGATATAGTAGCCAGATGCACCTATAGAATTTATTAGTTTGAACCAGCTGTGTACTGGCTGAACTGGCAGTGTACTGAGTCATAAAGATATTTACTACTCACTGACCAATCATATGTATCCTAGACTTAGACACATGTATGTTCCCTTTATGTTTATCTTGTCTAAGAAGACATTGATGGGAGCAACCTGGGTATTTTTCAGTCATCCCTGACCTTTAGTTGACTTAATGACTTTTCAGGCCTAAAACGATACTTCCATGTAGCCTCTGTTGGACTATTTCCCAATGAAGGCTGGGTAAAATACCTGCACAGCTGATACTAAAAATGCATGTTCCTTTAAGAACTAACCACTTGGGAGGGGACAAATGGGGAGAAAATTTTGGAACCCAAAATCTTCTGAAAATGAATGTAAAAAGTTAAATAAATGTATTAAAAAAAAAAAAAAGAACTAACCACTCTTTAAACACTCCCTAATCCTGCCTTGTATCATCTAGTTAGCATACTTGGCACTTGCTATACTATAGAATATCCTGTATAAACTTTAACTGTACCCTTCTAAATTTGCAAGTTCCCTAAGAACGCTTGCCTATTGAAAAGCATAATCTTTTTTGAGTCCATGAATTCTTTCAGGACAGCCCACACAGGGAATTCCAGTCTTGGGGTTCATGTTCTTTCCAACCCTCATCTTATTTCTGGCACTCAATGTTGGATGCCAGAAATATGATGAGGGCTGAAAGTGGGGATGAGATCCCACCAAAGACTGGAGTATATGGGAAGGTTCCCTGGATTGAATTCTTGGATATGTGCCAGATGTACTAACTAGGTGATTCAGGACACATAGACTCTGGTAAATCTACCACAACTGGCCACTTCATCTATAACTGTGGGATCAAAAAGTAAACCATAGAAAACCTTGAAAAGGAGACCACCAAGAGGGGATATGTAAATTTTATTGAAATGCACCATGAAGTTTTCAGCAAAGTGCTGTATGAGGATAATATGGATATCCTTGTCAAGTCGTTGTCTACCAAATACGACCACTGTGTTAATGTGGGTGGTGATAGTGAGAATAATCCAGCAGTGGAAGCAGTGGCTTCCTTGCATATGTCATTGTTCTGAACCAACCAGACCAGATCAGCACTGGTTATGAATCTATCATACTTACCACATTGTTAAGTATATTAATTGAAGGAGAAGATGGTCATTCTGACTGAAATCTGATGATGCTGCCATCATATACACAGTTCAGGAAAGCCCATGTTTGTGGATAGCTTCTCTGATTAACCTGTTCTTTGCCTGTTGTGGCAATTGACAAAAAGACTGTTGAAGCTGGCAAGGTCACAAAAATCTACCCAGTAAACTAAGTGAGTATATAGTACAATACCTGCCACTCCATTCTTAATCGGTGGCAGATGTCTCAGAACTGTTTGTCCCAATTGGCCATTTAAGTTTAATAGTAAAAGACTTGTTAGTGATTACAGTTAATCATAAAAGCTTCAGAAGGGAAGGGATGTTTTTGTGGACTATTTGTTTTATGGTAGTTTTTATTAGTTTTTAATATTGATAAATTTTAAATGGGCACTATTTAACCAAAAATCTGGCACAGGAATTGAAACTATTAAAGTAAAAATTTAATGCAAACAGGGAGTACAGTTCATGTACTGCCTTCTATATGAAGTCTTTCCCATTCAGTTAAAAAGCTTTTTGTATCAGTAAGGTCAATGCAGCTAAAATCAAGAGAAAAATTCATATTAATAATAATAATTAATAAAAATGTTTTCATAAGTCACCTAGTCAAAATATAAAATTTAAAACTCTACAGGGAACTGATACAAATGTATAAGGTTAAGAGTCATTGCTCAATAAATGATAGTCAAGGGATGTAAACAATAAGTTTTCAAAAAGTAGAATATAAACTTAACCACATTAAAAATAAGGTATTCAAAATCACTAATAACTGAGAAATAAGATTTAAACCATCCATTAAGGTAACTAAGATGCTGTGAGAGGAATACTCAATCTTGAAAAAGCTATTACAAACCAAGCAAATTCACTTCTGGTGGTTCTCTGCAGAGATAGCAGAAATTCATTCTGGAAAATAATTTGAAATTACATAAGTAAAGTAAAGTTACTAAATATCCCTGTGGTCATAAATGTTTATAACTCTATTAATTGTGATAATAAAAAATAGTACAATACCTGCCACTCCATTCTTAATCGGTGGCAGATGTATTAAAATATTGTCATGCCAAATGCATGAATATGAACAGTTACTACAAATATGAAAAGGTTTGTTTGAAGTGGTGTGGAGTTAAGGAAGAAAAATATGTACAGTGCTTACAACAGTGCAAATAAAAATCAATATTGAAGGGTTATAAAACTTTAGTACAGTTCAGTGGCCAATGTTAATACTAGATTGTCAGGATTAGTCAGCAAGCACTTATTAAATGTCTATTAAGTTCCAGGCATTGGAGATGCAAATAAAGGGCACTCTCCCCACCCAGGACCTCTTCTCAAGGAGCTCACATTCTAATTGGGAAGACAACATGCACATACCTATGTAAAAATAAGATAAACTGGGATTAAATTGAGGATTGTCTCAGAAGGAAAGCATTAATATTAAGGAGGACTGGGAAAGGGTCTTTTAGAATGTGGGACTTTAGCTGAGACTTTGAAGAAAGCCAGGAAAGCCTTGTGACAGAGATGAAGAAGGAGAGAGTTTCAGGCATAAAAGACAACCACTAAAAATGCTGAGTCAGGAGATGGAGTGCCATGTTGGAGGAACAGCAAAAATTCTGTCTCACTGGATCACAAAGTAGTTGGAAAGGAATAAGGTGTAAGAAGATTGGAAAGGCAAGAAGAGGCCTACTTATGAAAGACTTTAAAAGCCAAACAGGATTTTATGTTTGATCCTGAAGATAAAAGGGAGCTACTAGAGTTTATTGAATGGGAAAGAGGTGTGATATGATTAGATCTGCTCTGCACCTTAGGAAGATTAATTTGGCAACTTGAGTGGGAAGAGACTTGAGACAAGGGAACCAGACAGGAAGCTGTTAAAGTAGCCCAGAAATGAGATGATACAGACTTGTAGTAGGGTGATGACATATTTAAAGGAGAGAAGGAGGCATATACTAGAGATGTTACGAAGGTAGAGTAGATAAGACTTGGCAGCAGATTGGATATGGGGGTGATAGAGTGAGGAGTCAAAGGTGATACCTAGGTTTTAAGCCAGGATGACTGGGAGGATGGCGGTATATCCTTACACGTAGTAGAAAAGTTCAGAAGACAGGATGGTTTGAGAGGAAATAGTGGGTTCAGTTTTGGATGCGTTGTGTTTAAGATGTGTGTAGAACATCCATTTCAAGATGGCTAATGGGCAGGTGGAGATGCAAAACTGGAGGTCAGAGAAAAGTTACAGTTGGATAAGTAGATTTGAGATCTTCTGTATGGAGGTAATAATCAAATCTGTGGGAGCTGAGACCACCAGGAGGAGTAGTGTAGAGGGAGAAGTAGAGAGAGCTTAGGACAGACCCAGTTTGGATGAGGCTCCAGCAAGCTAAATGAGAAGGAGCAGCAGGCAGGGTATGAGAACTCAGAGAGAGCAGTGTCACAGAAGCCTAGAGGAAGGAGAGTATCAGGAAGGTGATCAAGTGGCATCAAAGGCTGTAGAAATATTGAAAAAGATGAGCATTAAGAAAGACTGTTAGATTTGGCCTTTCAGAAATCATTAATAACTTTGGAGAAATCAGCTTTAGTCTAATGATGAAGTTAGAAGTTGGACTTCGGAGAGTTAAGAATATAGTGATAGAAAAAGAATTGAGGGTATCTATCATAGATGGCCTTCTCAAGAAATTTAGCCACAGAAGGAGGGTTATTACAGTACATCACTAAAGGGAAGGCAGACTCACTCAACTGAGTGGTTTTTGAGGGTAGGGTTTTGTACACAGTAATGAGGAAGCCAACAGACAGAAAGAGAGTAAAATCAATGAGGAATTGGGGAGAAGACTGTAGAAAATGGGATGGAATGGAATCATTTGTAATTGTGGTGAAGTTTGCTTTGGCAAGGAAAAGACCCAATTTTTTTTTTAACGTTTTGTTTTGTTTTTTAAGTTGGCTTCATAAAAGATGTACATTTCTCACATGGACAATTTTTGTCATGGATTAAAGCAACAAAAATGTAGTTGAGCTTCACAAAGTAACAATCATTTTGGAAGAAAAAAAATCTGAATTTCTCTACAATGCAACTATAAAGTTGAGCAAATAATGTGAATGACTTGTGCATATTCAGAATACAACTAAATATGTGTGCAAGGAAACAGGCACCCATTATGTAGCTAGCTCACTTGTGTTCCTTTGTATACCACACGTACAAAACTTTTAAAGTCATTCATTTATGTAATAAAATGAAATTTGGGTCTCCTTATTTTCATAATATCAATGCTGTACTTCCAATAAGTAACTTCATTGACTATAAACATTTAAATGCTTTTCAAAAGTAAAAAATTAATTTCTCTCTGAATGGTTTTTTTTTAAAAAGAAATAAAAGGGGAAAAACTTACATATTTTTCCTATGCTTTTAGAATTATTCTATCCTACAACAAAGTAGCATGAATAGAAAGATAAATATTAATTAGAATATGCCTGTAGTTTTCAAAGTATATATTTAGAGTTATACTTAGTCTATGAAATCAACCAGCATAATATAAACACCTCAAATTGTAGAATTACTATATTAACTATATTAATTGTACAATTACTATTATAACTATATAAATGTATCAAAGAACATTTATACACCCTTGAAATTTCCAACCTGTATCCTCAAAAAAGTTGTACAACTATTAAATATTGAAGGTTATTTATTTTAATATCCATCTCTGCATTTCAGTAATTTTTGTTTAATATGAACAGTATTGAGATTTAAGTTCTGAACTAAAGACTTTTTTGCTATGCTATATTTATAATGCAATCAACCTTTTTAAAACAAAGGTCTTAAGGCATTTGAACTACAAACTTAAAGTGGCGTGCAATTCAAATGTACTTTCTTCCTTTTTAAAATAGAGTAATATATCCCCTTCCTAAATAAATATACATGTGTTAAGATACACTTTGGCTTTACAAAAAATTTAGTGAAGAAACTACACTTTCATTTTTCTATATACAATCTCATAAAAATCTGAGATCTCTGAGTCTACAAATGGAAACAGTTATATCCAGAATTTGTATAATTTGTGAAAAAACTAGCAGAAATTTTAATCCATCCAGTTTATTGCAAATGTCATTACTTATGTTAGAAACAAATTGCATTGTCTCTGAAGACACTAACAATATGTTATAGGAGAGAATAGATTTTTATTTCACATAGTATGGTTCTCTCCTTTAGTTGCATTCCTATAGGAGCTGCAACATGGGTAGATATGTTTGACCATGTAAGCTGGTCTCCGTATACACAAACCAAGCTTTTCTTCCCTAAAGTATGGTGTTCAGAAAACGACGGATCACAGATACATTAAGAGATCCTATCCTGGTCACAGTCAGAATAGCGATATTATCTCCTGCAAGAGTTGAGATGACTGACAAGGTTTTCACCTGTGGTGATCTTAATGTCTCTCAGAGCTTTATTAGCCCAGACGGGGGGGTCACCAAGTATAAGTAGCAGTAAGAATAATAATGAAGTTGATAAAGGGAATTTTCCAACTTTCTTGATATGTTTATATTACCAGCTTAAAGTACAAATGTAGCAGTGCAATACAGGAGGACCAAGGCTACAATGTAATAGAACTGATCAGAAGAAAAATCTCCTCTAAGAACATAATTGTTCCATGTTATAGTATACAGAGACCCTAATGCTATACTAAAGGGAAATCTGATTCAGCCTGAATGGATAGGCAAAGGTAGCTTCAACTGTTTGATTTTTAGGAGGACTCTAATTTGGTCATGAAACTAAGAAAACTGTTTTGCCCTTAAAACTTCCACAAGTGGCAGAAGAGAAGTGGACCCACAAGAGAATCTTGATGAAATTAGGCAGCTCCTTAAACAGGGTGAAGTTAATTTGGAAGCCTACATTCTCAGAGGGAAAAAGGGCAAAAACCAGGGCGGCCAGATGTGGGGGACGGAACCAGACCCAGGCGGCCCAGTTGTAGAGGGAACGAGGGTAGGCAGCTGAGAAGGCCCCCCTCTTAATAGTGGGAGAAGGTTTCTGAGTGATGCAAGATGAGAAAGGGGATCAAAGGGGAGATATTGATAACCTCTTTTTTTTAAGTGAAAATGAGGCATATTTCCCAGCTGTGGTGGTGGAAGAGTCAGGGTGGGGCATATCAGGTTTGAGAAGGATGAAAAGATTTGGAAATGTCTCTCTGGTAAGTAGGATAGTGTCAGAATCAATAAACATTTATTAAGCAACTACTGTTTGCCAGCCATTGTGAAATTCTGAGGACACAAAAGGCATGAGAATGTCCTTGCCCCCAAAGAGCTCAAAGTCAACATAAAAAGTAGCTGAAAAGTGGAGTGGGAGGGTATAACCCTGTGCAGGAGCATCATGAAGTCTGCAGTCAAGGTGGAAAATGATTAGGTGAATGTCCTAAGCACCTTCTTTAAGGGGTAGAGGGTCTGGGAAGAACTTTCTGATATCTATCCCCTTCCATCCTCTCCAACAAGAGGGAGGAAAAGCCCTTGGGGCCAGGGGGTACCCAGGCATCAGAAATGATTTCATCTCCCAGGATGATGAGTTTCTGGAGAGAGCACCAGATGGGAAATGACATTGAATTGATTAGGGAGATATAAAGGAGGAACCACTTGCAATTATATAACCAATTGGTAGTGGACCCATTTAGCACAGTTTTGTGATTTCCTCCAGCTTCCTTCAGCAGCACATGAATAGGAGGAAAGGCAACAAATGGCAGGAGTAATGTAAGGCCAAGACTTGTTACAGCATGATCTATAGTAGAATAAAGGACAAGGGACTCAAGAAGAAAACAGTGTAGAGTTTAACTGTTTTCATGACAGGGTCAAACTAGAGAAGGGAATACATGCCCAGTGCAGGGGAGATGGCCTTAAAAATAACTAAGGGATAAAGGGCTTGAAGGTCAGTGAGGACAAAGAATGGTGTTTGGTGTTGCAGGGCAGAGAGAGAGGTGGAGTGACAACAGATTATGATCAGGTGAGGACATTTTCAAAGTTCTAGGCTTGTAAGTGGTGACTTTATGTGTGATTTTGGTGGGATAAAGAAGCAAGTCATAAGTAATGAGTAACTTGAAACTGGGAGGTTACAGTGTTTGAGGAAGTATCTATCCATCTATCTGTCTATCTCTCTCTCTCTCTCTCTCTCTCTCCATATGCTTATAAAAATAGGTTTTCTTTTCAAGTCCTCTAGTATGAGAGCAAGAGTTGAGAAGGAGAGAAAGACTGTGAATCAGGCACTTAACTCATTGAGAAAGTCTTCGTTGAGGAAGGAAGTCGTGTTCTGAAAGTTAGTAGACAATAGCCACTAGACTCTTGATTGAGTATTAAATGTATATTACAGGAAATGTATATCACAGAGGAGAGGATTAGGGTTACTGAGTGATTTTGTTAAAAGAGCTTGGAAGTGTCTGTGAGGATCAACTCCTCTACCATGACCAGTGGGAGAATATGAGAAGTATACCCAATGCTGGAAAGGGTTAGTCAAGAAAGCTGGATCCTCAGGAGGGAGCAAAAAAGGAAAAGCTTTAAGATGAAGACTTGTTTTCTATTCCAGAGAACACAGTGGGAGTGTTGGATCATTTTAGAGTGTGGGGTTGATGGGGTTGGGAATAAGGGAACAAGTAGAAGGAAAAGAGCTATATATCATTCTATTTTTAATAGACTGAAATTATCTTAATTTTTTAATGCAAAAGTTGAATTTTTACTTTGATAAATGAGTATCATTGTTTTTTAAGCTCTCAACCAAGCTTTTCAATGAACTGTGTCAGGCCTCTTACACAAATGGACCAGATTACTTCTGAGGTAATATGTAGTTAAAAGTGGGAATTGGAGTTGGGAATATCTGATAATAACTGGCATTTACGTATCTGACTAGTACGTTAAGTTTTACCAAGTGGTTTACATTCACTGTCATTTAACCTCACAACTACCCTGTTAGGTAAGTTCAATTGTTCAGTCCTTTTTTAGTTGTGTTCAATGTTGGGTGACCCCATTTGGGATGTACTTGGCAGAGACACTGGAGTGGTTTACCATTTCCTTTTCCAGCTCATTTTACAGATGAGGAAACTGAGGTAAACAGGGTTAAGTGACTTGCCCAGGGTCACATGGGTAGTCAGTGTGGGAGGGCAGATTTGAACTCACGTCTTCCTGAGTCCAGGCCCAGCACTCTATTTCCTGGGCCACTTAGCTGACTCTTGTCTAAGTACTAGGGATATTATTACCTCCATCTCGGAATAAAGAATCTGAGATTGAGGGAGCTGAGCTTAAGTGTCAGAGGCAGGCTTTGAACCAGCTATTGCCAGAGTATGGACAAGTTTTCTTTCTGTAACATAACTGAAAATAAGTGGTACAGTGAAAACAGACCAACAATTTCTAATGCTACACTGGTTCTTTTCCCTTTTTGTGTCTTGGGACACCCCAAGATAGTACATATTTTTAAAATTCATAATTGAAAGAAATGTTGAATTTCATGTAATAGATTCGTGGAAATAAATACATGAAATGAAAAGTAACTTTTCCTCTATCCAAGTTCAGTAATGCTCTGAAGTCTATTAGTGAACTCTAGGTTAAGAACCCAGTCTTCTGTGTTCATAGATTTAAATCTGGAAGGTGCCTTAGAGGCTCCTGCTTATTGAGTTTTTTTGTTAAATTGGCAGTGATGGGTTTGAGAATAAATTTATAATAACATTAATCAATTAAATATATAGATACCTAAATATATTTGAAGATAACCTCTTAAGAAGTAGAAATGGATTGTACTATAAAATAGTGGCTATCAAAACTGGTACTGATTACACAAAAATGCAGATCAGGTTAGAAAAGGAAGAATCACTAAGTGTTAAAATAAATCTCTCACTTTCAAATAATTTTGAGAATATAGACAGTTTGGAAAAGAAGCCCTCTATTTGATTAGAACTATTGGGGAAACTAGAAAGAAATCTGGCCGGTTTTAGATTTCAACATTTCCATCTTGTACCGTATACTGCAATAAACTCAAAATGGTTACATGACCTGAATATTGAAGCTTACGCCATAAAAAAAAGGAGAAAAACTAGATCAGGTATCTTTTTCAGTGATGTCTGTGGAGACAGTCTATAAGCAAAGGATAGGCACAACTGCAGTAGATAAAAAAGCACAATGCAAATAAAATAAGAAAGGAAGCTGATGACTAAAAATTTTATATCAAATATTGCAGATAAATAACTCCTATCTAAGATATATAAGAAACTAGCATAAATATAAATAATAAATAAATGTATAGGAACAAAACCCTGTAGGTATGTGGTCAGATTATATGCATAAAAAGTTCTCAGGAAAAAGCAGATTGATAACAAATAAGACCAAATAACTATGTGAACAAAAAAATTCTTAAAAAGAAATGCAAGAGATGACGTAGACAGCAGCAGCAGTTGTAGGGCCTCTCAGCCCAAACAGTAAGTGGTCGGACAATTGGCTAGAAAGAGATTACAGGGAACCCTTTGCTGGCAGTAGGTACATGGCAGCTGGCACTGATTGACAACTCTTTTACCAATACACAGTTCTGGGGTATGCATAGTTCCAGGGAGGAGCAGAGACCCTAGTCATAGTTCCAGAGCAAACAGTAACACTACCACTTGTGACTGAAGAAGAGCAGAGGCCCTGGTCACAGTAAAGGAGCATTGACACTTGCATCTGCAGAGGTGCAGGGGCCCTTCCTAGGTAAGACTAGATCCTAGGAGACCAGCAGAGCAGTGACCACAACACTTTGGAAGCACTGAAAACTTTCAGACCCCCAAAATTAATCTGCAGACAGTAGCACTAAAAAGACTGAGGATTGGGACAGTGCCTCCTCAGTACCAGAGGCAGAGCCTAACTTTAACATAAAGTTCAAAGTCAAGAAATAGACTAGAAAAATAAGCAAACAGCAGCAAAAAGAACTCAACCATAAAAAGATACCATGATGTCAGGGAAGACCAAGATATAAACTCAGAAGACTACAGTGTGAAAACAGCTGTAAGCAAAACCTCAAAGAGCAATGCTAATTGAACCCAAGTCCAATAAGAATTCCTGGAAAAATTAAAGAAAGAAATGAGTGGTAAAGGAAAAAATGGGGGCAGGGGGGATGAGCATGATGCAAAAACATGTGAAAAGAGAATGAATAGCATGGTAAAAAAAGATATAAAAAAATACTAAAGAAAATAATACCTTAAAAATCAGAGGCATAAAAATTCACCAAAGAAAAAAACTTCTTAAAAATTGACCAAATGGAAAAAAGAAAAATCAAAACTCACTGATAAAAATTATTCTATAAAAATTAGAATTGGGCAAGTGGAAGCTAATGATTCAATGAGACATCAAGAAATAATAAAATAAAGTCAAAAGAAAGAAAAATAGAAGAAAATATGAAATATAAGAGAAAAATACCTTAATATCTTAGATCCAGAAGGTGAAAGAGAAACTGAACAAATCCACTGATCACTTCCTAAAGGAGATCTCAAAATGAAAACTCACAGGAATAGTAAGTATACCCAAATTCCAGAGCTCCTAGGTCAAGGAAAAAATACTTAAAGCAACTAAAAAGAAATTTTGGGGAGTCATAGACAGGATAACACAAGATTTAGCGTATTCCACATTAAAAGAAAGAAAGGTTGATTTTTTAAAATTATTTTTAAAGGAACCATCCCTTGATTTACTTCTTAAAAAAGCCTATTCACTACATGGGCATTGCCTCACTCAAAGTGAGCACTTGAAAAGATCTTAACTCAAAAGGGCCAACGTCCCACACCGCATCCTGGGTTATCTCTAATCGTCCTGCTCGGTATCTGGCCACTGCACACCGATGACTGGAGGAGAGAGTGAAGCTGGTGCCATTGCACAGCCTTCCTCACTCAAATCAAAGTCAGTTGTAAGTCTTGTCATCGCCTCTCTGATGCCATGGTCCTCTTTGAGTACAAAGGACAAAACACACACATACAACCACACAGTGTGGGAGGCTGCAGGAACTAAGGGTACAACCAAGAATGATCTACTCAGCAAAAATAAGTGTAATCTTTCAGGGGGAAAATAGATATTTAATGAAATAGAAGACTTTCAAGCATTCCTGATGAAAAGACCACAGCCGAGAAGAGAATTTGACATTCAGACATAAGACTCAGAAGAGGCATAAAAAGGTAAACGTGAAAGAAATAGTCATAAAGGATTCTATAAAGATAAACTGTTCATATTCCTACATGGGAGTATGTAACACCAATGTGATACCCACAGCAGCTCCTATGAATATGCGTGCATATTAAATATAAACTCTCTTCCTCAAAGACAAAACTAAGGCATTTATTCAAATACCAGAAAGCCACATGCATCATAGTAACAAGGAAATTATACACATTATCAGTACAGGGATCATAGCTATTCCCAAGTTTTCCCTCCATTAGACCTCCCCACAATAAGCTCCCGTAGACAAAATCGTTCCCTCTCTCCCTCACAGTAGCTGCTCTACTCTGCCTCACTCTGTCTTCCTACTCCACCCTTCCTGTTCCACCTATTCATCAAGCTCCTTCCACCACCCTGCTCCATGTACCTCAGGCTATGGGCTGGACAAGCCCAAAATAGGTCACGTGGGCCTATTAAGGGGCAGGGAAGATCTTCAAATTCCCTCACCTTCACAGAGGATGATACTTATAATTTGAAACAGGACACACACAGAGTTAAAGGGCTAGAGTAGAATTTAATATTCTAATATAAATTGAAATAAAAAAAGGCAGTGGTAGCAATCATAATCTCGGACAAAGCAAAATCAAAAACAGATCTATTTAAAGAGATAATCAGGCAAACTACATTTTGCTAAAAGGTACTATAGATAATGAAGCAATATCAAAAAAAATTTTTTTAAATAAATTTATTTAACTTTTTACATTCATTTTCACAAGATTTTGGGTTCCAAAATTTTCTCCCCATTTGTCCCCTCCCCCCTCCCTGATACACTGGACATTCTAATTACCCATATCACCAATCTGCCCTCTCTTCTATCATCCCTCCCTTCCCTTACCCCATCTTCTCTTTTGTCCTGTAGGGCCAGAT
>CM053771.1:337657152-337697384 GCA_028658325.1 Potorous gilbertii
GGAGGGGAGGGCTCCGCTTTGCTGCGTGGCTTCCACGGTTCCAGAATTTGTCAGGAGTTCTTTTTAGGGGAAATCTATGGGCTGTGGGTTCGGACCTAGCAAATGTGAGTCTTTCTACTTCGCCATCTTGGCTCCGCCCAATATCAAAAAAATTTTAAGACAGATTTCTCTAATAAAGACCTCAGTTCTCAAATGTGTATGGAACTGAATCAGATTTATAAAAATAAGAGCCTTTTCCCATTTGTTAATGGGCAGAGGGTATGAATAGACAGTTTTCAGAAGAAACCAAAGCTATTTATCGTCATATAAATATACTCTAAATCACTATTGATTGGAGAAAGGCAAGTTAAAAGAACTCTGAGGTACCTCCTCACACCTATCAGCAGTGACGTACTGGAGGGATGAGGGAAATTAAGTGCATTAACAGACTGCTGGTGGAATTGTCAGCTGGTCATAATTATTTATTATTACCATTCTGGAGAACAATTAGGAAGTAAGCCCAAAGGGCTACAAAACTGTTCGTATCCTTTGATCCATCAATCCCACTGCTAGGTCTGTACCTCAGAGAGATCAAATAAAAAGGAAAATAGCTATATGCACCAAAGTATTTATAGGAGCTCTTTCTATAGAGGCAAAGAATCAGAAATTGCCCATCAACTCGGAAATGCCTAGACAAATTGTTGCAAATGATTGTGATGGAGTGCTATTGTGTTAAAAGAATGATGAGGGGGGTGATTTCAGGAGAAAAACTGGAGAATACCTATATGAACTGATACAAATTGAAGTAAGAGGAACTGGGAGATTATTGTGCACTGTAAAAACAATGTTGTAATGATGATCAACTCTTTAAAATTTGACTACTCTTATCAGTACTATGACAGATAAAATCTGAAATAATTTAGGAAACTAAGGTTCAAATTTCTAGCCGTATCAGTTTATTATACAGTGCATGCCAATTGCAGGACAAATTGGGACCAGGCCTCCTCTCCTTGACAGTATACCTAGAGTTCAGGGAAAGATAGATTTTTATGCATTGAAAGAAAACAACAAGATATAAACCAAAATACAAGATTAGGTCATCGGATTACTAATTTGAGGAGTTGGGAGAGGGGAGAGCAAACAGGTAGACTTTCATATCACTCAATTCCCATGATTAGCAAGTAGGTGGAATTTACAGGAAAATGAAACTTAGATCTCAAAATAGTTTTACAAAATGAAGTCAGTTTGGTTCATACACTTTTCACAATTCTTTTAATACAGTGATCCAAGACAGTTCAAAGGACTCTTGATGAAAAAGATGCTATCCACCTCCAAAGAGAGAACTGATGAGCTCTGATAGCAAACAAGTGTATTTTTCTCACTTTCTTCATTTTTCTCGCTTTTTCCTAATATGTCTAATATGGAAATGTTTTGCATGATTTCATATGTAGGATTGATATCATTTTGCTTGCTTTTATAGTGGTTGGGAAAGAGTGGGAAAGAGGGAGAGAATTTGGAACTCAAGATGTAAAAAGAAAAGAATGTTAAAAATAAATACTAAATTAAACCAAAATGTGAAAAAGGATGAAATGAAAACTAATAATAACCATATGATAGCAAATCACTAAAATAAGAGAAATGCAAAGTAAAACATCTGAGTTTTAACCTCATACCCAGTAAGTTGGCAAAGATAAAAAAAAGATGGGAATTGTCAGTGTTGAAGATAAGATATACAAAGATATGCACCATAAAACATGGTTAATTAGATTATGAATTGAATTAACCATTCGGGGAAAAAAATTTGGAAATGTGCTAAAAGAAGATAATTAAAATGTCAGTACTCTTTGACCCAAAGATCCCAATGTTATTTCTGAATCCTAAGGAAGTCAAAGAAAAGAAAGATCTCATATACATAAAAATACTCATAGCAGTATATTTTGTGGTAGCAAAGAATTAGAAATAGAGTTCTCTAAATTGCACTAAAGAAATTACGTTACATGAATGCACTGAAATATTACTGCATCATAAGAAATGAAGAATAGAAATCATTTCGATATGTATGGGAAGATTTATATGATCTAATACAAAGTGAAATAAGCAGAACCAACCAAAGGCTACAACAGTGTAAATGGAAAGAATAACAAGGGGGAGGAAATAAAGCAAAAAGCAAAGCTAAATTAAATGCTGTGTAATTAATTATGTAATATAAACCCTAAAGAAGAAATGAGAAAATGTACCTCCATCTCTTTGAAGAAATGGAGCTGTGCGTGTGCAGTGTTGCATAAATTGTCAGATTTCTTGTTGGGTTTTTACTAAACTGCATTTTTTTCTCTGTTTTGTTGTAAAACAAGGGATTACATTGCAGGGGGAGGGAGGCATATATTGGATTTGAAGGTCAAGTTATAATAGAAGCGTTCAATGATACTATTTGTATTTGGGAAAAATTTGTGAAATATTTGCCCTGTTTCTTATTTTTTTAAACAGACCAGTTGGGATGCCAAAAATGGAAAAAGTTTACCTTCATAATCCTAGTTCTGAAGAAACTATTACTTTAGTATCAATATCTGCTACAACATCACATTTTCATGCATCATTTTTTCAAAATAGGGTGAGTTTTTCTGTTGTAAATATTTACTCAAGTTGAAACTTAAGTGTTATGGTTTTATTGGTGAATAATTTAGTTTTACTTAAATGAGAGTCTGTTAAAATGTTAAAGAATGTTTTAAACCTACTCCTAGGATTATTTTTGTCTCAGTATCCAAGTTCCCTAAGTCCTTCTTTAAATGCTGATTGTTTTATTTACCCTAAAACATTGCCATCTTGAGTAGAATCACATTAATGACTGTCAGATCTTTATTTATGACTTAAATTTTGGCATTTCCATTTTTAATTGATTGTATTTCCATCTTAAATAGATTAGTTTCTTACCATCTAAAAAAATCTCAGTTGTAATCATTTTTATAGTTAGGTGAACTGGTCTTTACTTAAATAAAAGTGCTTAGGTTTGAACATGAAATCATAACAAATAGATAATACTTATTGATCTCTTGAGTCATAGCTTTAGAATTGGAAGAAGCCTTTCAGGTCATTTTATCCAGGACTCATTTATAGATGAGGAAATTGAGACTCAAAGGTTGACTGACCTAAGTCAAGTAACTAGTAAGTAGCAGAGCTGCCATTCAAAACTAGATCATCCAGCTTCAGCTTTGGTGTTCTTTGTAAGGAACAAAAGCAAGAAAAACATTGATTCTTGTAAAATTTGGCCATCTTTAATGCACTAACATCTGTTGCAACAAGATGAGGATAGGTAGAAAAAAAATCTGTAGAATTAATTAAATAAATTGTATCAAATAAATCAGCATGTACTTTAATACTCAATAGTTCCAGTGCAAAAGTAGGTATTGGGGAGGATAGCTATGTGAGAGTGTGTGTGTGTGTGTGTTTGTGTGTGTGTGTGTGTGTGTTATAAAACATAGTTCTAGGACTAACAACTGAGAGACCAAAGGCTTGTAAAAATAGGCGTATCTATATATCAGAAGAAAGTCAAGAAGTACTGAACATGTTAAACCCCAAGTAATAGCCTCCAAATGTGACATCTGTTGTATCTTAATGTCCAGGAAATGACTAGTTCAATGTAGAAGTAATCCCATATCAATTTTATAATAAAATTCAGAAGAAATTTGCTTTACATCTCCCAGTAATTTCAGCAACAAAGCTACTCATTGGCATTTGTAAGAATTCTTCAGTTAACATCCGAACTATTGTTTAAGGGATGGCTACTGTTAACATTGTGGTTCTGTTGTGATTCTGTGGTATCATTGTGGCCAGTGAGTCACGTACTGTGTGTGTGTGTGTGTGTGTGTGTGTGTGTGTGTGTATTGGAAAGGACTAGTAACTGAAAACAGTAGAAGAAACTCAAAAGGATTCCTTGAAGAAATTTGAGAATATCGAGTACTGGTAAAGAATACCAAAATGGAAATGTTTTGCTTTATAGTAAGTAAATGAAGTTGAATCCTGAAGACCATTTTATTTAGAGGGAATATTAGGATAACACCTGCGTTTCAAATGTTTAGTGTATATTTGTGTTTTTACATGTGTTGATGACTTTTACTTATTTACAAAATGGCTTATAATTGTTTAACTTAGGAATTATAGGGAATACATGTAGCATTTTATCATAATTTTATATCAGGGATACTACTTTATTTACAGCATTTTCCATAATGGCAACATAGGAAACAGAATTGAAAATTTCAGTGAAATAATTAATTGAGCTGTTAGAAGATAGCAAAATTAGGGCAAAATACATTTTTTAGCCTTAATATGTGCCAGGCATTGTGCTAAGTGCTTTACAAATATTATTCCATTTGATCCTCACAGCAGATGAAGAAATTGAGGCAAACATTAAAAGACTTATCTACAGCTGGTGTGTGACTGAGGCTGAGTTTAAACTCAGTCACAACACTTGTCATACTTGGTGCCACCTAGCATATGAAGTCTGTAGAATTTAAACAAATAATCTACGTGACAGATAGGGCACAGAAAAAATTTCATATTCATTAGTCTCTCAATTAAGAATGATAAAAGAAAAAAACCTGAAAACTATTTTCAAGGAATCATGAAAGAAAATTGTTTGAAAGTATCAGAATCATAGGATAAAGTACACTTTAATCCCCCCAATATTTCATTAGAGGAAAAGTCCAAGTTTCCCAATTTTGACTGCTTGAAAATTGTGATCACCAGATTCCAGAGTCCCGCAAACAAAAAGAACATCTTATAGCAAACCAGAAGGAAATAGATTGTGTACCAAAGAACTCCAGCATTGGGCAGTTCTAAACAGTGTAGACAGGGACACAGGAGGAGGGATTTAAAATAAGCAGGTTTTAGTACTTCATAAAAGATGGGTGATGGTCCAGTGCTTACATGCTGAAAGGAAGGGAAAAGTCTATTGATCCTTTGGTCCCACCTCATTCCTGGAAACAGGGAGAAATGAACTCTGGACTTGGGTAATCAAATAAGAAGTCTTCTAGAAAAAGAGAAGACAAAGGAGAAATATCACATTTTAGAAAACTTTTGACTATCTTTTGATCAGTAAGTAATATGTTTTAGTAATTTCCTTCCATGATTTGGCTTCATTTTATTATTGTTTTTTTTTTTCCAGAAAATTCTTCCAGGAGGAAATACATCATTTGATGTAGTTTTTCTTGCCAGAGTAGTGGGAAATGTAGAAAACACTTTATTTATTAACACATCTAATCATGGGGTATTTACATACCAGGTAAGAATAATCAGATAAAAAAATTTTCATATTTGTTTTCCAGAAAATCTTCCTAACTCATAACTCTTACTTATACTTATTCAAATGAATTATTTTAAGATTTGAAGGTGGTAAGATACCTTTCTTTGATATTTCTTCAAAAAGTATATAACTTTTATTTCTCATAAATAACATTTAAAATCAGTGGAAAATAAACAAATGGATGAAAACACAGGCCTAACGATATCGTCAAATGTGAATGCACTAAAATATCAAATAAACCAAAATAAGGGACAGGCTGAGTAAGAAAACCCAAAAATATGGTCTGTATAGGAGACCTATTTCAAAATAATGACTTCTTTTTGGTCAAGGCCACTGTGGAAATTTGTTTTGCTTGACTTTGTGCATTTGTCACAAAAGTTTTCTTCTAATTTTTTTCTCAGTTGGAAAGGGAGTGGAGTGGTAAGAGAAAGGTATACTTAGGGTAATGTTAACCTTAAAAAAAATGGAGTGTGAAAGAAAGGTCATTGTAACATATTTTTGAATGCACAGAAGAGAACATAAAGAAGACCAAAAGGAATCACCCATGAAAAAAAAAGATAACTTTGAATATAACATTATGATTAAAAAAATACTTAAAAGGAAAAGCAAGCAATACCTAATAAGGATTTGCTCCCAACAAAGGAAAGAAAACATAAAATTGATGGTCCTAGAGAGAATTT
Source organism: Potorous gilbertii (assembly GCA_028658325.1). Classification (NCBI taxonomy): domain Eukaryota; kingdom Metazoa; phylum Chordata; class Mammalia; order Diprotodontia; family Potoroidae; genus Potorous; species Potorous gilbertii. The sequence continues at coordinate 337,663,111 of CM053771.1, forward strand.
AAAAATAAAAGCACTTAATAAAATGAAGATGAGGAGGGGTAGAGTCAAGGTGTCAGTGAGAATCAGAATTTTTACGTAACTCACCCACTTATACAGCAACTGAGAAAAAGTATCAGATGGAATTCTGATTGAAAAACATCCAAGGAAAAGTCACAGTGAGTCATTTTTACAGCTGAGCGCAGTTTAAGAAGGTAAATAAGTCTAAGGACACTGAGATGAGGACTACTCAAGAGTACCCCACCGTGGTAGAAGCAGCAGCATTCTTGGGAACATTCCAGTGCCAAGGAAAGAAAAAGTAATCAAAGGGACACAAAGAGATCCCATGCACCTCTTAAATAATTTTGGGAGTAGTAATGGGTGTCTTATGGAGGGTCAGTTGAAAAATTAACTGAAACAACTAACAACTTTAGCAGTTTCAGTATATAAAATAAACCCATGCAAATATTCAGCATTTCTGTATGTTACCAATAAAACCAAGCAGGAAGAGACAGAGAAATTCCATTTAAAATCATGATAGAAAATATTTGAGTGTCTACTTGCAGAGACATACACAAGAAGTGAATGAGCACAGTTACAAAGCACTTCACATAAATAAAGACAACTCTAAATAACTGGAGAAATATTAACAGCTCATTGGTAGACTCAGCCAATGTAATAAAAGTGACAACAACACCTACATTAATTTACTTATTCAGTGACATACCAAACTAGCACATAGGTACTTTGTAAAAATATTTCATTGAAAAATCATAACAAAATTCATCTAGAGGAACAAAAAAGTGAAGAATATTAAGGGAATCAAGCGGGGGGGAAGGGAGGTAAGAGGGTCAAGTAATACCATGTCTCAAACTGTACTGCAAAGCTATTATCATCAAAACAGTTTGCTACTGGGTCAGAAAGAGGTTAGTCAGTGGAAGAAATGAGCTATACAATATTCAGAAACAGATGAGTACATTAACCTGATATTGGATAAACCCAAAGAGCTTAGTTGTTGAGGCAAAGCCTCACTGTTTGATAATAACTATTGGGAAAACTGAAAAGTATTCTGGGAGAAACTAGGTATAGAACCACTTCTCACATTATATACAAAGATAAATATTTGATTTGATTTAGACATAAGTGGATATTTGATGTAGACATAAAAGGTCATATAGGCTAATAGTAATGGCCAAAAACATATAAAGAGGTTCATAGGAAATAAAATGGGTAATATTGATTATACAAAAAATAAAGTTTTTGTACAAACAAAACCATTGCAACCAAAATTAGAAGAAAAACAAGAAAGTTCAAATCGGGGAAAGTTTTTGCAGCAAGTTTCACTGATAGAGAAATTTATAAGTATTGTGCCACCACTCAATTGATAAATGGTCAAAGGATATCATTTGACATTTTTTAGAGGAAGAAACCTAAGGTATCAATAGCCATATGGGGAGAAAATTGCTCTAAATCACTAATATTTAGAGAAATGCAAATTAAAACAACCACCTAACAACCATAAGACTAGCTAAGAAGATAAAAAAGGAAAATAACGTTCTGGAAAGGATATTGGGGAAAGGGACTCATTAACTGAGGCCTTAAAATATATGGATGTGATGGAATACTACTGTGCTGTAAGAAATGGTGAATGAGGTGGTTTTGGATGGGAAGACTCGTGAAGTGAGCAAAAAAGGAAAACAGTATGTAGTGTAACAGTAATACTCTGATCAACATGGGGATCAGCCACAATTTCAAAGGGCTCATGATAAAAAAGGGGTTCATTCACTTCTTGTGTGTGTCTCATGGAGTTCTCACCTCCCTCCAGAGAGAGAATTAATCGACTTTGGGTGCAAATTGAAGTATTTTTTTATTTTTCTTGCTTTTTTCTTTCTTGGAGCCTGGTTAATGAAGAATTTTTAAAATTATAACAGGTTCTATTTTTCTTGATTTCTCAGTGGGTGAGGGAAGGAAATGGAATATGAACATAAAATAAAATTGAATTTAAAATTCTTTCAATTTAAAAAAAATGAAAATGAGATAAGAACAACATTTACTGTGCAGGTGAATTAAAAAAAAACAACAACAGAAATTGAAGGCAAAGCCAAAATGCAAATTCACAACAGAGAGAAATTAAATGATGAAATAATGAAAATTAGATTAAGCTCAAGAGAACCATAGATAATGAATCAATATCAAATACTAAGCATAACACAAAATGGGATAGTAACTATGAAGTCATAAAGAAAGAACTGACTAAATTTCAAAAACCACAATTTTTATCATAGTTACAAATCATTTTAATGTCCCTCCAGAGTTGAACAAATCTAACATAAAGAGAAATATAGTAAACTAAATAAACAGTTGTAGAATTTGGATCTGAAAGCCTTACAGTGGCCTTACAGGGTAATATTAAAGAATATAACTATTTCTCAGTCTGACATGCTATCCTTTAACAGTAGACAATCTGCAAGGAGAAGCTGTAAAGAAATAATGAAGTAGGAGTGTTTAACAGTCAGACCAAAGTGCAATAAAACTTTTAATTAACAAAGGGAAGTCAAGGAAAAAGCTATAGAACTGGATGGCAATTTGTTGACATGCTCAATAATGAATAAGTCAAAAAGAAGTTATAGAAACAGTGAGTTATGTGAATGGTAATTATAGTTGTGAGTTGCTTTGCCAAAATTTTTGTAATGCAGCTGACGTAGTCTTCAGAGGGAAACTTATATTTCTAAAAATTTCCATTAAGAAAATTTTTAAAAGAGAGAAATTAAGAACTTAATTTTTGTACAACAGTCATACTTTTTCAGAGAGCAGAAATCAGAGTTAGTGTCCATTCATTAGTTAATTTCTCAGTAGTTGTATATTATAGTAAAAGAATTATTACCACAATGTAGGAAAGGGTGAGTGTGATTTAGAAAAGAATATGAAGTAAAAAAAAAAAGCAGAGGAACATATATATTATATGTATGTATAACGTGTATATTTATATATGTATATATTTGTTCATAGCCTTGCAAACTGAAAGAACAACTAAAGTGAACCAAACTTGAAAGAATGAGAAAATAAGTATACTTCTCTCCCTCTTTAGAGAACTGAAAGATTATAGATTTTGAAACATTACACTTAACTTTCAAATAATTGATATGGCAGTTAAGTTTTGCAAAGCTTTTTTCTCTTTCATTTTTTTTGTACAATGGGTAATTCTCTGGATTTGGAGTGAGTAATAGTGAGTAATAGATTAGTAAGAGTGAATAATAGATTTGGAAGCCAAAGTAACGTAAAAAACTAAAGAGATGAATAAAAATTTTTAAATATTTTGACAGTATATTAGCAAGGCCTTTTGAAAGATACTTATGGTTTATTTTTTTTAAAACAAATAAAGACTTCAATTTATAGATCCTTCTCTTGCTCTTTCAGGTTTGCAGCAGTTGGTTTTAAGGCCAGCCAAGCTCTTAATTTTTTGATTATTAATTTTTATATTTAATTTGGTATGATAGACTTACCCAGTAGTATTGCCACAAACTTTCAATCCATTAAAAAAACACAATATCCGTGAAAAACGATCACAATGGTAGGGTAATGTGGTGTGAGTTTAGTCAAGACTTTTTGGTATATTGATTTATTCTGACTTTCATTAATTCTACCATATATGTCAACATTTAGCATAGTGCTGTGTGCTGTGTACATGTAGGCATTAAGATATTTGTTTAATAGAGAACAAACTAAAGAAAGAGCTTGTCTGTCTTATGAACAGCAAAATCCAAAACCACATTGATTCAGTTTAACCTAAGGAGCAGCTGTCTGCTTGTTTTCTAGTAAGTAACTAGGTAGTGACTGACCACAGCATCACCTAGGACTGGGCTAGGTATTTAGTTATAAATTGCTTTACTCTAGAATACACCTTAGAAATTGGACAAAGGGAAAGTGATAAGGGTTTGGAAATAATCACCTTTAGTTTCATTTTTGTGACTTCAATACCATTAACTCCTGGTGTCTTTCAGTCATCAGCAAGTGGTGGGAGACAATATGTAAACAACTGTGTGCATATGTGGTAGTGTATTTTTAATTCTTAATAACTATATAATAAAAATAATTGTACAGAAAATGCGTTTGCTACATCATATATATGTGATTAAAGAGTGATTGCTGGGGTCACACAAATAATATGTGTTGGAGGAGGGGTATGAGTCTGGATCTTTTTAACTCAGAAACTAGCTCTCTATATGCTTCATAATGCTGTTTGCCTCTCATTCTCTGTTTTAGGTAAGGTAATAGAGACACAGCTTAAATACATCTTTTGTTTTTCTCCTTTGAAACAGGTATTTGGTGTTGGTGTTCCAAACCCATATAGATTGCGCCCCTTTATTGGGGCCAGAGTTCCTGTAAATAGCAGTTTTTCGCCTATAATCAATATACACAATCCTCACAGTGAACCTTTACAGGTAAGTGCATCTTGAAATTGCTGAAGATCACATAAAATAAATCACTTGAAAACTCAGTTACTTAAGGATTAAGGAAATTGCCCCAAAACTGAGTTACTTCTAGATTATGAGTGGGATATAGAGTATTTTAAAGACTGCATTTATTTGTATTGAAAATACTGCTTTTCATCTTATTTGGATTTGGTATCTTCTCCTCATCCCAGATGTTTCATTATAAATGTATTAAAAGAAGGGAGAATGCTTTTATAAATCTCTCTTTGGCCTAAGTTTACTTCTGAAACAACTTTAAAACTGCTAGGATCTGCAGTGTAAAATACTTTAAATAGTTTAACAGTGGTCTGTTTTTCACCATACAAGATTTCTTCCTTTCTAAGCTAATGCCTTAAGTTGTTTCTATCCCAATATAAATGTAAGCAAATCATCTCTGATAATTTGAGTCAAATGGGAACAGGAAAAGGATTAAGATACTGTGATTCTGTGGGTATGTTTCTGGTAAATAAGTTATAATTCCAATTTCTTATTTCAGTAATCTTTCACCAGTGCTTAGAAGTAAAAGGATAGCTAATGGAAAAATGTATACTACATTTTCCTTCAGTCAGTGCTAGAACAGACGTGTCCAGGAGTTACCACTACCTCCAGCCATTTCCCTTACTCAATGTAACCCCTTTCCCCAGTTCAATGCATGTGAAACACACCAGTCCTACAGCCCTTAACTTTTACACTATTGTGGTCATTATCATCTATACTTTTAGCCTTCCATTTTGTGTACTATATGAACATGAGATTTACTGGTACTTCTATTGATACTTCAGAAATTCTTTAACCAAAGCAGAGCACATCAATAACGCTTAGAATAAGTTCCAAGGATCCAATATATATGCAAAGCTGTTTGACTAAAGTCTAGAGATTTAATTCTGAATGTCTTGGGAAACCTTCAGTTTAATCTGGTGGAGCCAAGGCTCACAGCCTCCCACATGTGGTTGCTTATATAAGTGTTATCTGACCCACCAGTTTTTGGAGCTAAAATATTGTTTCTGCACACAGAATCCTGTACCAGAGGTAATACTAAGCAGCAAAATGGTCAGAAAGGAAATAAGGAAAATACAAGGTACATCAGATGTTCAGTCCATGAATAATGAAGAATAACCTCGAATAAACAGGAATTGCTTTCCATGTTATCAATTGTAGAGGGTTTTCCCAACTAGCCCAACACTGACGAAGATTCTGACAGAGGATGCTACAGTGACTAGCCCATAGTAGGCACTTAATAAGAAGTTTAATTTCATTAGTTAAATAAACATCATTTATCAAAGAAGGGTATGATTGTAGCCAACATCTTTTACAATACATAAATGAATCAAGGAAGATATAATAAACCTTTTTTCTCCTGTCATTCCTAATGATAAATTGATGTCATTTTGCCTCCTTAGGTAATAGAATATCCTTCTTGTTCTAGCTAACTTCTCTAACAGATCTTCAAGGAAACCCCACCTATACACAACTGTTATTTTTCCCCTCAGCTATTTTCAGAAAGGCCTGCAGTCAGAGGGAAAGATTTGTTGTTCTCTTTTGCCAAAATATGCAGCATAAGCTGCTGCACCCTGCAGTGGAGGAGTAATATTGCATACATCTGAACTCATGTTCTTTCCTCTTTCCTACCGCTGCCACTGTCCCACTGTTAGGAAAAATCTATAACAATGAAATATATTCTTCTGACCACAGATCTTGATTCCAGCTCTATAATGAAAAGGAAGCATCTGCAGTACTCTTGTCTGTTTGTATACGTGTATATATACAAACCTACATGTGTACATTATTTATGTATATTTACACATAGATGTATATGCATATATAAATAGTATCACTTTACTTGCTTATACCAGCTGCCCTGTTTTGTTTTGTTTTTTCTCTAACACATTACTTATCAAAATGTCATCTAAGGCAAGGTAATTTTCTTAAAATTCTAATATGCTTCTTTTCATTTATCTTGGTACTCTTCACTTAGCGTACAAGTTATACTAATACTTTATACAAGAATTAAGTTTAATCTAATGGATTTAAAGTAAACTTTTCAAAAGCATGTAGTGTAAAGGATATGGAAAAGGATGACTGGTGCCCTTATAAAATCAAAATTTAAAATATTCAGCTGGAAGACATTTTCAACTTGATACGTCAACATCATGCTATGCTGTGTGGTCAGTTTTACATTTCCCCAAATTTAAGAAAATATAAAGCAAAAAAAATGTATTTTTATTCTGCATACTTAGCAGAAATAGCAAAAAACATAAATAGCAGAAATCAAAATCAGTGATATATTGTTGTCCCAGTTTCAATAGACTCCTATGTAAACTTGCTCAAAACATTCATGTTGCTGTTTTGCCTTTATTTCCCTTCATTTTCTTTTTATTTTTTTCCCAAAACTTAAACACCAAAAAAGAGCATTTCCATATATAGTCAGTTCTGCTATCATTTGACATACACATTCCTAAAAATCATTCCATTAGGTAAAATAACACAGTATAAATCACAGGCTAGGGACACAACACTTAGGAACATCAGCAATGACAAAGAAAAAAAGGAACCTAATAAAAATGGTAACATAGTTTTATACATGTTATATGATTAAGAAATATATTAACACTACTATAAATAGCGACAGTGCCCTTGACCTCAGGTTGCTGCTTAGCCTGCACCCTAGTTCCCACAGAGCCTGGCCTGTCGGAAGTCTAATGGGACTTGGTAAGTCAACTGACACTTTGAACTTCTGGAGCTTTGGTGGAAGACGGGGGCCTGTGGGAAGGTCAGACCAGCCTTCAACCACCTACAGCTCCTATGCCAGGAGAGACACAATAAATATGGCACTTTAACTGGAACAAGACCTGAAGTTTGCTTGTGGAAGCAGGCATCAGAGGGTTACAGCTTACAACCATTTGTTGTGAACTAATGCTGTCTTCTGTGCCATCTATTCTGTGTTATCCTAAGCAAAATTGCATATAATCAAACAAAATTTGGATTTGTTCAGACTGTTCCCTAATATATCAATCAAGTTGGAACAAATTTGCCTTTTCAAAATAATTGATAGCAGATCTGACTGCACACAGCAGAACTCCAGAAGAGGATTATATAGAAACTGAGAATCTCCATTTCATATTCTTGCTTTTTAAAAAAAAAAAAGTATATGACAGTTCCACATATTGTTTTCAAAATTATTCTACTTATCTGTGCTTCCTTCTGATTTTCTTTTTGTTCCCTTCTGTCCTTTTTTTCTTAGTATTGCTAACTACTCTGCTCACTAAACTCCCCTCTCAATTAAAATCTAGAGAATGGGAGAGGGGCGGAATCCCATGTAATAAACAAGTATAGTCAATCTAATAGAATCCACATAATGGTCCTTTCCAAAAACATGTTTGCCATTTTCTGTACCTTGAGTTCCTCAACCTTCTGTCAGGATATAGGTAACATGCTTCATCACCTGTCCTCTGGAGACATGGTTGATCATTGAATTGATCAGAGTTCTTAGCTCTTTCAAAGTTATTTGAATTAAAATGTTGAGTTAAATTAAAATTTGAATTAAAATAACCTCATTATAAGAAAGAGCAAGTTCCACCACCTCATTCCTTCTTTTCTATACTATTCATTCTATACTATACATTCCTTTTACCTTCCCTTTTCTTTCCTTTCTTAAAACCCTAAGAACAGAACCAGTCTGTTAGTATACCCACCTCTGTATTATTATTTAACTTTTTCATACTCTTTAAAGGAATTAGAGTGTTAAAGGGACATTTCTTGTTTAGGGTTGGTTTTTTGTTTGTCTTTTTCCTTGTCATCATACAGCAACTTTAAATTGATCAAGTAGGTTTTGAATCTTGTGTTTGCATTTCTGAGGTCTTTTCTCAGTTCTAATCTTTTCATCAGAAATGCTTGAATGTACTCATTCCATCAAAAGCCTACTCTTTTCCCTATTGGATTATACTTTTCAGAGTAAGCTAATCTTAGTTGTACATTTTTATCTTTTGCATTTTGAAATACTGTATTCCAAGATCTGCTTTCAATTTTCATAGAAGTTCCATGTCTTATGTAATCTAACTGTGGTTCATTGATGTTTGAACTGCTTCTTTCTGTATATTTTCAGCAATATTTAGTTGATATGTAAGCTCTGGGTTTGGATTATAATCTTTCTGGGACTTTTCCTATGGGGCTTTTTAGGAAGTGATTAATGGATACTTTCTACCCTCATTTTACCCCTTAGTTCTAATGGATCTTGGCAGTTTTTTGATTTATTTGAAATAAAATGTCCAAGCTTTTTTTTTTTTTTTTAGTCATGGTTTTCATGGAGTTCAGTGATTCTTAAATTATCTAACCCTGACCTGTTTTCCAGGTATTTGATTTTGATATCATGTATTTTATTTTTAGTCTTTTCATTTTCTGATGTTTTTTGCTCTCATGCGGTCACTGGTTTCTGTCCTGTTTTTATTTTCAGAGTCTGTTACGTTACTAAGGTTTATTGCCTTCACTTACCTTTACTTCTAAGTTGTTTATTCTCCTTCCAGTACTTTCCTCCAGAGCTTATATATCTCTTGCTTCATTTCTTCTACTTGTTGATAAAATCTTAGTGGAAAATCCATTTTTTATCCATTGAGTCACTGCCTGCAGTTGTTTCAGAGCTAAATAGTACTTATTGGGGGAGAGGGGGGGTCCCTAATGCAGGCCTGTACAGCATTCAGCCCGCAAGTCACAAAAAGATTTTGGGCAGCCATGAAAAATGTAGAGGATGTAAAACAGGCATACCCAACATACCTAACCCAGGCTGCTTTGGCAGACCGCAAGTGGCCCATGAGCCATATGTTGCGTAGGCCTTTTCTAGAGCTCAGTATTGTTGTTTATGCTGGTTGATGATTTCCTTTCATTCACTCATCTCTCCAGCATTAGTTACAAAATTAGCTTTGTTCTAGGGCCACTTTTGACTGGGGCCTCACTGCAGTACAGCAGTCATTTTATTCCTGCCTAATTGATTCCATATCTCTGCCCACTAAAGCTGTTCTAAACCTTCCCTTCCCTCTTCAAATTTTCCATGCCTCCTCAGGGTCTTGTCTCTTTCTTTACTGAGAAAATTGAGATCATTCATCTAAAACTCCCACTTTTTCCATTGTCTCTATCTCAGACCTCCTTGACTTTATTACCCCTTTTCTCCTCCCCTAGCCTTACAGAGAGGCAGCCCTCATTCTGAGGCCAGTCTCTCTGCTTGTTTATTTGATTCCATTCTGTGTTTCTGTCATCCTATCAGTCACCCTCAATTCCTTATTCTTCTTCACCCCACAGATCCAGTCATTTATCAGGTCTTGCTGCTGCTTCCTCCTCAACATCTTTGGCATGTCACTCCTTTTTCTCCCTCTCAAATAGCTATGAGCTTATCCTCAGGTCCCTCACCACCTTCACCCTAGATTATTGCAACAGTCTGCTAAATGGAAGTTTCTACCCTCTAGTCCATCCTGTGAACTGCTGACAAAGTAAAAAAATCCTTCAGATCAGAACTGACCACGTGTCTCCTTGAAAACCAGGGGACTTTCTACTGTGCATAATAAGATATAAATTGTTATGTTTAGACTTTACCAATTATACTTCAGTGGATTAAACAACAGGAACCTGGGGACACTTGAATTTTATACTTTCCATAAAGTCACTAAAATTTGTATTATTACTATTCTAATTGTGAGATTTTTGTCCAGCATCCAACAAATTGACACACTAATAGAGGAACCAAGCTAAAATGAATATTTGTTGTTATCACTATTAATGAAATCAAAATACACAAGAAACCTTGGATAAGTGAATAAAGGAGTTAGCAAAGTTGGTTTCATTGTGCCCCAAAAAGAAGAAATAGATTTTATAAAATCTATTTCTTTATCTCATGGGACCCTTAGTCACAGCCAAAAAGGATACCATGAAAATACTTGACATTTATGTGCCAGCTTCTGTGGCAGAGAAAAAAATAAATAAATTCTGTATACGGTTTCATCTAGGCAGCTATTTGGCATCGGGGATAGAGCACTAGTCCTGGAATAAGGAAGAGCTGAGTTCAGATGTGATCTCAAACACTTAGCCAGTTGTGTGATCCTGGGCAAGTCATTTACCACTTTCTGCCTCAGTTTCCACAACTGTAAAATGAGGATAATAACAGCATGCTTAACACAGTAGTAGTGGTAGGTACTTACTGCATTCTTATTTCCTCTTTCCTCTTCTCCCCACTTCCCGAAAGTCTCTATCCTGCCGGTTTATAGCTTGAGGTACAGCGACTTAAGTTAGGGTAAGTTTATGGAGTATAAGCATTGTGTTGTGGTTTTCCTTCTTGGGCTGTCAATAAGAAATAATATTTTTGATGTTTGTATATTACTTAGCCTCATACCTGTGTATCATGAATACTTTATTCAAGGAAAGTCAGAAGGTGGTGGATATGATGAACACCACATAATAGCAGAAAAATTGAAATTGACAGTATCTTAAAAGACTGATTGTTAATGTCAGAATCATTTCATAATTACACCTGTGCATAGTCAATTTACCACCTTCTTAGAATTAAGCTAAAAATTAACAGAAGCGTAGAATTTCAGATTTGGAAGAGATCTCAATCCAATCCATCTGTCTGGTATACTTTTATTCAAGTCATTAATAAAAATGTTAAGCGGCACTAGACTGAACACGGATCCTGAGGTACCCCACTAGAGACATCTTGCCACATTGATGTTGAACCATTAACAACTCTTTTAGGCCAGACATCCGTGTTATGGATTCTTCTGATTACATTATAATCTAATCCATATCTCTCCAGCTTCTCCACAAGAATATTATGAGATACTTTATCCAAAACTTTGCTTTTAAAGTCTAAAAAAGCCACCGTGTTAACATTCCCCACATCTCTTGATGAAACTGTGTTAGCTTTTTGGATACTGAGTTTTAATGATGAGTTCTAGAACTTTTCTAGGAATCAGAGTCAAGTTCACTGGCTGTAGTTTAGGCCAGTTTTATTTGAAAGTGAGGACATTTTTCTCTTCTCCAGTCTTCTGGTATTTCTCCAATTTCCAAGAATTTTTGACATATTTCTGATGGTGGGTTAACAATCACATTTGCCAATTATTTTAAGACCTGAGGTGTTAATCTCAGCCAGGTGCTGTGGGAGCTGGATATTTTCTCACTATCTCATCTTTCTCAAGTATCAACTCCTTAGTTACCATTTTTATTTTGTCATTTCTAGTGAAAAGGTCATTTCTTGCAGAGAAAATAGAAACACTTAGAATTGAACAGCTGTCCCTTTTTTGTTACAGTCAATATAATAGTCCCATCCACCTAAAGCATCTTATCTTTGAACTTCGTATTTCTTCTCACCAGCATCAGTTCATTTTCAGTTTTGGCATTCTTAACACTTTTTTATTGAATCAGGCTCTTATAGTCATCTTTTATAATTTACTATAAGATGCTTCCCTCCTCTTTACATTCACATTGGTATTTTCCGACAAATCCCATAGTTTTCCTTTTAGAATTTCATCATTGTGCCTCTTGCATTCTTTCTGAGCTCATTTCCTTTTTAGTATGTTACTCTATAGGATCCTGGCTTTCCTCTGAACCATGTGAAATCTGCTTTCCTAATAATCTGGGGTACATATCACATTCTTAATGAGAGAGTAGCCCCTTCCCCTGAGGTTCCTCTCATTCTCATCAAAGCAACAAGTTCTTTCTCTCTATTAGAGAAAGAAATATTGGTTCCTCTACTTTCTGAAAGGATGAGACAAATCAAAAAGCTGTCAGATGTTCTACGTTTGGAAGGGAGAGAGCACTACAACAGATGCCCGGATAATTGAAGTTCCTCATCACTACTTTATCACTTCACCAAATAGGGAGGGAAAGATGAGAAAAAGACATTTCTTGTAATTACAGCAACAGCTGCAAACTACTATTGACTCAGAAAATGGAAAGTGAATTGAAGTAAAAATATCCTGGCCATTTTTTAGAGTAAGTTCAACATGTTTAAAATTGTCCCCATTATAAGAGCAAATAGGACCAAAAATCACTCCAGTCAGTAAACATTTAATTTCCTTAACCAAAGAAACATGGCAGCACAATTTAACATAAATCTCATTTGCAAAATTCTATCCAAGAATTGGATAAGAATAAGATAAAGCAACATGATTGCAAACAATACTGCTTCACAAAACACAGAAAAGGAGAACTGAGGGGAAAACAGTCCTACAGAAAGTTTGACATGAGACCCAAGTCACGGTAAATTATCTGGAGAACTTTTATAGGTGACACTCACTGAAAGGGCAGCAAATGGAAACCAAAAGCATGAGGTGAATTCACACCCAATGAAGATGAAATAAAGGTAATTATTAGGAGATATTTTGCCCAACTATATACCAACAAAACTGACTATCGTAATGATATGAATGAATATTTTCAAAAAATAAATTACCCATATTAACAGAACAGGAAATAAAATATGTAAATAGTCCTATCATAGAAAATTTAACTGAGCAAGCCATAAGTGAACTCTGTAAGAAAGAAGCCCCAGGATCAGATGGATTTATAAGGGAATTCTACCAAATTAAGAATAATTTAATTCTTAAGAATAATTAATTCCAATATAACTTTGTAAACTTTTTAAAAATAGCTAAAGAAGAAATCCTGTTAAATTCCTCCTGTGAAACAAATATATTCTTTTTACCTAAACCAGCGAAAGTCAAAACAGAAAAAGAAAGCTACAGACCAAATTTCCTAATGAATCAGTGCAAAAACAAAAATTCAGGAAGGAAATTGCAGCAATGTATCACAAAAATCAAGCAGGAGCGTGGGAGAGGAGCATTTTTCTCTGGTCTAAGGTCTTGTTTTTAAAATATATTGCAAACTGAGTCAAATTTAATAACGAATCAAAGATCAGTTGCCATTTTTCAAAGGAAAAAATCCAAGTCATTAATAACCATATAAAAAATGCCTAAATCATTACCAATTAGAGAAATGCAAATTAAAATAACGCTGAAGTACCATCTCATACCCATCAGACTGGCTAAGATGACAAAAAGGGAAAATGATTAATGCTGAAAGGGATGTGGGTAAAAAGGCATTCTAATGTACTGTTGATGGAGTTGTAAACAAATCTAACCATTCTGGAAAGTAATTTGGAACTATTCCCAAAAATCTATTAAAACTATACAAATCTTTTGATCCAGTGGTACCACTACTAGAGCAATAACCCAAAGAGAGCAAAGAAAGAGGGAAAGGATTCTTGTATGTAAAAAAAATTTAAAACAATATTCATTCTCTTGCTGTCTCTCTCCATCTCTCTCTCTCTCTCTCTCTCTCTCTCTCTCTCTCTCTCTCTCTCTCTCTTTCTGTCACACACACACACACTCACTCACTCACTCACTCTCTCACTGAAGAAATGCCCATCAGTTGGGTTACGGCTGAAAAAGTTACAGTGTATGAATATGATGAAATACTATTGTGCTGTAAAAAATGATGGAATGGTTTCAGAAAAACCTGGGAAGATTTATGTGAAATAAGATGGAGTGAAGTGATCAGCACCAGAAGAATGATTTATTCAATAATAGAAATAATATAAATATTGTGTAAATGTAAAAAATAAAATGATTATATGATTATAAAAATAATCAGCTTTGAAAGAGTAACTCTGAGCAATGCAAAGACCAGTCACAATTTCAACTCCTAATGAAACATTCTATCCACATTGATATAAAGAACTTATAGGCTTAAAATGCTGATTGGAGCATAGTTTCTTTCTTTCCTTCTTTTTCTGAAACATGGGTAATAAGGAAATTTGTTTTGCATGACTATATATATTTGTAATAGGTTCTTGCTTTCTAAATGAGTGGGAAGGGGGAGAGAGGAAAAAAAGAACTTGAAACTGAAGATGAAAAATGACAAAAATAAAGCCCAGGAAAAATATTTCTGACCCTCTAAAGCATTTCATTTCTTATTGATTTATATTTTTTACACACTTAATATTTATCAGTATTGAAGTTATATGTGAATGAATTTTGTTCATTCTGATTCTAACACTGGGGTATAGGTTTCTAGGCTTATCTTTTTAAATTATGATACTTTGAATATCAAGAGTACAGTGCTTTTTACATAGTTGTGATAGTTTTAATAACAATCCGTGTCTTTTACTGACTTTTTATCTGATATCAAGGTAATTAGTGTATCAGACTTAATTTTTCTCTTCTACGAAAAGTGAATGTAAATGTAGATTTTGTTTCTTCTCCTAGGTGGTAGAAATGTATTCAAGTGGTGGTGATCTCCACCTGGAGCTTCCAACAGGCCAACAAGGTGGTCCTAGAAAACTATGGGTAAGTAATAATAACATACTTTACTCCCAAGTGTTGTCTGATTAAACTGTATTGATTTTTTTTCTTCCTCTTTATTAAATGTGAGAGAGATCTAGAAAGTCAGTTGAGGACTAGTGATACCTAACTAAAAATGTATGACTCATTTTTACTTTGGATCGTAGTTGAAAGGCACCTCAAAGTTCTTCAGACCCCTGATTCAGAATTTTATTTGTAGAAGCTGTTAGGGATTCTAATCAGCTTGAATGGAAGCACCCGAAACTCCAGTTAAAACATAAATACGCTGGGCAAGGAACCCTGCATATATTATCCAATCAAGTACAGACCTCTGAACTGTACCAAACTGTAACAGAACGGTATGTGCTGAGAGCTTCAGGTTGCCTCAGTAAAGTACTGAAGGACTTTATTATGTGTTAAACTCCTAAAAATTGTTATTGAAAGTAATCTTTCTTTAAAAGAGTAGGTTAAATGCAGGGTTAAGTTTTATTATTTGAAGAGATTACCATGGTCTGGTGGGAAGTCTGTCTCTTTCTCTGCTACCATTTCTGGCATCGTCTCTTGTCTCCGTCTTTCTTTCCTCCTTCCTTCCCACCCTCCCTCCCCCTTCTCCTCTCTGTCTGTTCCCCCATTCCCTTCCCTCCTTCCTTGTGCTTTTTCTCTCCCCCCCATACCCAAGATGCTGCTCATATACTACTATAATGTTTCAAGCTTCTATTGTACTAAAAGCTCGAAATCTGAATTTAAATGCCTAAACATTTCATAGATGTGTCATTACCTTGTGATTTTATTTTGCCACTGATTATACTCTTTAAGACCATTTAGTTTCTTTGCCTTGACTTTATATTGGTGTTAAATATTATCAGTTTGAAATACCAATGTTTTCTAGGACTTTGCTATTTTATGTTTACATTACTATATATTTGTTGTATTAGGAAATCCCACCCTATGAAACGAAGGGAGTGATGAGAGCCAGTTTTTCATCTAGAGAAGCAGACAATCACACAGCCTTCATTAGAATAAAAACCAATGCTTCAGACAGCACAGAATTTATCATTCTTCCTGTTGAAGTTGAAGTTACCACAGGTTTGTAAAAAACTGTAGTCTAGGTTTTGAATGTATATTGCTTTTACAAAGTAAATATAATCATTATTTTTTTTCCCCAAGCTCCTGGAATTTATTCCTCAACTGAAATGTTAGATTTTGGTACACTGCGGACACAAGGTAAAGCATGTTTTTTCATGGGTACTATTCAGTATAATCCTGTGCAATGCAGAGTGGCTGCAGGAGGGAATTTTTAATGTTGCTATATTTTAACTAACCATGCAGCAGAATCATACTTTCTTAACTTCTGAGGAACTCAAAGCAATTGATAGTGAGGGTTTTCTATATAGAGGCTGGGGTTGTGGGGTTCTTAGTCACGAGATTTTTTAACTGGCATATAGCACTTCTGGGTTAGGTACAGTTATTAACTTTGCTCTCTAAGTGGGGGAAAAAAAGCCACAAAGCTGTATGTATTTGGAAGAAAATAGTCTTTTTCTTTTAATTCTTGTCTGTTTTGATAGCTATATCTAAAGAGTAATTTAAAAGAAACTTCTTGATTTAGAGAATATTCCTATCTACAGGGTATTCCTTTGCTGTACATACTGCCCAGTATTATTCATCTTACATTTTAATTTAGTTCATTAATGAAGGGTTGTTTTTTTGGATAAGATCCATTGCTACTGTTAATTCCACTATTAACCTTAAGCATTTTACTGTAATCCTACTAAGAACATTTGTAGAATATGATGCCCTTGTGTATAAAAGATGATCTTGGAAAAGCTGACAATTTAGGATTCATTTTTTAAATATAAGTATGCTTTATTAAAACAGAATCCACTTGATATTTCTTAATATAGTCCTTGTTATAATTGCATCATATCTCAACCATGCATTTATCATACTTGTTAAAATACAGTGTTTTTTTCCCGTTATTTTTATAGATATGCCAAAAGTTTTAAACCTTCATTTACTAAATTCAGGAACAAAAGATGTACCAATAACAGTAAGTTTTAGTTTTCTTTTCAGTAAAATACAGTAACTTCAATGAAAAAAAGAGTAACAGAATGAATCCATTGAGCATAAGCTGAGGACAATTACTATATCATATAGATGTATATGTGCATGTTTATTTATTCATTTATTTATTTCTGTGTGTGTGTGTGTGTGCGTATTCCTGTCACCTAGTGCAGTACCTTGCACATAGTAGGTACTTAATATTTGGTTGAATTTAAACCTTTTCCTATGAACAAGTCAGTAACTTACCAACAGGCATTTTATAGAAGTTCAAAGTTAAAAGGAACCTCCGAGGCCATGTAATTAAATTCATACCTGGAAAAGAACCAGTAGTAGGTAGTAGTAGTCGTTATTGTAATAAAATAATAAAACTAATATAGCACGCTAAAGTTTAAAAAACACCCTACATCCGTTGTCTCATTTGACTCTCATAACAGCACTGGGAAGTAAATACCATTTGTACTGTAGATAGCCCCAATTATACCTAACTTGACAGGTGGTCATACCGACTCTTAGATCTCTAGTGAAGAACATTACCACTTGAGGCAGCCTATTCAGTTTATGAGTGAGCGCAAGTATTAGAAATTATTTCTTTAAGTCAAGCCTAAGTTTTTGTCTTTGTCACTTCACCTCGTTGTTCCTACGTCTCTCCTCTGCAGACAAACAATACAGGGTTTAATATCCCTTCCAACAACCCTAAAAATGCTTAGGAGACAACTCTCCTGGCTTTCTAAAGTCTTCTTTTCTCAAGACCAAACATAACTCTTCCTTTAAGCAATCTTGAAGTCCTTCACCATCCTGTATACCTTCCAACTTACCCTTCTTATCCAGCTTATCCCTTCCTAAAATGTATGCCCATAACTGAACACAATATTCCATGTGCAGTCTTGGGGTAGAGTTCTGAGACTGTTATTATCTCCTTATTGGTTGGAACTGTGTGTCTCTTATTTATCAGAATCTTTTAAAAGTTGCTCATCTAAAATTTAGGATTTGTATCAGACTCTTCTTTCTTTCCTTTCCCCACACAAATTGTCCATCTAATTCAGAGGTTCCCAATAAAGCTTACCACCCTCTTTAAAAAAAAAAAATCAGTACCCACTGGAAATTTACTTTCTTTAACCCTTTAATGTTTTTTTTTATGTTTTTAAATGACTCATCTTAAATTTAATAATTTATGGTAAATTTGTAGGTTTTTTCCTGCATTGAAATTCTGATGATGCAACATTGTATAATGTAACCATATAGTATCACATCATAAACAAGTCATGACAAGCACATATTCCTGCCAGTGCATGCTAGCTTTCCCGACAACATATGACACATTTATCTGCCAACACTTGCTTATTCAGACCTGTGGGTGGACTTGACCTCTGATTGATTATAACTTACATTTTGTGTTTATTTGGAAAATATGTAATCACTATAGTTTTAACTCTGTTACACAACAGGTGAAACATGCCAGTGGTTTTTCACAACTTTCTTTATCTTCTCTTCTTTCCTCATCCTTTCACTACCTCCTTATTTTTATTCCATGCCCCACAATTTCACCACAGGCCACTGTGGCTCCCTTGGATCGTTCCAGTGCCCCTGAGGGGCAGCATTGCCCACTTCGGGAATCTGTACATTCTAATTGAACTCTCTGAGCCCTGAGGATGATAGAGTTCTGAGAGGAGACACACACTGTCCTCTATATAAGAATAAAAATATTTTAATTTTGTTTAGTCCTGTAGGATTACTTGTTCACATTTACTTCTTTGTGCTTCTCTTGACTACTTTGTTTATACGTTAGACTTTCTATTTAGCTCTGATCGTCTCATAAGGAATGTGCTTTTTCATTAAAGGTCATTTTTTTTCCCCTGTAGGACTATGCTCAGTTTTTCTGGGTGTTATTTTTTGAGTCTTTACCTTCTGAAATACCATGTTCCAAGCTGTTGCTTCTTTATAGTGGTACATATCAAGTTATGTTTGATCCTAACCGCAGCTCTAAGTTACTTGAATTCTTTTTTTATGACCTGTTTATGATATTTTTTTGATATGGAAGTGCTAGATTTGGGCTTTTTTATTGCTGAGAGTTTTCATTTTTCCTTTGTTGCTGTTGTTTTTCTTTTCAGGAGGTGACCAGTAGTTTTTTTCTATTTCCATTTTGCAATTTGATTCTAAGAAGTCTTGGCACTTTACTTCTATGATTGTCTTGAAATATGTCTGCACTTTTTTTTCCTTTGGATCTTGTCATTCAAGTAGTCTAATAATTCTTAAATTTTTCTCCTCAATCTTTTTTCCAGCTCATTTGTTTTCCTATGAGATACCTAACATTTTCTAATATATTTTCAATATTTTGAGTTTGTTTTATCTTATCTCCTAGAGTCATTGGCTCCTATTTGGCCCATTCTAATTTTCAGGGAGTTTGTTGCTTAGACAAGGTTTTGTATCTCTTATACCACGCTATTAATTCCCTTTCCAATTCTTTGTTCCATCGCTCTCATTTCTTTTTCAACTTTTTCCTCTAGTGCTCTTATTTCATTTATAAAAACATTTATTATCTCTTTCGTAAGCTCATTAAAAGTTCTTTCAGGAATTCTAGTTAGATTTCTGCCCATGTTATGGTGTTTTTTGGTTTGTTTTTTTTTTGAGCCTTTGCTCAAAAAAATGTTTTAGACGTTTTAGTCATTCTTTTCTTCTGGGTTTCTATCTTTAGCATCCCTGTCCCCATAATAACTTTCTGTGGTGGGATTCAGTATTATTTGTTCATTCTACCAACCTCCTTCCTGGGTGGCTCCTATTGCTGCTTTCTTTGGTGTGGAGCATAGTATTATTCAAGGACCTCAGAGACAGTTTAGGATGGGGACCTGCAAGTTTGATCTCTGTCCCTCTTGAGTCTGAACTCTACAAGTTCTTGAACTAGGTTTGCATCTGATCAACTGTAGCCTGTGGCTAGACTTAATCTTTATCAATCACTTGGAAAGCTATTGATTCAGAGTGGCAGAACCATAGGTTGCCATTTGATCTGAGAGCGCTGCCCTGGCTATTCCTTTACAGATTTTAGACTATTAGAAATTGAAACTGAGATCCTGTGTTCAAGCCACACCATTGCTATTTGCTTCTGAGCTTCTTTCTCAGTACAATGTCTGAGGTCTGCTACTGCCCCTTACCCCACCACCCCTGAGCATAGGTTTCATACTCAGTTCTGCACTGGATCTCTGACCCAGAGCTGGGTATTGGGCAGCACAGCTTGCCATCAAGATGCCCAGGTTTGGGTCTGGGATCTTGTCTTGCCCTAGTTTTCAGCCTCTCTCTGTACTGGAGGGCTCTATACATGGCGTCCTCCTTGACGGATTATGTACAGACCTCACTCTTCATCTTCTACACTGACTTAGGCTGAAAGCAAGACTCACTTTGAGGAGTGATCAGGATTTGATCTGGTGCATTTTCTAGGTCTGTCTGGAGGGGTTTGCAGGTAAGCTGGCTGGTGCTTCCTGCTACTCTGCCTTCTGGGCCCCTTCTCTCATTAGCCATGGAAGAATTTTTTTAAGTAATTCACAGATATGAATAGATTATAACTAGAAGGAGAGTTCCATATCATCTAGACCAAACCAATGCCCGGAAAAGTGAAATTACTGACTAGAGCCTGCAGTTGCACTTTAAACTCAATTCTCTGACTTTTTATCCAAGGTTTTTTCCACTGTGTAAAGTTGTGTGATGAAGTGGCATAAAACATGATGATGCCTATACTTCATAATTATTACTATTATTTTCTGTTGTTTATTTCATTCAAAAGAAAGAGCCCAATAACATTATTCCTATTAATTATTTTTTTATTAAGAATGGATTAAGCATTGGTTTGGAAAATAATTACCTGTATGATGTTTTTGTAGTCTGTTATTCAGATCATCATTTGACCTTTAAGGTTCATTAATGATTTCTACTCACCAGGTGTCATGCCTTTTAGAAAAAAATTAATTTCATTTTAGAAAGTTGTTGAAATGATAATTGATTTGAAGTGTTGTTTTTTTAAACTATACCATTTGAGCTGTTCTTTACAATTTTTCTCCCTGCTCCAGTTTACTAGTCTTTAGAGCAAAGCTTACAAAAATGACCTCACCCATTAGCCCAAAAGAATGCTAATTAATTTTGGTTTCTGTTTGCAGAGTAT
This sequence comes from Potorous gilbertii, assembly GCA_028658325.1. Classification (NCBI taxonomy): domain Eukaryota; kingdom Metazoa; phylum Chordata; class Mammalia; order Diprotodontia; family Potoroidae; genus Potorous; species Potorous gilbertii. The sequence goes on from CM053771.1 coordinate 337,684,089, forward strand.
TCGACCAACACCACAAAATGAAGCTATAACTGTAAACTTTAAGCCAGTCACGTTAAAAGCTTCAGAAAGTAAATACACCAAAGTTGCAAGTATTAGTTTTGATGGTAAGTATTCAGCTTTTTTCCCAAAAATATTTTGTTGATTAACCAGGGTAAAAAAATTTAAAACAAAACTAGAAATGTTGATTCTGCTTGTGGTGACACAACTGATTATTTTCCTGAATAGGTTTGTAAGGACATTCTAAGTCATTTTGCAGATTTCTCAATAATCATTTGTGACTTTTGGAGTAATTAATGAAAAAATGCTATACAAACCTTAAAATAATGTTTACAACAGAAACAAAAGAATCAGTTAACTCTTTAGGTAGTTAACTCTTTGTTACTTCTGTAGTCAAGGCAAACAATTTGTTTTAAGTAGTAAGAAGGATGACTGAAAGATTATAAGGTCATGTCATAAAACAATAAGTATTTTATGGGAAAACTGAGTCTTAAAAAATCTAGTATGTGACCTACATCATCTCAAAAGTTCCTGTTCTCAAGGAGGACTGTTGATTTCACCTCTGCAACATCTACTGATTACTATTTCTCTCCTCTGACATCGCCATCACTATTCCAGACCCTCATTACCTCATGGCTGGATTACTACAATAGTTTGCTGGTGGATCTGCCTGCCTCAAGTCTCTCCCCACTCTGATTATCCCCAACTTAGCCACTAAAGCCCAGGTCTGATCATGTCAGCCCTCTACACAACAGACTCCAGTGGCTGCCTGTTGCCTCCAGGATCAAATGCAGAGTGCTCTGTTTGACATTCAAAACCCTTCATAACCTCTTCTCCTTCAACCTTTCTAGGCTTCCTTGATCTTGAGATTTTAGCTAGGATTTGCAGGAGATGAGAAGGGAGAGTATTGCAGGTATTTCAGTGTTTAGGGACTAGGGAGGAGGCCAGTTAGAACAAAGAGTATGTGGAGAATATGTAAGGTGTAAGAAGATTTGAAAAGTTGGTGGGCCAGGTTTTGAAGAGCCTTGAATGCTAAATAGGAGCATGTTGTATTGATCCTGGGGGTGATAGGAAGCCATTGCATACTGATGGAATTAATGTAATCAAGGTTTAGTGGTTCCACATCTAGAGGGAAAGGGGAGTATAACAAGGCAGTTATCCAGAATCAACACGGCTTGGGTGTTCCTGAAAACACAGTCTGAGTATGGCAGTGACCTGGCTAAAGGTGGAGCCTTAAGACAGAAATTCCAGAGATTACCAAATTGGTGGCCTTATTTTTGCAGAAGCTGTTATGTGAGTCAGTTGCTTATCAGGACCATTGAATTTAACCATAGAAAGAATATTATGGTAGTCAGGTTTCCAGACCAGCCCACCAAAACCCATTTAACCCAAAAGTACACCGGAAGTAATCTTTACTGCCCAGTAGGAACATGCAGCCATAGTTCTAGCTTAGGTTGTCAGGAAGATACATCCTCCAGACATTCAATGGAAATGGAAAATCCTCCGTCTTTCACTCTTCTCCCCTGTACAGCAGGGGAGAAGAGGTACAGCCCTGGCAGATAGTGGTCCTGAGCCAGGGTTTTTAGCAAGGTAACCCCAAGGATATCTCCTTGTCACCTTGAGCTACATCATTCCCTTCCTTCAGTCCCCCAGAACTGGCCTACCTTAGTTCCTCTTTTTACAGTCTAGCACAGCCAGCAGGATTTTTGACCTCTACAATGTACTCTTAACTTCTCTCTCACTCTTTTGTCTCTGAAGCAAGGGTTGGACTTTGGGTTTGGTTTTGTTTTTACTATTTAAACATATAGGAAATTATCTGAAGTGTTCTTTTTTTTTCTATTAAAAAAATATAAGGCAGTGGTTAAAGTGTTTTTTGTCTCTCTGATACTATCTTGTATTCCTCACAAACTAGCTATTCTTTTTCTATGTAGACTCTATAGGGAAATTTTCCCATAATTACTATAATTGGGTCTTTGTACAAAGGAGTAAAACATACTGTACTATGTTAGAGAAAAAAGAGAAACTGCATATCTTGGACATTTAATCTCACCTGGGAGTTGGGTGGAGAATATGCCAGAAGAACCCAGTTTCTAGGCATGAAACCCCAAGTTACTGCTAAAATAAAAGAATTAAATTGTGACTACCCTTAGCATGCTTCTCATTATTAACGTCAGTATTAGTAGGAAAGTTCCTTAATTTGTTAGAGGCAGAGAGATACTTGGTAATGATGTAGGGGAGTTTTATCCATGGAATATTTTCACACTTTTCTTTGCTAATCAGGATTATTGTGGTGCTTTTTAGAGGATCAGTGACCCCTGTGAATTCTTGTAATAATGGGTGTTTTACTGGCTTCTGTTTGTACTAATGGGATCTGTGTTGATAAAGGTACACTGCTAATTCATTTCAGATTTAATCCATAACTTGTTCTTATTCAGTAATTGACACTGAATTAGAATTTCTTGAAGGAATTGTGAGAAAAGTACTAAATATGCATAGAATGTGCTTTGAGTACATTCTCAATGAATTTTTAAATAGCATTTTTATTACTTTGGGACCAGGTTGTGTTTTTTTTTTCTTGCCAGAATCCACCCTTGAATTTAGAAAAATCAATAGAATAATGTTTCGTTACAACAAATTTCCACTACATAAGTAATTTTTTGGAAATTCACTCAATATGGATAGCAATACTCCATTTATGAATTGTAGTTTTCTTTACATTTGCTGTGGTCAATGATAATTTAGCCTGATGGCAACCAATCGGTAAACATTTATTAAGTTCCTACTGTGTGCTAGGCACTGTGGTAATCACTAAGGATACAAAAAGAGGCAAAAGACAGTCCCTGTGCTCAAGAAGCTTACAATATAATGGAAGAGAACATGTAAACAAATATTTACAAAGCAAGCTATAGACAGGATAAATAGGAAATAATTAACAAAGAGCAGACACTGAAAGTAAAAGAAGTTGAGGAAAGCTTCCTGTAGTATAGAATTTTAGTTGAGACTTTAAGCAAGCCAAGAAGGTTAGCAGTTGGAGTGGAGAGGGAGACTATTTCAGCTATATAGAACAGCCAGGAAAAATACCTGGAGCTGAGAGATGGAGTGTCTTGTTTGTGGAACAGGCAGGAAGCCAGTGTCACTTGGAATAGTGCATGTAGGGAAGTAAGGTATAAGAAACCTGGAAAGGGAGCAGGGAACTAGATTATGAAGGACTTTGAATGCCAAATGGAACATTTTTTTTTATTTGATCCTGGAGGCTCTTAAGAGGGAGTCACTGAAGTTTATTAAGTATGGGAGTAACATGATCAGACCTACACTTTTAGAAAAATAACTGTAGTGGTAGAACGGAGGATCATTTAGAGAGGATAAAGACTTGAGTCAAGCAGATCCACCAGCAGGCTATTACAGTAATTTAGGTCCAAGGTGATGACTGCAGCAGGGTAGTGGCGAGGTCAGAAGAGAGAAAGGGACATTGGAGAGATGTTGCAAAGGTAATATTCAGTGATTTTTCAGTAAGTCTTGGTAGCAGATTGGATTGAGGGGAGGTGGGAAGAGGGGCAGGTCGAGAGAGAGTGAGGAATTCTGGATGACTCCCAGGTTGTAAAAGCTTTAGGGACTGGGAGAGGATGATGTTGCCCTCTAGCAAACCAAGACAGATTAATGAACCAAATAATGAAAAATCTATTGGCATGTAGTAATTAGAAAACAAACATTAAAGAATGTTTATGGAAGGCTGTTATTGTTTTCATCAAATTCTAAACTCCATGGAAAAGAGTATCCTAAATTAATATATTATCTTTGGTGATGAAATGTCATATGTGGCAAAGCACCTTGCAAATTACATTTGCAGATGTGGTAATCCTATTTTATAACAGAAAGTTTTCTGAAATGTATTACAAAAGGTGAAGATAAAACAACATTTTGCAGTTTAGTGGCAAGTAAGTGTCTAAATGGTTTGTTCTAAAGAAAATCAAGTATGGTCTTCCCAAATGGTTTTCTTTTAATTGCACAATAAGTTGCCTTAACAGTAATTTAGTGAAATTTACAACTGCTACCAGATCTGCTGTTGTTATAAACACCATCCGTGGCCAAATAGAGAAAGATCTGTCTGCCCTACACTCAAAACTTTTAGTCAGTATTAGATAAAATACAAACCTAGGACTCAAAACTCTTACTATTGTACTAGACACTTTGATCTTGCTACTTCCATTTGTATTTATAGATAAAACCTATCATACGTGGATTGTTGTTTTTTTTCTAGTTGTCAGTAAAATCAAGACATCTCTCTGGCAATAGCAAAATACAGAGTAAACTTCACTTATCTGTAATGTCCATTTATTGTTTACCTGCCTGCATTGTTTTGAATAAGACATGATTTTCTTCCTCTTATGTGAAAAAAGAGAAGTCATAGTTCTAGATTATATTAAACTGACAATAAAGAAAGCATCTGTTATGCATACTAAGCTTTTATTCTGTAGATTTTCAAGATTCAAAGTGTGACTTCTAAAATACTTTTTTGCATAAATTTCTTGGTGTGGTTTTCCTTTGTAAGCAGTGGGATTATTATAGACATTTTTATGCTTCATTTCAGCATCAAAAGCAAAAAGAACATCTCAGTTTTCTGGAAAAATAACTGTTAAAGCAAAAGAGAAGAGTTATTCTAAACTTGAAATTCCCTATCAGGCAGATGTTTTAGATGGGTAAGTCTTGCATGAAATTCATCTTCATTTTACAGTTAAGTGACTGTTGCTCCTCTCATTCCCTTGTGAAAATAGTATGATTGCACTTGATTTACACCCAATTACATAAACTTATTCCAAGGCCTACCTATCTCTTTTCCTCAACAACTAGCATTTATTTTCAAAAAGAAAAAATAGGAATGATTTTACATATGTATATATAAAATAACAAGCATTTCTTAGATCTGAGTTTAAAAGAAATGTTAATGATTCAAAATTCTGTAATGTTTAGACCATTCGAATTTCTTCCCTAGCATTCCTTTTTAATATTGGGACAGTCATTGTTTTTTATATAAATCTTTGGTTTCCAATTATGATTCCAGAGGACTGATGAGGAAGCATTTTGTTACAGGAAGTGACTAGATTCAAGGCAAAGAATGAATCATTTATTTATTGGACATAATACAGGAATTTAATTTGTTTGACTATGCTTATTTATTTGAAGAGTTTATTAACTAAAAAATAAAATTTAATTTTAAAAAATTTGATCAACTGGAGCTAAGCTGAAAGATTTAAAGCTAAAGGCTTATATCTCTTTTCAAAGCCTAAGTGTTTGAAAGGGACAACTAGATTATTTTCTCTTTTTGTTAATTGGCACCAAAATAATAGTTTTAATGGAAAATTTGTAGCTAACCAAATTGTAATAATTCTTTTCAGCAAAAAGTTCCTTGAAGTAATTGATAAATGCAAATATGTGTGTTAGAAAAATGATCTGTTTCAAAAATTATATGTTATTTTTAAAAATATAATGCTGAAAACTCAGAAACACAAATATGGTTAAAACTAACAGATAAAAGGAAATTTGACTTTTCATTGTTGTTATTTCTTTGGAAATAGTTACTTGGGATTTGATCATGCTGCCACGTTATTTCACATCCGGGACAGTCCTGCTGACCCTGTGGAAAGACCAATTTATCTTACTAACACTTTCAGTTTTGCAATTCTCATTCATGATGTGATGTTGCCGGAAGAAGCCAAAACAATGTTTAAAGTAAGTCTCAGTGTTAGTCATTCTTAATTGGGGGAGCAAGAGTCGGGAGAGTAAAAAAGGTAAAAGGAAGAAGAGGGAATCTTAGAAGAAAAGGATGACATAGAAAAGCGTAAAGAAAAGATACAGGATAGCAGAAAGTGATAAGTGATGCTGATTTATTAAAATTTTATTTCTCTTCCTGCATTTCAGGTACAGAATTTCAGCAAACCAGTCTTAATACCTCCAAATGAGTCAAGATACATTTTTACCCTATTTTTTATGCCTTCAACATCATCTATACATATAGATAATAATATTTTACTTATTACCAATGCCTCAAAATTTAATTTACCTGTACGGGTATATACAGGCTTTTTAGATGTAAGTACCCTATTTTTCTTAAACTCTATACCCTTTTTTCTGAATGAAAATAAGATCCATCAGGCAGTCACTTTAGATTGATTTACATTTCTTGCTTCTTTCAGTGTTTTCCTTGGCTGGGCTTCTTTCTTCCCAGGTGTAGTCATTCCGTACAGTTGGGACTTAGGCTTCTCTAGCCCCCAAGGAGTAAATGTCCATCTTCTGCTTTTCTACCTTGTTCTGTTCTTTAGTGATTCAGTGATCAGGGGATTTCTAGAATTTTACAGCTGGCAGAAACCGTAAAGATCATGGAGTCACCCCCTTATCTTGAGGGAACTGAGCCTGGAGACTGAGTGGCAGGGATGCTTCCAGAAGCGCAGAGAATTAAGAGTCCAAGTGTCTTGGCAGCGGTTCCTAGAACAACAGTAGGAAAGTTAGGAGGAGGTGAAGGTTGTAGGGCAAAGATAATGGGGTCTTTGTTGTACATGTTCCTGTAAACAGGATATCCAGTTTGAGATGTCCAGTAGTCAGGTAGAGGTGTGAAACTGCAGATTAGGAGAGCGGTTAGGAACAAGTAGATCTGAGAATCATTTGCATAAAGATGATGTTTGACCCCATGGGAGTTGAGATCACCAAGAGGAGGAGTATAGGGGAAGAAGAGAAGAGGTCTGAGGGCAGAGCCTTGGATGACACAGTCCCACAGTCAAGAGCCAGCAAAGGAGAACTAGGAAAGCTGTGCCACAAAAACCTGGAGAGAGGGATAGAGACTGAGCAGGGAGGTCAAAGGGCGAAGGATCAATTTAAGAGATGATTGGAAACTTTAGAGAGAGTAGTTTCAAATGAATGATAAGGCCAGAGAATTTTGAAGAAAACAAGAGGAAAGGTGGAGAAGGCACTGATTGTAACTGACCTCAAGAAGTTTATCCCCAGTAAAGAAGAGGGATATAGGATAACAGCTAGCAGGGATTGGTAAAATGAAAGGTTTTTGAGGTTAGGAGAGACATGGTTGTGTCAGTAGGCATCAGCAAAGCTAGCATAGGCTGGGAAAAAAGACTAGTGAGAGGAGGAGTCATGAAAGGGGTGATTTTCTGGAGAAGACAAGGCAGAACACTAGGTATTAGGGATGCAGAAAGATGAAACAATCTACTCTTGAGAGGCTTATGTTCTAACAGGGATTACAATAAATAGATGGATGGTATGTATGCATTACATTCGAACAGGGGTTACAACATACGTGTGTGTGTGTGTGTGTGTGTGTGTGTGTGTGTGTACAAATAGTTGAGTTTTTTCAAGAATTTTGGAAGAAAGGAAAGAGATATAGGAAGATCACTTGAGTGACTGGGAAAGCCTAATGAAGTTTTTGTTTTTATTGGGGTCTTTTTTTGTTTGTGTTTAAAGATAAGAGAGACTTGGACATGTTTAAAGGAATCAATAGATAGGGAAAGAGTGAAGATTAGAAAGATGGCAATCTTTCTAATGCTTGAAGGAAGTCTTCCAGAAAAACAATAAGTAAACTTGCTGGATATAAAATAAATACATATGAACCAACATTTCTATATAATATTTTTAAAAACTAATAGGAAGAAGTAGAAAAGGAAACTGCAAAATATATAAAATACTTGAGCAATGACTTCCCGAGGTACGCAAAATAACTAAATATGACTAGAGACAACTATCTACAGAGCTAAAGAATAAGCTAAATCATTGGGAAAATATTAATTATTCATAAGTAGGAAAAGACATTATAATAAAAGTGACAATAATACCTAAATTAATTTACTGACTCAATGCCCTACTAATCAGATGACCAAAAGATTACTTTGTAGAACTAGAAAAAAATAATAATGAAATTGATAGACTTTTAAAAGGTAAAGAATTTCAAAAGAAATAATGAAAAGAATTGCAAATGAAGGGAGCCTAGTAGTGCCAGGACTCAAACTGTATTGCATAGCAATAATAATTTAAAATAATTTGGCACTAGTTAAAAGTAGATTAATTTGTGGGATTAATTATTTGTGGAACAGATTAGATATACGAAAGCAAATGTATCTAATATTCTAATATTCAGTAAACACAAAAACCTTGGGATAAGGACTCACTGTTTGGCAGAAATTGCTGGAAAAATTGGACATTGGTCTGCAGTACGTTAGATTTAGACCAACACCTCCCACTTCATACAGTTATAAATTCTAAATTGATACATGCCCTACATATGAGGTCACAGCATATATTAGAGAAATATGAGGAAAAAATACCTATTAAATGTATGAAAAAGAAAAAAGCTCATGCCTAAAGAAGGAATAGAAGATAAAATCACAGAGGACAGCTAATTTTAGTCCCAAAGATTAGAAGGGAAACAGCTCAGAAAAACCTCTGCAGCAAGTTTGTTTGAATAGGTTTCATTTCCAAGATATGTGAGGGACTGATTGACATTTCTAAGAACCTGTTTCCAAATGATAAATGGTAGAAACAAGCCCAGGCTATCTATAGCAATATGAAAAAATGCTCCAAATCACAACTAATTAGACAAATGCAAACTAAAGCAATTCTGAGATTCTACCTCATGGCCTTCTGATTGGTAGATATGAGAGAAATGAAAGTGATCAATGTTGGAGGAAGTACTAATTGATTGACTATGGGAAAGTAGGCATTCTGATACACTGCTGCTGGATCTGTGAATAGCTCCAGTCATTCTGGAAAGCAGTTTGGAATGACATACAAATAGTTACTGGACAGCCCTTTGACTCATGCTAAATCTATACCCTAAGAGATCGAAGAAAGAGAAAAGAATGTTATATCTACAAAAATAGAGCAGCTTTTTTGTGGTGGCAAAAACTAAAAACTAATATGGATAACTACCATCTATACAGCACTTTAAGGTTCACAAAACACTTTACATAGGTTAACTCTTTGATCCTCACAATCACCCTGCAAAATGATGGTTATTACTAACCCCATTTTACAGATGAGGACCTGAGTCACACAGCTGTCACATAGCCTGCCCACAGTCACAGCTATTAAGTGTTTAAAGGAGGATACAATAGTTGGTGATGGAATTTTCATTCACAAGTCACAAAATTGGCCATTTAGGCATAGTAAGCTTCGGATTTATGTCAAAGGGAAAATGGTCCACATGGATAAAATTTTAGGTCCTTGAAGTATTTTTAAAAAGTAGTGAAAGGTAGAGGAGAGAGCTGATCTTTGAGTCTGAAAGTCCTGGGTTCAAATTTTGCCCATGGCAGTACTGCTTCATAAACCTAAGTTTGTCCTTTAAACTCATGTATCTGAGGCAACTCTTAATTAGTAACAGTTTCTGGGGCAGCAAGGTGTCCCATTGGACAGAATGCCTTCTCTGGCATCAGGAAGACTCTTGGACTCAAATCCAACCTCAGATGCTTACTAGCTGTGTGATCCTAGTTGAGTCACTTAACCCATTGCCTAAGTTTTCTCATCTGTAAAAGGAGCTGAAGAAGGAAGTGGCAAACCACTCCAATGTCTTTGCCAAGAAAACCCCAAATGGAGTCTGGAAGAGTCAGACATGACTGACCCACAACCAAAGCTGAGCAGATACAGCCTTTGTAGAGGACATTTCCTCTCCTCTCTCTGGGGGATTTCCTTATACCTTGGAAGTCGGTTCCACGAGCATTTATTAAGCTCTCACTAAGTGCTTAGAACTACAAGCACCGGGAATACAATTACCAGCAGAAAGTCTCCACCCTTAGGTACCGACATCCTAATGGAGGGAGATGAAGGTGCCCCATTTGGGGGGGTGGAAAAGAAAACCTGGAGAGCAATGAAAACGTTAGTCTGAGCCTCCTCCTTAGGCTCTGGGGGGAACCAGCCAATCAAAGGAAGAAGGGCTGGGAGGGACCTGGAAGACCAAGTCCAGGGGAGATAATTCATCATAGAACAAGAGGGCAAGGAATTTATGAGGAGAAAACAGTATGGAGTTGAATTGGTTAATTATTGGGAAGGAGATAATTAAATTGGGAAGGAGAGAAGTCAAATCAGAGCAAGGGTAATGTCCTGAGAATATAGAGTAACCCCAGGGAGTCAGACTTGTAATGAATATGAAAATAGGATTAAGGAGAAGTGAGGAGAAGTTGAGTGACAGGAGATCAGAAAGTTATCAAGAATTTTTGCTCAAAGAAGATAATGGTTTGATCCAGGGCATGACAGTTCCTCTGTGTAGCTAAAGTTGAGTGTGGTGTAGTAGACCTTGGGATTTAAGGAAATTGGGGAATTCAGAGGCTTAAAGTGTTTAAGCAAACATCATTGTAAGTGTTGAAGTGGAGTAGTTCAATATCAAGAATTTGGAAGTTGAGGGAAACCATGTAAATAAGGCAAAACTCCTTGAGAAAGGGAGAAATGCTGATGGGGACCAGTAGGCAGCAACTACTTTGATCTGCATAGGATGGAAACTGTTAATAAAGTAAATTTCAAAGGAGAAGTGGCTAAGTAATGGTGGTGAAAGGGGAAATCAGGAAGTAGCATTAGGAAAATGGAGGATTCCAAGTTTCCTTTCAACCAGAATGTCTCAGGAGTTTAAAGGGAGATACAACCAGTGCTACAGAGAATAGATGCATTGGCATGTAGGGCTTGCGAAATTTCAACAAGAGTAAGTAAATTGAAGAATATAAGAAAAAGAAGACAAAAATGGACAGAGAGTTTATCTGTTCTACAGCAGGAATTGTAATAGGGCATAGTGGAAGGTATGGACAGAGTTGGAGTGGAATACGGCTATGGTAGGTTTGAAAAGGAAAGACATGGGAGAACAGGAAATAGAAGGCGGAAATAGTTCTCTTCTAGGTAGCTAGTGATTAAGTGATATAGAGATAGGAGGAAAAAGTGGCCAGAGTTTGCATACAAGTAATAGCAGGCCAGTTATAATGGTCACAGGCTCTAAGGGGTCGTATGGTATTGTGGGTCAAACACTAGAATCTTGGTTGCCAGCCTGTTCCTTTTGGGCTGTATAGGGGACAGAGCAGCCTACAAATCACATGTTCTTTTCCTACCTCTGATGAAGGCAAGCCAGCCTACCTGAGGCAGCAAGGCACCTCAAGGGAAAGAAAAAAAAGACAGTATGTGCCAATCATGATAAACCATGGCCACCATTTCCACTAGCACTTCCTCTCAAGTCCCAGTAGAGATAAGAGCCTGAGCTCAAGAACCTTGAGAATAGTAAGGACCATGCAGACAAGCCATTCTTCTTTCAGCCCAGCCCCTTCTCCCTCTCCCCCTAGCACTGCTCCCTCCTTTCCCTGGGGCATTGTCCAGGGAAGCAATCACAGTTACTAAAGACCCAAGGAGAAAAAAATTGTTGGTACAGAAATCCTTGGCATCATCAGATAATTCAATATCAAAAACAGGGTTTTATCAGCTGTAGAACCTTAAAGAAGAGTGCTCATCATCTGCCTTGCCACTTTGCCCTAAGAATCATTGGGCCTTTCTGTCTGATTGGCAGCTGAAACTGCCTGTAAGCATAAATGTAAGTAGGTACTGTCTTAGCCTCTCCATTCATTTCCCCAGTACTTTGCACAGTGTTTAATAAATGATTCTTCATGATTTCATTGTCAGTACAGTTTGGAATGCAACATAGTACAGGAAGAGCACCAGATCTGAAATCAGAAGTCCTGAATTTGAATTAGGACCTGCATAATTACTGCCTGTGTGACCAAGGCAAGGCCCTAACCTCTCTGGGCCTCAGTCTCCACATTTGTAAAGTGAAGAAACTGAACTAGATCACCCTTCAGCTATCTTCCAGTTGTAAATCTATGATCCTACAATCTAAGGAATGTGAGAAGTAGAAGGGAAGAGTCTATGTGACTAGAGGAATGGTGGTGCTATTAATAGAATTAGCAAAGTTAGGAGCAAGGGCAGGTTTTAGGGGAAGGATGATTTGTCCGAACACATTTAATCTGAAGTTGCCAAAGAACATTTAGGTAGAAAGTGAGAGATGTTCAGTGTGAAAATCAGTAAGATTTGTAACATTTTATCACATCTGTTTTTATTTATATGTGCCTTTACATATTCAGTGTTTGATTTTGTAAGATTGTACATAGAGTTTCAAAAAAGTTTAAAAGTATTTCAAATGTGCATTATATTCTACCTGTATTTTAATACACTGATATTGCTGTTTGCTTATGTATACAAGAAGGTAGCTAACCCTTTAGGTTTGTAAGAGTCCTTCTGAATTGTGACATTCACATAGGGTAAAAAAAGTATTTCATGTAGCTTTATGATGCTACTTTATTTCTCTTGTTTATGTATCTAATAAACATAATTGTTATAGTCTGTGAATTAAGCCTCAACATCTTTTTTAATCCTTCTAGTACTTTGTGTTGTCCCCCAAAATGGAGGAACGCTTCATAGATTTTGGTATACTTAGCGCTACAGAAGCAAGTAATATGTTATTTGCAATCATAAACAGCAATCCAATTGAGGTAAGGAATCTTTTTTTTTTTCACCTTAAAGAAAAATTTTAGGTTTTCACAGTTTGGTAGTGAAATCACTGCTTTTTGTTTTTCTTTCAAGTTGGCTATTAAAAGTTGGCATGTTATAGGAGATGGTCTAACAATAGAACTTTTAACTACGGAGAAAGGCAACAGAACTACTGTTATCTCAATCCTTCCAGAACTGGAAAACTCCCCTGTACCAGATCAGTCATCAGTAAGTATTCTGTTACTACTCTTCTTTAATGTGAGGCTTTCAGTTTCCCAAATAAGACTTTTATACACATGTTGAACATTTCGGATAATACTTATTTGTTGGTGCTGCCTTGAAATTAAAAGTTACATAAGAAGCAAGGTCATACATTCTCTCTAAAAGGAAAAGTAGTATAGCAAAGGAGAAATTTGAACTGTCATTTAAATCTCAGTTGTTTTCAAAAGACAGCTAATCAAGTGAAATTAGATCCATTCCCTGAAAGGTGGCGAAAAGGGGTGCATTGGTTGAGTAGTATTTGTAGCTGATTAGCCAAGCTAGTTAAAGCATAGTGCTAATGTCGCTGATGTACTGAAAATTAAATGTTATTTCCTGAGCTATATGACTGCTGTAGTTCCTCCTTCTCCACATTTGTCACTGGCAAACCTTTCTGTCTTCCCATCATAAAAATATGACAATACCACTTGAAAAAACTGAAGAACTAGTTAATCATATGCCTGGGATCGGGGGGACGGTATACACACACACACACACACACACACACACACACACACACACACACACACACAC
>CM053771.1:337697484-337743131 GCA_028658325.1 Potorous gilbertii
ATAAATTTAACACTAAAAAAGATAAAGTACAATTTAAATTGCTTCCTGTCTGTTATCTGATATTGTAAGTGTTTGAAATCACATACACATACTCTGGCAAGGCTCTGAGAGCAATGCTTTTAGGATTTGTTGCCAAAGTTCCCTTATTAGATAAAGGAATTACTGAAATTTTAGTGAATTTAAGCCAAAGTCATTTGACAGAATCAGATTTTGGAATTTTAGAATTTTACTGATTGTCAGAATTTTCATATGAAACTAACTTTACTCTTATGGGGCAGAGGGCTGAAAGGACTTTAAATATAATGGATGTGTAGCCATTTACCTGTAATAATCTGTAACCTCTGCCTTGAAGTTTATACTCCCTTAAAGCCCTGTTCTGTGTCTAGGCTGTGTACATAAGTACAAATAAGCACCCCACAAAGGGCATTATTTTCAGGTATTAAGTCAGTGTTCCACTATGATATTTTAGGGTTCAAATTCAAGTGGTAATTGTAGCACTCTTACTCGCTTTGGTGGAGGATTCTGCTGAAAAGGGCTGAATATCTTATTTCTTCCACATACAGGTAATATTAACTTCTGGCTATTTTGCTGTATTCAGAGTCAAATTAATTGCAAAAGAACTTGAAGGAATTCATGATGGAGCCATACAGATAACAACAGATTATGAGGTAATGCCAAGTATCAGAGAAGTTTTTCTAAATTAGATTTTTTATGAAATTCTTTCCACTTCTCCATTTTAACTATATTTTGCAATTCCCTGAGAAATTATGCCCTATTAAAAAGTTAGGATAAAGTAGTATATAGTTACTCAACCCAGACTTCTTAATTGTGAAAGAAATTTTAGGAAGATCCCATAGTATATTATTTCTGTGTTTGAAAAGATATAATATAGAACATCTTTCTTGAATTTCATTAGACTGAAATACTTTAACTAGATCTGATATGATAACTGAAACATGATTTCTCATCTGGTCTACTTCTGGGAAAAAAAGATGAAAGCTAGATATTGTGTCTTGACTTGTCTCTAGTTGTTTGACTTTTCAGTAAACCAGTCTGAATAATCATCATGAAGAATCATCATGTCCTTGAAGGTTTTGATGTGATACATTAAAGTAATGCTTTTGATGGCCCATCTTGATGTACTTATGATAAATATTTAAGGGCTTTGAAATAGTCCTACTTTCTTTGGGTAGCTATGCAGTTAGATCCAAATGATTCATGATTTTTTTCAACACATTAAAATTTTGCTAAAGAAAATTAATTTCAGCCCACTTTATGCTATTCTACAAGCACAAAGAGAGACAAGGTATCCTAGGTTTGTTTTCAGTGAGCTAGAAAATCTTTGCTGCATAAAAATTTTATTTCCATTTCTTTCCTAGTATTTATTGTTTACTATTCAAGTACAAATTATATTTTTTGTTCACCTGAAAGTACTTTGAAATTTGGTTGTATTTTAGGCATGTTTTATAGAAAAGCCCCCTGTAAAACTTAAAACTATGTAAATATGAGCTGCCATTCTTGGACAAGCTGAAGATGTTTGGTGACACCTGTGGCTGATCAAGAATAAAGCTTATATGTATCACCATGGCCTGCTGACACGTACTTACCACAGCTTTCTGGAACTCAGTTTTAATCATCCTGTTGGAAGTGTTAAGGTCAAACTAAAACTTCATACATGTTTTCTGTTTTCACTTTCTTTCTCCCACAGATCTTAACAATCCCTGTGAAGGCTGTCATTGCAGTGGGCTCTTTGACCTGCTCCCCAAAGCACATTGTTCTGCCACCTGCCTTTCCAGTAAGATAATTCATATATATATCTTAGCCTTTCCCAATAGTTTACCACTGTGTTTTTTAAAAGTTGAACTAATTTTGGGGTAGAAAAAATGCAAATTAGGGGGAAAAAATGCACATTATACTTAAAAAGAGATTTTTTTTAAAAACATTGATTCAAAATTAAGCAGGTCCAGAATAAAAATTTTGATCAAATTCAACATTGTACAGAATTAAATCTTTGGTTTTACCTGTGCCTTGTAACCCCTGACCTCCTCTATAATCCATGCTATATTCCTAACTCTTACTAGACTACTAAATTCTTCCTAATGCTTGTTTAATTCATCTTTCCCCAAAGTGAAGGTTTTCTTCCTCTGCTTGTTTCTTTAACCACAACAAGGAAATACTAGGAGGGAAAAGTACACAGTGAGGGAGAAGTAGAAACTTCCTCTTTGTAGAAACAAGATATCTAATGTAATATTTTAATATTTGTTCAAATTAAGCATCTATTCAGGTCTGATTCCTGGCTTATAGGACCAGATTTATTTTTAATTCTAAATGTACTTTAAATCATTAGTTTCTAAAGTCTTTAAAACCATCTTGTTAGAGAATACTCGTAGTAACTTGGAAGTAGACAATACTTGAAGCTACATACTATTGAACAAATGAAGTTTTGTTGTATATAAATTATTTTTAAAGTAATCCAAGTTTGTTTCCATTGGTTTGTAATAGGTAATTTTCTCCATGCTTCCATGTTATTGAGGTTCATTCACTTGTTTTTCTTCCTGTTCATTCTCCTTACTCTACGAATGAACCAAAAATTAGACGTGGAGTCTGATAATGTTTCTCAAACTTCTGAGAATTCACCTGAACAAAATAGATAAAATTCAATGTTGAATAGAAACTGATATAGGATTACTGTCGTTAGCTTCACTTCAACTTAGAAGACAGAAACCCGTTTTGGGAACAAAGGTGCTAACTCATAAGGGAATAATATAATTGATACTTCCCCTTCTCTAGTATTATAACAAATGTGCCAATTTAGCAGGATATCAGAAAACTTTATCTTAGCAGTCTCTAGCCAGTTGCTCTGTATACTAATTATATTTTGTCACTGAAAAGAAATTTTCTTTTGAATAAAATATGTCTAGACTTACTGCTCTAGTATGAAATGTAGCTATTTCAGTTTTCACTGTCACAATACTGAACTGAATGTGGCTTACAGCTATTTTTTAACTCTTTAAATTCTTACATAATATTTTCATCTTCACTTTCATCCATTAAAGAAGTAGCATGAAAAGTATATTTTAATAATTAAATATTTTACTTAATTCAGTCAGATAAGACTACAGTGATTTGGCCATTTGTTTTTCTCCTTGCTTGCTTCACTTTGAAAAGTTATTTTTCCATTCACAAACTTGATTTACAGATTTTCTTGATTTCTGAATATTTGACAAATAAATGCCAGTCTTCTCTAAAGTATGCATTTTTTTAAAAGTACAAGTAGTATGCTAATAAGTTATTTTTTCTAACTTCAGGGTAAAATAGTTCATCAAAGTTTAAATGTTATGAGTTCCTTCTCGCAGAAGGTAAAAGTACAGCACATACGTTCATTGTCAGAAGATGTGCGATTTTACTACAAGCGCCTGAAGAGCAATAAAGAAGAACTAGAGCCAGGGAAAAGGTCTAAGGTTTGGACGTTTTTATTTCTTGCATCACTAGAGTAATCTCAGCTCAATGCTTTATTCTGGTGTGCCTTTCTTTAGGCTTCAGCCCAATCTTTAGTCGCGGTTCTCTTTTATTTACAGATAGCAAACATTTATTTTGATCCTAGTTTACAGTGTGGGGATCATTGCTATGCTGGATTACCTTTTCTGTCCAAATGTAAGTAACCCTTGATTCTAGCAAGAAACTGGTCCAATTCCCCCACCCCCACCATGTTTACGGACATGACATAAAAGATAATGCTTCCTCTTGGTGTGTATGTGCGTGTGTTTGTAATTTAAAATAAATGGACTTTGTTTTAGCTGAACCCAAAGTACAGCACGGCCTAGCAATGCAAGAAGACATGTGGGATTCTGATTGGGATTTGCATGAAAACTTATTCAGAACATGGACAGGAATAAAAGACAATGCAGGTCACAAGTGAGTCCTTTTGTTCTAATTATCCTAATTCTCAATAGGTATTTGAGCCTAAATGGTTATTTCTTTGTTACATCATTTGACTTGATGAATTATTTTACAAACTGAGGAATTAAATCCAGTCTTTTAAAAAGAGTTAAGAAAGCAAATTAAGTTGTCATTTTGACTATTAGGAGGCTATTTCCTCCAGTCCCCCTAGCTATATCATTAAAACTAAAGCAAGACTTCTGATAATGTCTTTCTATAAAATAATGACTGTGCTTTGACCTAAACAGCTGCATCTACCAGAAGCAGTATCTTCAAAAAGGTTTTATTTATTCATTGTCCCCTACATTTGAATGGAATGTGTGAGAGTTTATTTTGGAAAAACACAGGCTTCTGAACCGCCTTTCCTGACAACTCTCATTCTTCAGGTTTTCTGTTTTCACAATGGTACTCCAGTGTAGTTCAGATCTGCTTTTGACAAGGGGGAAAAACTGACACCTTGAAAATGAAACTTTGTTACTCTATAAAGAGCTGCTCTATTCATTTTCTTTCCTGTGCGCATCTCAGTAGCTTTTAGAGCCCCAGTAGTCTTCTCCTGATCTCCTATTGCTGTCCTGCCTCTCCTAATGTAATATCAATTGTACCAAGTGTGTAACACTCTCCCTTTCCTGCCGTTAAATTGGCAAGTAAAATATACATGTAATAATTTAAGGAAGGGCAAATTTAGAGTACCAGTACTATAGCCTCTATAATATTACATTATGGATTAGATTGGCTTTTGTACAGTAGCTTTGGAATCTAAAAACCATTTACAGCATTGTTATTATGGGAGTAAGTGTTGTGAGGTTCATAAAACTGATTTGTAAGCAAACTTTTGAAATTGAATCCACTCATAAATTGGGGCCTATCTGAATGCTGCTGAAAAGACCCCATTAGTTTTGTCCACTTACCACCACCACCACCGTTATCTGACTAATAGGATCCCATATCTGTTACTTGTAACATTTTAATAGTAAGAAGAAGCTTAAATTCCAGGCAGCAAAGTTGGTTGTTTCCTTTTGCTACCAAAAATGCCTCTGTATACTCTATCCTTACATCTTGGCCCCTAATCTAGACAGGCAAGGTTTTATAGGAATTGCGCTAGTCCCTAATAATTGAAATATATTAAAGATACATAGTTCCCCATTGGTATACATGGAATTTATGGCACACCTCTTTTTTATGCTTGCCCTTTTTTTATACCTCACCCAGAATAGTTGTTAATACAGTTTTAAGCTTTGCATTCACTGAGAGTGCATTGCAAAAATTGTCAATTTTAAGAGTGTTGTAGTATCCTTGATATTATTTTCAAGGTTTATAACTTTTGGACAGATTCAACTTTGAAATAATATAGCAGAATAAAGTGAGATAAGATACAGCAAAACTGTTACACTGTTAAAATACTAAAAGAGAGAAAGTTTAAAATGACATTAAAGCAGTAGGAAGATTAGAATGTAAAATAAACCAGTATTTTCAGGTGAGAGTTAGATTTCCCAAGTGTACAAATTTAGTAAGGTATAATTTCTTGTACTCGGGAAATTCAAGTATTTTGTCTTTATGGGATGTTTCAAAAATTTTTTTAGGTTGACCACCATGTTTGAAGTGGATACAGACCTTCAGAAAAATGTAGTATCAAAAATTACTGCAGAGCTATCCTGGCCGTCGGTACTTAATTCACCTCGATTTTTGAGTTTCCCACTTACAAATATAAACAGCTCTTCAGTAAGTATTCAGAGTGACGCTGCTTTTGGAATTAAAGAACTTTGTTACAGAATATCTGCTCCTTCCTGTATAATTAGTAGAAATCCCAAGTTTGACTTTATGTTATTTTGTTTTAGGAAGAAAAAATTGTTCTAGAAAACCCAGCAGATGTTCCTGTTCATGTTCAGTTTGTTCCCATGGCTTTGTATTCTAATCCCTCAGCCTTTGTAGATAAACTACTGGAAAGGTAAACATTGTTTAAGTAATTAAATTCTTTTTTTTCTTAGTGAGAGGCAGCGTGACATAATGGATAGACTCCCATCCTCAAAGCCAGAGTCCCATGTCCCACCTTTGCCACATATTGGCCATACCTGGGACCAGTCCCTCAACTTCATGGGACGTGGAGCAACTCCCTAAGCTATCAATGGCAGAGGTGCCGACCTGCATCATTAGAGGGAGTTTTCTTACTCAAGAGTTCCCTCTGCCAAGAGGCCTGTGTCCATGAATCCATGTCTATATGGTAGTGTTGGAACTCTGAGAAATTTTAGTTTTGCATTGAAAGTCAAGGAACCAGATTTTGTTTAGAGGGATATAATTAACTTAAATTCAGGACAATGTAAAGAACAATTAATTTGGTCACATGACCTGGGTTCAGTTCTCATCTCTGCTCCTTACTAACTTTCTAAGTTTGGGCCTCAGTTTCCTATTACCTCCATTGTCTGTTTCAGCTCCGAAGCTGTGGTCGCATGCTCTTTTAGGAACTTCTAGGTGGAGACCAACAAAATTTGATAGAGATGTCTACCTGAATAACCTGTGAAGAAAATAAGAGGAAGTCTCAAATTTGGCAATTTTATATTTTTTATTAATCTGCAACATCTGTCCTAGAAATAAAATAGACATTTGAAAGTGTAAACTTGATAAGTAGTTCTTCCGTTAAAGTTGTTTGTCTTACGCTATTTACAAAGTAATGCGTGTCTTTATTTTAGGTTTAACTTGAGTAAAATCGCAAATCTAGATTTGAGAACATTAGAATTCCAAGTCTTCAGAAACTGTGTAAGTCTTTTTAACATTCATAATAAAATTCTAAGGAAATCACAGTATCTTAGGTTGCTATGCACGTAAGAGAAAAATGTTATTAGCTCTTAAAATTGACTAGATTAAAAAATTATTGGTCTTAAAGTGAACTAAAGAAATTAAGAAACAAGAATAAATTTGTAACTAATGGACAAGAAAGACTAGAGAGTAATTACATGGGGGTGGAATAGTAGTAATATTTTATGTCATTATCTTGAAGAAAATGAAATGTTTGGAGACTTAGGGAAAACAAGTACCATTGGAATTGCTGTTTCGGTGAATCAGTTTATACATTTGTTATTTAAATTAATTAAAATCAAAAGTTAAGAGTAGTCTAGTTAAAATATCATCCAAAATTACATGAAGAAGACTGCTTGTTTCCTTTTAGAAATTCCCTGTCTATATGTAAAAGTTCATGATTTGTACCTGTTTGATTATTTAAGGCTTTATCTGAAAATTTCTAATTTTTCTATCATATATTACACATTTATGTCATACAACCCAATTTTATATGTATGTACATGTATAAATGTATGTCTCTGTGCCCACACATACACACACACACACACACACACACACACACACACACACACACATCTCCCAAACTTTAAAACTTTATCTACCACTAATTCTTAACCTGAACTTTTTGCATATAGTAAGCATCCAGTAAATATTTGTATGTTGTGCCCTGCTGGATTACTATCTCCACAATGTGACACATTTAATCCTCCTACTTCAGTGCCTTTGCTCACAGTGATCTCCTCACCTGGTATGTTTCCCTTCTCTACTGAACCACATCTTACAACTAGTCAACTCTTACCTCTTCCAGTAAACCTTTTCTGATTGCTCTAACCTATAGTAATTTCTAGTTTCTCTGAGCTCAGAAAGTCAGAGCAGTTACTGTCTTTCCCATTCACTTACTATTTATTCAGTTCTGCATTATTAAGTACTTAACATACTTGAGGTGAAACATTTTGAATGGACTTGAGATGGCCCAATACAGTGAAAAGGGCCTTATATTTAGAGTCAAAGAATAGGGGCTCAGAGTTCAGTTCTTCTGTTTACTGTTTGTATGTCCTTGAACAGGTGATTTAACCTTTTGTTTCTGGGTTTCATGATACATAAAAATGAAGAGTTGGAACTCGATTATACCTAAGGACCCTTACTGCTATAATCTGTAATCACTTGAAGAAGGATTCTATTGAAATGGATAGTGATTAACAGTTAAACTAGAAAACAATATCCTCTTAATGTATCTGTGTGCTCTTTTGTTGTGGCTTACTATATTTGGATATAATAACTATTATCAATGTGTAATATTAATTACATTGATAAAAATTACATTAATTAATTAATTACAGTATTAATATTAATAATAGCTAACATGTAAGCACTTACATAGCACTTTGATGACTAGGGTTCCTCTCATCTCTAGGGGTTCTTTATTGTTAGGTGAAGGAGGTTCTTTTGGCTCTATTTGGAGAAAAAGGTGTCAGATCTACTGAAATAGCATATTTATGAAATAATAATAAAGCTAACATTTATATAGTGTTTTAATGTTTACATAGCAGTTTCCATGTGCTACCTCAGTTGTTCTTTACAACAACCCTGCAAAGTAGGTACTGTTATGATCCCCAATTGAGAATTGAAGAAAGTGACAGAGAGGCTTAAGTGACTTGACTTAGAGTCACCCAGCTAGGTAGTGTCTGAGGCAGTAGTCGAGTCCAGGTCTTAGTGACTCCAAGTCCAGCATTTTGGCCACTGTGCTGCCTAGCTGCTGTTGAATATTTTGGACAAAATCCATTTGGGTCTAAATATGTAGAAGTTTAGATGTTCACTATGAAATGCCCCACCTTCCCTTGTCAGCTAGACAGCATCTGCAAATATATAGTGACAAAATAAGTGTTCAGGTATTAAAAAGTAAATATATTAAGGTATATCATAAAACTAATTTTTAAACCTGTTGACTCTATGTTAAAACTATTTTCTTTTCTTCCTAATTGATTAAAGGTTCATCCATTGCAAAGTACAACTGGATTTTCTGAAGGATTATCTCGACATTCAGTTTTAAATATAATTTTAAAACCTGGAGAAAAGAAATCCGTTAAAGTAAAATTTACACCAATCCTCAACAAAACTGTTGCTTCATTAATCATAATCAGGTATGGCTCTATGAGTTAGGGTTGAGTGAATTCTGCAGTACATATATAGAAGCCTTAAATAATTTGTTTCAGAAATGAGATTGTCATTTAGTCAGAAAAATGCAAAAACTTCCCAAGATAGATCTCCAATGTGATTAAAATATTTTTCTAAGGTGCATACTTAATGGCACCTTGTGATACAGTTTGAACAATAAGAAACCCTTGCTGTTTTTATTAAGTAGGTAGTAGATTCATAAATTATGAATTTGGCATGCTTCCATTTCAGAATACTGATTTGTGAAATTATGGATCAAAGCAATATGTAGATTTTTGTAATTTAAAAAATACATAACTTTTGTTCTTATGTAGAAATAATTTAACTGTGGTGGATGCTCTAATGGTACAAGGACAAGGAACAACTGAAAATATGAGGATTGCAGGCAAGCCTCCAGGTCCAGGAAGTTCCTTACGGTTTAAAATCACAGAAGCATTGCTGAAAGATTGTTCAGATAGTAAGTATTCCGTAAAATTACAAATACACGCATGTATTGAAACCTTTCATGTCCCTAGTCATACCCTTTGGCATGCTGTATATTTTTATATGAATATCAACTTGAGATGTAAAAGTAAATCCCTGATTTGTTTCCATAACTAAAAAAATTCTTTGGATTTGGTCTAGAAGTAGCCATTGAAATTAAGCTTCAATATAAAATTTCTCTAAGAAATACCTCAAGTGAATATAATCATTTAGTCATATCATTTTATAGTATTATTATACTTTAAACCTTAAAATGATAAAATCATTTGTTACATGTTTTTAAATATCCAAATCATGAAGAGACAAGAATTCTTCTAGGTCCTGATTATTTTTGTCTTGTTTTGTTTAGAGATGAAATTAAAAGAACCAAATTTCACACTGAAGAGAACATTCAAAGTTGAGAATACTGGACAACTTCAAATTAGTGTAAAGTCCATTGAAATCAGTGGCTATGCATGTGAAGGATACGGATTTAAGGTTGTCAGTTGTCAAGAGTTTGCACTAGGTGTCAACGCCTCGAAAGACATTGTTATACTGTAAGTAATTTCTGATTAAATTTAAAAGAAGCATTTTCTCATTAGTTCTTGTACTGAAATCTTGCGATGTCCCATAAATGTTCTTACAGTTCTTCATTGTATTATAATTAACGATGGGTTTTCACTGCTCCATAGAATTTGCATCACTTACAGGATCATGGATTTTTCCATTAAGCACAATAGTAATGTGTGGTATTTCTTCCAGAGGATTGAATCTCTCTTTTCATTAAATTTTAAGGTTGCCTTACCTCTTAATAGAGAAAATTAATTTACAACTAGCTATGTAGAAAGAAGTGTTAAGTGTGACTTTTAGTGCCTGAGTTTAATAACCATTGCAGCATGAAGTCATTTATTGAGTGTGTACTATGTGCAAGAAAAACACTATACATCAGACATAGTTCCTGCCCCAAGGAGTATACAATGTAGTTGGGAAGCAGGGTGTTAAATAAAAAGATAAATAATGAAAAGTAGCTTAAAATAAATGTCACATTGTAGTAATGACAGTAGAGTTGAACCTCAACATTTGTGCATTTAACTTTTGTGACTTCAAGCATTCATATGCTTTTATTGGTTACCTCATGTTTACATTCTTACTGGCAATCACATGCATTCATAGCTCTGTGAAGTAGAGAAAATAAGGAGAGGCATACTGATAGCCTACTAGGCACATCGTTGGTGTTCTTCACTGTGCCATTGTAAAGAGCTCCTGTGTATTCAGAGTGTCGGAGGCCATGTTAAGACCTGGGCAGTCTAGCATCTTCTGACAGCAGCAACTCATGTCCCATCAGCTTTCCCCTTGGTTTTCAAAGGGTGTCCAATACTATGTTGACGTAAACCGCTCTACATCAGTATAGTATTGTCTGAAATCATTGTTTGTGTTTTTGTTTTTTTAATTGATGTGTTAAGCACAAAAGGTCACAGAATTCTAAGGAATTACTCGCAAGAAATAAATGTTTCACATGTTAACAGTTTTATTTTTTATGCTGCATTTTATGGGTTATTTCCTGGTTACTGTGTTAGGAAAAGTACATATTATCAGAATTAATGTTTTGTTGTAAAGAATTATACACATAAAATATCAGCAATCTATAATGAAAGATTACAATTTTTGGTGGTCATGGGAACCTAACCCCCCTATTTCTCAGAGTTTCAGCACATCAACATTCACATTTTGTACTTCCACATCACTTAAGGAATATTACCCCTGTGAAAGTTGAGGATTGATTGTTCAAGAATTCAAAAAAGGAATATGTCATTATGAACTGGGATAGTCAGAAAAGGGTTTTTGGAGAAGGTCCAAACGTTGTCTGAATATCAGCTTGAAAGAAGGGTATAATCAGGGGTCACATGTGACCCTCTAAGTCCTCAGGTGTGGCCCTTTGACTGAATTCAAACTTCACAGAACAAATCCCCTTAATAAAAGGTTACACTTAAGGACCTAGAGGGCCACATGCAACTTCAAGGCGGCACGTTTCCACCTGGATAGGCAGAGCTAAACACGAGTATATTCTGGCAAAAGGAAGTAATATGAACAGAACAGTGGAGACAGAGCTGTGTGTGACATGTTCAATGAGTAGATCTATTTGTGCAGATTGGAGAGCTCATTTCAGGGACATAAGGTTTGGAGAGAAAAATGTTAACCAGTTTACATAGGGCCTGTGATAGCCAGGTAAGGAACTAGGCCTTTATTCTTTAAATAGTAGAGAACCAATGGTGTTTTTGAATGAGAGAACTGTATCTACATAGTTCCAGGGAGATTGATTTGGCATGAGTGTAAACATAGAATGGGTTAGAGGCCCAGGATAAGACAACTGGTTAGGAAATGACCACAGTAGGTCCAGCTTGAGACACTGAGATTCTAGACTACAGAAACAGTCGTGGAGAAAGAAATTGAAGAGACCAGTGCAAGAGATAAGAATAATGAAAATGGGCAAGATTTTGTCTGATAAGAGAAAAAAAAAGAGACCCAGATAACCTTTGTCTGGATTCATTACTGTGGTTAACCCTGATAATGCTCTAATTTTGATTGCATCTCCCCAAACTTACTTGGTATGTTCCTATGAAAAGACCATCATGGGATTGGTTTAGGATTTTAACTGTTATGTGGTATCATTTAAATCCATTAATTCTTACTGCCATCATTCTCTTTTAGGTTTACACCTGATTTCACTGCCTCCAGGGTCATTCGTGAACTGAAGTTCATAACAGCTTGTGGCTCCGAATTCACTTTTATATTGAATGCATCCCTTCCATATCATATGTTAGCAACATGTGCAGAAGCCTTGCCCAGACCCAACTGGGAATTGGCACTGTACATAATCATCTCAGGAATAATGAGGTATTATACCGTATGCTTTTTTGCAATAGATTGGAATTTGATGATCATGGGGGCATATTCAGTAACCAAAAGGAATTTTTCCCACCGCCAGTTGTCATGCATCTTTGATAATTAAGCATAGTTTTTCCTTGAAAAAGACATTATCGATTCAGTTCCATTAATTGAACTTGCTAAAATGATTTGTGCATAATGGTTTTGAAAGAAAATTGTTAAAACCAAAAAATTCCCCTCTAAACTGTCCTATTTTATTTTTCTTTTCTAGAATCTTTTATTAATAAAGATAAGTTGTGTTGCTAAACTGATTCGTTAATGTAGCATAAAAGACAAGCGGAGGAAGGATTAACTATGTCAAAAGATTCTTCTTGGCAAAAATAAATAAATCTTGTGGAAAGGTCACCCTTAAGGTGAACATTTATCAGAATTCCATTTAATCCAATACTATAAAATAGATAAATGCTTCTAATCTTTAATCCATATTTTTTTTTGCCTGTTTTCATATCACTCACCAGACTGATAGAGGCAACATTTTTGGTGCTATAAAATTGATTTACCACCAAGTTATTATGCTTTTATTGTACTATTGAATTTCTTCACTCTTATATTGATAGTATTGATTCTCCAACTTTTTGGTCCCCTGCAGTGTACTCTTTCTCTTGGTAATTGGAACAGCCTATTTAGAAGCTCAAGGAATTTGGGAGCCATTTCGAAGGCGTCTGTCATTTGAGGCTTCAAACCCTCCCTTTGATATGGGAAGACCATTTGATCTCAGGAGAATTGTTGGTATTTCATCTGAAGGAAAGTAAGTTCATAGCGCCAATAAATCCTGTCTACATAAATGCTTAAAAAACCTGATCAGATGAGTTGTTTGTAAAGAGCTTCACACGTTTCTTGGAACATAGTAGGCATTATCTAGCAGTGTGAATTATTGTTTTATGAGGAAAAAAAACAAATCCAATTCTGGTTATTAAAGTGCTTTTTACTGTGGCATTGAGCTACAAAACACGCATCCCAGAGTCAATATTTTTGTAATAATAAACAAATATTTTGGGAGTCAGTAACTGACAGTTCATAAATCTTTAGGTAGGTAGAACACCTTTCTTGTTTTAGAGATTACCTTTATTTTCATTAGTGTTCACCTAAAATGTGTTATGTTGGTGATGAAGTGACTACTGAAGATCATCATTTTTATTCAATAATGTACATTAAAAGTATGCCACACTAATATGAAAATATGGTTTGCATGTCTTCCCAGGTATAATTGATATTGCTTAACTTCTCAGTGGAAGGAAGAGAAGCTGAAGGGAGGGAGAGAATTTGGAACTCGAATTTTAAAGAAAAAAATAGAATGTTAAAAATAAATAATAAAAAGTTTTAGTGGAGGAAAAAATATGCTGAGTATGAATTTCATGTGGATGTAAAATGTTGGTTCACCAGCTGTTAGATTCCCTGCAGCAGGCTCTTTCTCCTGTACCTCATTCATTAGAAAAGAGCTCTGTGAGCCCTTAATTCCTTAAAGCAGTTCTGATTGAAGGAGGAGTACATTTTTAATTCATGTATTCTGATAATAATTGGTCCTTTTTCAGCTTGAACAGTCTTGGATCTGACACTAGTCACAGTTCCAGTAGGGGAATCTATGGAACAGGAGGTTCCTCATCGAGATCCAGTTCCGGAAATCATAAGCACTGCAATCCCTCCGTTCATCTGCACAGCAATAGAAACTCAGCTGATGTTGAAAATTACAAATCTAAAAACAGTTCAAACATTAGTAGCAGGACTTCTACACAGTCTGCTAACAGAACAGGTACCTTAGTCTTGGATTCCAACTCAGTAACACAGAGTCATACGGCAAGCAGAAGGTCCAAAGGAGCAAAGCAGAACCAGCACCACAGTCAGGTGCTGCTGGAGCAGCACTCCCCACCTCCACCAACAGTGCCTCAGCACCTGGAGCATCATCCTGAGAGCTCCATGCCCCCTTCCCACCCAGAATGTGCCAGCAGTTTAAGACACAGCTCAGAAGATTCAGATATCACCAGTCTCATAGAAGCCATGGACAAAGATTTTGATCACACTGATTCCCCTTCACTAGACGTGTTTACAGAGCAACCTCCATCGCCAATGTCAAAAAACAAAGGTAATTGGAGTCCTTTTCCTTGGTGCTAAAATTTAAGAAATTTTCATCCCTATAGTTATGGTAATAGGATAAATTTATCAGTTGATATCCCTCCATAAGCATATATTTTAAAAATAAGATACAAACTTTTCAAAGTATAGTCACAAACAATTTTAGCTGTTCAAGATTGCTTACTAAAACAGAAATTTATGGTTTGTATACTGTGTTTTGTACATTAATATCATATGAAGATTATATCTTAGCAGCAGAAAAGGTTAGGCCTTTCTTATTTAGTAGGTGTGTCTTCACTGTTTAGGGAATTTGGGTGTCATGAGTAATTCAAATCCAGTGCCACCACCCACACACACCCTGACCCTCACCAGTTACTGGACCTCCCTGATCTCCTGGCAACTTATGTGCTAGGATGGGTGGCCTTTGTGGGGGCTAACAATGCCCAATTCATCCCATCATTCTCATGTGTGTAGTGTTATCAGTGCTGAAGAGTGAAGTGATACATTCCCCATCTTCACTTGACAGGATAGGGTGTTTCCATTGTCCTTTACTCTTGAATCAAAGGTCTAGTTAACTCCTGGTTTTCAGGAGCAAAGTGTGAAAAAAGCTGTAAGTGGCCATTAATTGTCCTTTGATTTTAAATTGATCTCTGTAGCACAAGCATACAGTGGCAAGAGCATTGCATGGACTCAGTTCCCATCTCCAGCGTGACCTTTGTGACTTTGGACAGCTCTTTTACTTTCCTTCCTGAGCTTTGTTTTTTCCTTCATCTATTGAATGAATGGTAGAAATGCGTGGCCTTTGAAGTCTCTTCTAGCTCTGGATTTGTGACTCTATGATCCTTCTAAGGCCAACAGATAGAATTATGTTACTTCCTCTTGGAAATTCATTGCATTCAATTTTGTAATTTAATTCCCTTGAAGTAAACTTTTCAGTAGTGAATTAATGCCATAAAATCATTTTTTTCATAAATCATTATCTT
Source organism: Potorous gilbertii (assembly GCA_028658325.1). Lineage (NCBI taxonomy): Eukaryota > Metazoa > Chordata > Mammalia > Diprotodontia > Potoroidae > Potorous > Potorous gilbertii. The sequence goes on from CM053771.1 coordinate 337,712,853, forward strand.
TTGAGTTTATTTTAGCAGATAATTTTATTATTATTTTGAAATTAAAGAATAAGAATATTACTTTCTTCTATTTTTATTTAGATTATGCTACAAATGAGTCTTATTATTTTCTTTTTATATTTCAGTATGGCAAGCATTTGTCAGTTGCTTTCTGTCCTAGAGAAAATTTGACAGTGACATGAATTGTTTTCTTAAAAAAAATTCATGTAAAGATCTAAAAATCATAGCCTGACCACATCTTTCTTCTTACAGTCCTGTAAGGCATAGGTTCTTAACATTTTTGTTCCATGGACCCCTTCTCAGAATAACTTTTTTTTAATTCATAATTTAGAGAAATGCTAGGTTTTATTTAGAGGTTAGTTAAAATGAAGGTATGATTTTCACATACCTTGAAGGCTCTCTACATCCTGGGACTCTCTGGATGCCAGGTTAAGAATCCCAGTACTATATTACATTATTAATAAATTCATCTCTTTGTGTAGATATTCACAAAAAGTATTTGTGAAGATAAAAAGTATTTACTGTAAACTTAAAGAAAAAGTGAATTTTGAGTTTGAGACTAATCTAAGAGAAAAATAAGTTAGGTCCTTATTTCCCATCCAGAGTCATTGATAATAAAGCTATTCTCCCTAAATTATAAAATCTACATGAAAAAAAATTGTCAGAGTCTAGAAATTTAATCATGGAACATGGCTCTAGACATTGTATTAATCCAAGGAAAAGAACAGGTACTTGTGGTTTTGTAATAAGGAGCCATTCCATTGTGTTGTCCATTCATTTCTACTGTTTGAAAATGAAGGGGGAAATAGGTCTCTTTTTTAGGTAACTGTTGAGTAATAATCATCAAGCTTCATATTGACGTCTGGTAGTATTGAATGGCCATGTGGTGTAGCTTGGTGGGAGCAGGAGCCCTGGATATGTGATGAACGCTCTTCTACACATGGGCAAGTCACATGACTTCTCTTGACCTTGTTTTCCACATTTGTAAAATGGGAAGAATTGTACAAGGTGATCTTTCTAAGGTTCCCTACTAGCATTAACATTTTTTTTTAAATTCCGTGACAGCTTTTGAGTGAACTGTTACTTAATGGAGTCAAGACTTAAGACCATTACAGTTTAAATATCATGTTCACAGTTCATACAAAACTTGACTCTTTTCTTTGCAACAGAAGAGGAAGCATGGAGACATTAACAGTTTTCTCATTGTCATAACAGAGTTCAGGCATAGCCCTGTCTGATTCCTCCTTTCTTCAGCCTGCCTCTTGACCCCAGCAGTTATTTTCCAATGGTCTGCTCTTGTTCTTCTCCACCAATCAGTGGACTAGCTCTTTTTAGACAAAATAGAGAGAGTGTCACCATTTGGAAGGATTTTATCCTGGCATACCATTACTAGGATAATATATTGTATTAAACCATGATACTGTGAAGTGATAGGAACAATATTATATACTTACATGTATGTATGCTCAGCCTAGTCATGGATTAAACTCAACAGTGTAGACCACATCAGTATTCCTAAGTCATATGGTGTAGAAGTATGGAGGAAGGGTCGATGATGTTAGACACCTACATTCCAAAATGCGCTTTGGTTCTTAGTGTTGCGTTTTCATGGCAAGTTACTTAAACTTTTCTCTGAGCCTGTTTTCTCATCTCTACAACGGAGATTATAATAGTTGCCCTGTCTACCTCACAGTGTTGTTGTGAAGAAAGCGCTCTTTAACCCTAAATGTAATTATTGTGTTTACCAATCATAAGGCATAAAATGCCTTTAGACATTGTGTATTTGTGTTAATTTGTGCAGGTGCCAACTTAACTAGGCAATGACTACTAGTAGAAATGATTGATTTTACGAGATAATTTTTTCCAAGATGGAGACCTCTGTAAGTTTTACTTTAACTGTGATCTGAAATATATCAATAAAATCAAGGACCTGTGACTTTGTTAATGTGGGAACTCCCTCCAGAATGCATTTGTGATAATTAGTCTGTAACTTGTACCCTTAGAGAGTTACCTGAAGCCAAGAGAGGCTAAGTGACTTACCCATGATTAGACATCTGAGAGGTTTGATTTAAATTATGATATGCCTGATTCCAAGTCTAAAGTTCCTGCTCAGTTCAGCTTTACTAGTTCCTTGGTGCTAAAATTTAAGAAATTGTCATCCCTATAGTTATGGTAATAGGGTAATTTATCAGTTGATATCCCTCCATAAGCATAGATTTTAAAAATGAGATACAAACTTTTCAAAGTATAGTCACAAACAATTTTAGCTGTTCAAGATTGCTTACTAAAACAGAAATTTATGGTTTGTATACTGTGTTTTCAGTTTGCTCAGATTCAGATCAACAGTCAATAAGTATTTATTAAGTACCAGCCTTGGACAAGACCATGTGCTGGACATCAAAATACAAAGAATGAGAAATTTCCTATGAGTGATGAGTTTACATTCATTTTGGGAAATAGCAGTGTTAAAAATATATACAGCATAAACATGAAGCTAATAAATACAAGTACATACAAAGAGCATTTGTATTTGGGGAGCTCAGAAAAACCTCCATGCCTAATGTGATGATGCCTGAGCTACATCTTAGAAGAGAGGGACTGTGAGGCCACATGCATTCCAGATGTGGGAAGGAGAGTAGGATGGCCAGTGCAAAGACATGAAAACCACCAAATGGAGCGACAGTCATTGTCCATAAAGCCTCAAAAAGACAGGGTAGGACCTTGCTGTGCAGGGATTTAAAAGCTCAGCAAAGCAGTTTATCTTAGAGGCAATGGGAAGCTTCTGTAGTCAGTTGTCTCAGGGAGTCATATGTTCACTTCTGAGATTAAGGGAAATTGCTTTGGCCTAAAGGTGGAGAGAGACTTAAGATGGGGAGACCAATGTGGTAGTTGTTCCAGTGCCCTCATGGAGAGATGATGAGGGCCCCAGCTATCCTAGTTGCAGGAGTAGAGAGAAAGGGTGGGATGAAAGAGATATTGTGGATGAAGATGTGGAGAGATTTAAGAACTGATTGGATTTATAGGGTGAGAGAAACTGAAGAGTTCAGGATAAACCTGAAATTACAAACCTGGGACACAGGGAAAGGTGGTGGTGCGTTCAAGAGAAACAAGGTAGTTTGGGAAAGGGAAAGGTTTGGAGTGGGGAAGGGGGAGGTAGATAATGAGTATATGACTTCTCCAGGATATCCACTTAGAAATGTCCAGTAGGCGGTTTGGTGATCTAGATCTGAAACTCAGCCGAAAGACTGGAATGGAACATAGAGATCTTGGAGTCCCCTACATAGAGATAGTGGTTAAACCCACAGATGCCACAAGTTCACCAAGAGAAAGAGTATAAAGGGAGGAGAGGACCCAGGCCAGCTAAGATTGCCTATTTGCAATATGGCTGTTGTACTTCACTGCTTCCTGACTGAAATTCTTGTACAAGTTGCCACACACTTGAATACACTCCCAACACGTCCACACCTTCATATCCTAGCTCAGGGGAGTGAAACCTGCAGTCTTGAAGCCACACATGGCTCTGGATCCTCAAGTGCAGCTCTTCGATTGAATTCAGACTTCACAGAACAAATTCTTAAGGGGATCCTCAATCCCCTTAAGGCCTCAGATTCCCCACCTTGTCCTAGGTGGTCTCTGTCCACATCCTCCAGTCAAGGAGATGGTCCCTACAGATGAACTACCCACCCATCCTGTGACAGGCCTTTTCATCAGTGGAACCAAGAATCTGTCCTGAGGCTCTCACTGCTATGTGACCCACCAGCCCTCTTTTCTTGCCCCTCATCTTTCAAATGATGTACTTTTTACCACACTGAGTTACAGTCCTTCTTCAGGACTATATTGTAACTGGCTTCTACATTGCCCTGCAACTTTAGTTCTTCAGAGACTATTTTATTCCATGACTTGCAGCCATATCATATCATATATCTCTCAAAGACTATTTTTAAGCTTTTGTCATTAAAACATTTTACAATTTTCCAAATGTAATCTAACACTCCCTTATTCCTTTTCAATTTGGGGCCCAGTTCATTGTCTAATCACAGTGACCGCCCACTATATAGTCTTATAGTCTATGTACTGATAGATCACGTTAGTCAAAAAAATGTAAGTTCCTACTATGTGTCAGGCATCGTACTAAGCACTGGGAATACAAAAAGAGGCAAAAGGCAGTCCCTGCCCTCAAGAAGCTTACGATCTAAAGGGGGGAAAAGCATGCAAACAAACATATACAAACAAGAAGGGCTGGAAAAAGCTTCCTGTGGAAGATAGGATTTTGCTTGGGAGCTGAAGGAAGACAGGGAAGCCAGTAGGCAAGGATGAGGAGGAAAGAATATTCCAGACATGGAGGACAGCCAGAAAAAATGCCCAAAGGCGTGAGATGGAGCGTCTTGTTTATGGATCAGCAAGGCCAGTGTCACTAAATCAAAGAGTACATTGCAGGGGGTGAGATGCAAGAAGACTGGAAAGGTAGGAGAAACTTTTAGGCTATGAAGGGCTTTGAACACCAAACAGAGGATTTTATATTTTATCCTGGAGGTGATACTTGCCACTGGACTTTATTGTCTAATTAAAGAGGCCAGCCAACCATGGCCCCCTGGTCTGGATATGAACCACCAACCTTGGTCTGCCATACCCTGTCTAGACAATAGGGATTCTTTATCCACTAGGTTTCCCCCTGTACAGATAGACTGACACCTTTTGAAGAACTGGATTATACTTAGTAGGCTCTCTAGTATCCTAAATTTGATGCAGTTATCATAATGTCATTCACCAACAGATCAATCTGTGGGACCTTACCATCCTTTGGAATTTTCTTAGAATTTTGCTATACTGAGTCAAATGCTTATTTTAGTAGTTGGCAAACATTAAAAACAATGGAATTCTTTTATTTTCTAAGTCTTTTCTCCAGGATACTCTTCCTTTTCTAACTTTGCTCTTTCCTAGTTCTCCCCTTACCTGTCTGGTTACTCCCACACTGTATCATCATTCATTTCTTCCCCCCTCACTATTCATGTTCCTCAAGACGCTGACCCAGACTCTCTTCCTCATCTACACCTTTCATTTGATGTTTTTACCATTTCTCAGAGGGTCAGTAGCCATCTTGAACAGATGTACCCTTCCACTCCTATGGCTACCACCCTACTTTAGACCCTCATCATCTCTCACTTGGTATATTGCAAGTCTCCTAATAAGTAAGACTATCCCTTCCCCTGCTTCCATTCCCTCACCAACCCTCCCTTCACACAGCTTTCATACTAGTCTTCTGCTAATACAAACTCCTCTATGTATACACTAGAGATCTCATTCTGTCCCGTCTTATGTAGTAGATTTCCCCTTCTATCTTCTCGATTCTCCTACTTAACTTCAATGTCTTTCTGCCCCACTTGCTGCTTTCCTACTGTCTACAAACATGTTCCTGTTTCCACAGAATATCTCATTTTATACATTGATATCTACTAGGTATCACCCCATATCTCTTCTCCCTTTTGTGGCTGATAAGAAGTCTGTCTGTATTAAGGGCCTCTGCTTCCTTTTCTCTCACTCTCAAGTCTCTACAGTCTGGATTCTGATTTCACCATTTAACCCAAAGTGCTCTCTCCAAAATTACTTAATGACCTTTTCTCGATCATCATCTATCTTGACCTCTCAACAGCTTTGAACAGTATCAATCGCCCTCCTGTTCTTGATATGGTTCTAATGACACTACTCTAAGAATTCTCCCCCTCCCTGACTGCTCCTTCAATCTCTTTTGCAGTGTCTTCATCTAGTGGTCTCCATTAACCATGGCTATCTCCCTAGGCCTCTCTCCTAGGCCCGTATCTCCTTCTACACTGGTTCACTTGGTGATCTCATCCCCTCCCATGGATTATCAACTCCTTATCTGTACCTAACCTCTCTGCTAACCTTGAGTCTTACTCCCTATATTGAGGAGTATCTTCAAGTAGATGCCCCTTAAACTCAGCATATTGAAAATTTAACTCATTACCTTCCCTGTTAAGCCTTCTGTTCCACACATCCTTATTCTGTTAAGAGTACAGCAGTCCTCCCAAGCCATCCAGTTTTGCAACCCCTAGGTTGCCACCCTTGACTCCTCACTCTCCCCCCACCCCATTTTACCTCCATCTTTCACATATATCTCCTCTGTCCTCTGACACTGTCACCACCCTGGTGAAGGCCCTCATCACCTCATGCCTGATCTATTGCAATAGCCTCCCTTCCACAAGACTATCTTCCACTAAGTTGTCAAAATTATCTTATCAAAACAAAGGTCTAATCATGTCACCCTCTACTCAGTAAGCTACAGTGATTCCATCCTCCCTGTAGGATCAAAAATAAAATCCTTTGGCATTCAGAGCCTTTCAAAACTTGCTCCCCCACCAACAATTTTCAACTCTTCTTATGCCTTAAATCTTACTAGGTACTCCACAGTCCAATGACCTTGGCCTCCTTGCTGTTCTTCAGACAGGATCCTCCATCTCCTCATTCCAGGCATTTTCATTGTCTGTTCTTCATATCTGGAATGCTCTCCCTCCTCATCTCTTAGCTTACAGTGACTATTCTGCATTTTTTTCTTTATATTTCCAGTTCCTACCATAGTGGCTTTACATATAGCAAGGTTGATAAATATGAACTAAACTGAACTGAATTTCATTGAAAGGCTATGCTAGAAAATCACTTCCTTAATAAACTCTACCTGGAAATATAGCATGCCAAAGTATATGAAGAGCTGACCTGACCCTGGGCACTTCTCAGTACCCCAGGCAACTCTCTCAAAGATTAAACATTTCAGAGCACTGATGTTCTGCATTTATAGAGAAAGTTCCTTCCTTGGAAGTTCTTTCTACTAATGAAATCACAAATCCAAAACAAAGCAACAAAATAAAACCCAAAAAAGTTATAATTGGTTTGGAGATCTCCAGGCAGAGAACCGAACTAGGATGTTCTTCATAAGCTGAACTCTCTCCCTTTTCACGTCCACTCCTAAAAATCCCCTGGCTTCCTTCAGGAATCAGAAGAATGTTCACCTTTATCAGGAGGCTTTTCCCAGTCTCCCCAGCTCCTAGAGCCTCTCCTATACCGTGCATATCTATGTAAGTGTTGTTTCCACCACAGAATGTTAGCTCCATGAAGGCAGAGGCCATTTTTGCCTTTTTTTTTATCCCGTGGGCCTGTAATACAGTTCGAGGCACCAAGTGCCCAATAAACACTTGCTTGTTGATTCTTAATGGTTAATATCTCTTCAGATCTTTTTTGAAATGGGAGTTTTGTTTTGTTCTCCATAGGGAAAGGCAAGACTCCTCAGCGTAAAGTCAAACCACTCAAGAAACGAGAGGAGAAGGAGAGAAGAGGAAAAGGGAGGCCACAAGAGGATGAGCTAAAAGATTCTTTGGCTGATGATGACAGTTCTTCTACCACCACAGAAACCTCAAACCCTGATACAGAACCACTTCTAAAAGAGGTACACAAGACATCCTTTCTGTAGTGCGGAGAGTATCCCTCATATAGACACTAATGTTCTAGATAAAAATTGGACTCCGAGGACATCTAAGTATTGACCCATTCTAGTTACTTAGCATCAAGCAGATCATTTTACATAATGCCCTCTTCATGTCCCCAGAAGAAAACAAGGGACACCTGTTACTCTCACAGGTGTATTTGAAGGAATAACAGCCAAATTCAAAAGTGGGAGGAAACTCCTTAAAAGTCATATTTTACCTGAAATCCGTAACTTAAGCAATGTATTTCAAGATTCAGGTTTCAAAGGAAGAAACCTTCAAAGGAAGATCTCTTTTCTGTTTTATTGTGTTGTGTTCTTTGTTTGATCAGTAGAAAATATTGGAACTAGCCAGGGAAGTAGCTTTTTATTTCATGATAGGATAATAAACTCATAGTTGCCATAAATTAGAGCATTATTTGTAAGATGATATATAGTGATTCAGGGAAATTAGCATACTATTTTAATTTTGATATTCAGAATAGTACTGTCCCAATTAAATTTAGTATCGACAGATTCTTTATCAAGAATTTGTATTCTAACATATTCCTAATGAATGTTATTGGCATTCATTAATTTTTAAAAATAGTCTGTGTGTGTGTGTATGTACGTATCTATCTTTTACTTTTTCCATCAAGAAGGAAACTGACTTCCGACTTTAACATTCCCTCACATTTGTTGTAAAAACTTTATGTATATTCTTAATGCTGCATAAAAAGTGATGATAACTTAAACCAGTTATAAACAAACTTATGAGTTTCATATTTGATAAATATTAAATATGTATCAACTCCAGTTTAATTGACAAATCATTTGAAATTTCCTCAGTCTCTCAACTCTTCTCTCTTCCTTTTGAAGATCATCTCTATTATTACCTCCTAACATTAGCCTCACAAACTGATTCTTACCTTTATACTGCTACTCAAATCATTTCCTCAGTCTGTCTATTCTACAGAAGGACTTGTCAATAGCTTTTTATAAAGTTCCTCCAAATTTTCTCCCATGTAATACCATGCTGCTTGCGTTACCCTTTTTTTCCATTTTCTTACCCACTTATGTATAAAGTGAACTCTCCCAGTTATGATACCTACTTCACCATTGGCATGTAACTTACTTTCTTCAACTGTCACTTTTGTCATATTAGGGTAAGTCTTTCACTACCATCATCCGTAGCGGGGATGTAGAGAAATCACTCTATAAATTAATTGCTATTGCTGTAGAATCTTATATCATTTACACATTGCTTTATGAAAGTGCTGGGGTGGAAGAGTATGAAATGTGTCCAACTAAGTATCACAGCTCTATGATGGAAGCCATATGTCTCTCTGTAAGGTGCTCATTTAAAAAAATGCCATCAAGATATTTATCAGAAATAGGGGAAATATGAAGGAAAATATTTTTTCCAGGTTATTGCTATGACTTAGTACCCTATAGGATTGTAGAAATTAAGTGGTATATGATCTGTTCAAATCCAGCTGTGTCATTAATGACCATGAGATGTAAAGTTGGAGATTGTTCTGGGATGGGCCTGACTTAGGCCCATCCTAATAGTCTAGGTTTAATGCTGCAGATAAGTGAGACACTCAGGTCATTCAATAGTTAGCCATAGCAGGAGAAGAGTATTTCATGGGGATTCCTCATATTAATTTAGCTGAACTCCTGCAATCATTTTCCATGCAGTAAAACAGCTCAACTTCGGAAGTTCTCCCTATCCCCACGTCCCTGTGGCTACTTGGTGCTTGGGTTAGAAGTTCTTGTTCTTTTGAGCCAACAAAATCTCAAGGAGCTTCTTTATCACTGAAAGAAAATGTTGCATATTGGGAACGGGGAAATGGGGCTTGAAGATGTTACTTCTACCTCAGGAAGTCTGTGGGAAATTCATGTTCATGTTCAGTCAGCTCAGCATGGGTCATTTTAGCATTAGGAAAGAACATTTCATTGTTGTTCACCTCCATGATGATTCTAGATTTGAATGGACTTAGGGACAAAAGTGCTCCCTTACCGAAAGTGTCCCCTGAGGTGAAGCTTTGGACGTGTTACCAAAGGGTTATGTTAGTTTATATTTTTATAACCTCTGCTATTCTTAATGAAAGCAAGGCTTTGTGGAAAAAAGTTACCAACTTGTCCTCTTCCACAGGATCTCTGCATAAGTGACATTTGGCGTTCTTTGTCACTCTCTCAACTCCAGCCAAAAAATAAACATTTTCTCTTTGATAAGCTTGACCAGGTTAAGATGTTGAATTGTAAAAAGATGATGACAGTGGTCATTGTGCTAGAATAAGGGTGCAGGTTTATTTGATGATCTTATGTCTGGTCAAACTAAACAGATTATGCCTAAACAATTTCACAGGATCCAGAACGACCAAAAGGAAAACAAGCTGCACCTGATAAACAGGGAGGTGAAATGTCCCAAGTGAAACAGAAAAGCAAAAAGCTCTCGGCAAACGTGAAAAAAGAGACCCCAGCAGACATAAAACCCCTCAGGTAACACGCGCAAGGAAATCAACATGTAAAATAATGCTACTCCAGGCTTCAGGGCAGCAGAGTGTGAGTCTTGTCTTTTGGCCTTGTGGTTGCAACTTCTCATTTAGAGCGCTTCTGTAGGGAGACCTAAGTGATGTGGCCTTCCCGTGCTAAGAGGGCACATAGTGATATACTAGGGAAAGAGCTCTTGATGTGGAGTCAGAGATCCTGATTTCAGATCTCAGTGTTGCCACTTGAAACCACTGTGACCATGACCAGTTCAGAGAACTTCTGTCACCTTAGTTTCTCTCTAAGGTCCCTTCCAATTCCAAAAATGGGATATTTCTTTTTTGTTCATTAAAATTGCATCTTAGTCACTAATTTCCCAGTATTCCCAAGAAACTTTTTAAGACTAAGTTGTAGAATAGGTCTGAAACTGTACCAAAAGGGAATATTCCTTACTGGAAGTGTATTATGTAGGTGAAATGACAGATCTAATAAAAAACAACCATAATAATTGGACTTAATACTAAGTGTTATTCTAAGATGAACTGTGTCATAAATACTGAAGTCACCCTAGAGGTAATATCATCCATTCTTGCTTGGAACTTGGCATAAAATTTAATGGTATTAGACGCTACTTAAGGAGATTAATACTACTTTCTTTTAAAATAATAATCACAGTCCTATTGCATAGACTCCAAAAATACGTAACAATAAAGCTTCACTCTTACTTGTTTTATCATTCTCCTGTGCACACCTTCATCCGTAAATCTTAAGATCTTTTTAAAATGTGTCACTAGAGGACCTGAGGGACTAATAGTTCAGAGAGAACAGAACAAGAAAATACTAAATGATATTACTTTTGTAAAATTAAATAAAATATGGTAGCTGCACGGTTTTATTTTACACTAACATGAACCCCTTTGCATAATAGAGTCACATGGCCTTATTGATCAGTCATTTTAAGATGCCAAAAGATTTCATAGTAGAGCTCTTTCAGTACTTTGGACACTACACAAATGTCTGTCTTCCTTACCACCACACACACCCCAATGCTACTAGAGATTTTAGGGCAGCTCTCACCGGAGCAACTTACTAAAGATGGTGGTGACTGAGAGGCAAGGGTTGAAATGGGTCTGTTGGAGAGTGTGAGCTCAGAAGCGTTAAGTAAAGAAGAAACCAAGAAAACTAGGAATCACTTAAGGGGATTTAATTTCAGCTATGAACTCTTGGGTATCATAAACTGTCTTATTTCACTTTGTTCTGAAATTCTACGAGTTCAGAACACCTACTTTATAAAAATAGAAATACTTTTGGGGAGCTTATAGGGCAGTCCATCATTCATACATTAATCTGAAATGATTTGGTCCTGAGGCTTTTATCCTAACCTAAGAGGAAGATAGGTGGCACAAGAGATTGAGGACTAGCCTGAACTATGGAAGACTGAAGTTCAAATCCAGCCTTCGACACCTACTGGCTGTGTGACCCTGGGCAAGTCATTTAACCTTGCTCTACCTCGGCTCCTCATCTATAAAATGGGGATAATGATAGTGTCTACCTCCCAACGTTACTATAAAGATCAAGTGATAGACACCTTAAAGCTCTATATAAATGCTCCTCACTATTATTGTCTAGATGAGGTTATGCATCCTGAGAGAATAGAGTTTTATTGTAGGGTAGGAAAGGCATGGAGCCCTTTGGAGTCAGTGCACACTTGGGCAGATGCTGCAGAGATACAAGGGAGGCACCAGACACAAGCTTCTCTTTCAGAAATTTGTCCTGGTTCTAATACTGATCCCAGGAAAAGGAAGAAGCCATTTCTCCTTTTACTTCTTATACCATGTGACCTCATATTTCTACAAGTCAGTCTAGTTGAATTACATTAACAAGAGGAGTTTGGGTTTTGTTTTTTTTTTTCACACTATTCTGGGAATCTTAATCATCATTTATAACATTTTTTCTGTAATACTGTATTTTTGAATTCCAGATGGTTGACTTATAAACACAACTCAATCCTAAATTGAGGTCTGCCTGTAGATAGCTGCAGAGTTAACAGAGACAGTTCTAAAATGTACATCAGTGACTCTAAAGGGTTCAGCATAATCCTTACATATTTACATATTATCAAAACCATCCCTTAAAATTTTTCTTTAAATCCTTTAAGTCTCAAATGACACTTCTATCCAGGCATTAAAAACAAAGAAGAGATAAATCTGAATCTCACATCCATGATTGCATTTCAGTTCATTGGAGCTACCATATACCCCACCAATGGAAAACAAACAACGCAAAAACCTCCCAAGCAAGAGTACTCTTCAGCAGCATACATTGACAAGTGCATCTAAATCCCGGAATCCACAGAAAATAAGAGGTACTGTTCCTTTTGACCTTAGAAATATCCCTTTTGGGTTTTGATGGTAAAAATAATAAAATATTGATGGACATAGTTTCTTGATTCCCAGGTATATAAATATATTAAGACGCATATTTTGAAATAGGACTAGGAGAGAAAGATTCTCTTGCATTAATGGCCATGTTATTATTTGATTTTGTGCAGGTACAAGTAGTAAATTAGTGGACACCAGGCCACCTGCCCTAGCCAAATTTCTCTCTGGTGGTCAAGAACTAGGCAACACCAGCAGCTCTGAAGGGGAAAAAGACTCTCCCCCACCAGAGTGGGATTCTGTGCCAATCAGTAAAACCGGCAGCTGTAAGTACACCGAGTTAGAGACCAAAGTGATCTATTTAATGGTGAAGAAAAATTAATATTATATCTGTACAGTTTTTATAAAAACCAGTGTTCATTGCTTTACAAAAATGTGTCACGCAAAATTCTGCATTTACAAAACAAACTGATTATTCATCTTTCCTCCTTTACTTTACAAAAGGATTTAATATTGACATCCTTTAAATAGTGCATTTAAAATGTAATTCTTTGTATCAATATTTTAAATGAATTTTGGATTTTATTACTTTCTCTACTTACTTTTACCTTAGTTGTCAACATAAGCTTATTGTGATTTAAAGTAAGCATCACCTACTTAAGCAGTATAGGGCCATGCTGTACAGAAGTTAAGTCATAAATTTGTAGAGGACATGAAAGACAGTAAAATCAGAGATTGATGATGATGTTATTTTAGACATAGAATCTTGCAGTGGGCATTTTTGTTTTGTTTTGGCCATTCTATCTTGATCCTGTATTTTGTCTGCTTTTTATTATAGAGGTGGTCATAGAGAAGGAAAGAGGTGTAGTACCAAAGGAGCAATAAAATATATGAAAGTGTAGAACCCTCACAGTCCTTCTGCCGTGCCTCATGCAGACATGAAAGTGACACAAGGTTCTCAGAGGCAGTGCCCATGGAACGGAAATGCACATAAGGTCTGCTGAACACAAGACTGAGGACAATTCTGGCCACTGACTGTCCAGGGACCAGCACAACTAAGTTCAGAGAGGCTGACAGTCACTAGGAGGGTGATCACTATGGAACAGCTTTTCAGCCATGGAGACCCATGAGACAACAGAAAATTAAAAATGGCCTTAAGTATTGTGAAAGACCCTTTCTTCAGTTACAGTGGCCATCGGTCACCAAAAAAAGAGTAGTAGATGCTAAAATCCTACTGTTAGTAGATCATCTACAGACATTAATTTAGCTCTTGGTCATCTAAATGTAAGAACTTTGTCCATTAATCAGGTTGCTGATAAGCATTAAGACCGACTATAGAGTATGATGGTTCCATCATAGCATGCTTCTGGCACTGTTACTTACTATAGCATAATTTTGGATAAAGCACTTAACCTCTTTAGATCTCAGATTTTGTGTCTGAAAATGAGGAAGTTGAACTAAGGTCAGCTAATAAATATTAAGCACTTACTATATAACTAGACTCTGTGCTAAGTACAGTATATACAAAGAAAACCAGGACAGCCCCTGCCCTGAAGGGTGTCACAGTGCAGTAAGGGAGACACATTCAGACAACTGCGTACAAGCTATCTGTTGGCAATCATTAGACAGCTTCTGCTTTCCACCAGAGGGAAACTCTTTCTTGGATGATAAAGCATCCCTCTCTTAACCTACAGCCCCATGTGCATGAGTGGTTCGATGGCCAGATTCATTAATGTTCGTGGAGTACTCGAAGCTTTGCCAATAATTGGCTCTACGGGAAGGAAAATGCATTTTTTCCATTAATGTTACTATTTTAATCAAACTAGGAAGATGGGTTGTGAAGCTGTCATTTAGGCTAATAAGTAACAGACATTGAAGACTAATGATGGCGCTAGTCTTAGTGTCATGGTAATGCTACATTGTTCCCTACTTTCTTATTGGTCCCTCTAATTCTTTTTATTTGCACCTACTTTATTTTTAAAATACCTCTCTTTATTTTTCTCTTTTTTTTCCTTTCTTCTCTTCTGTATAGACATTGGACCTTCTGTTAGTCCCAGAAGGAATTTCTTATTTAAGCTGTCAAATAACAAAGATTGATGGACTCTGTTGGAGATATTTATATAAAACAGAATAGAATACAAAATACAATAGAATTGCAGGTTTAGAAAATGTCAGTAACATCATGTCCAAAGAATAATAATTAAATCAGAGCTACAACAGGTAGAAACAAGTAGAAAGCTACAGAATTAGAAAATAATGTAATGATACTGCACAATTTAAACATCATCCCAAGAAGAGATATTGCCTGCATTTGATGGACTCTGAACAGTTATATTTTGATAAAATTATATTATTATGTAAATAATCAGTTTTTTAAAATAGCTATTCAGGGGCCAAAAGCATTAGGACTATTTTCTCCTTGTACAACTGAGACCTCCATCTGAGAGGTATGTGGATATGAACAATTTTGATAACAGGATCTTATCTATAAAAACATCCTTAGAATAATTAGGGGCTTGTTCTTAACAGTGTCTACTTGTAAAATTACCAATAAGGGAAGATATCAAAGGTATAACCAAATTAAAGTGGCCTTTTGATCCTTGCAGCCCATCTTGGAGTCATAGTCTTCCTTGTCCCCACGCTGTTGCTTCTGTTGCCTAGGAGCTAGAGGATTCCTCACCTCCTCCTATCAGAGAAAGAGGTGAAGGAATCAAAGTGCTAGGAAAGCCATGAGAATCCAACAAAATTTACCACTCTTGATCATCTTTGAATTCAGATTAAAGTCCAATATAATTTCTGCAACCTTATTGCAGAGGTATATGTTATCTTTCAATCCTTTCTTTCTATTAGTTGAGCTTCAAGCCTCTATAAATGGTGGTGCTCCCAGGCTTTTACTTCAAGGTAAGACTGGTATAATAAGAATGAAAGTATTAAATTAATGAGACCTCTTTTTGATTTCCCAGCTACTGATAGTCTTTATAAATTGTCTCTGCAAACCCTCAACGCAGACCTTTTCTTGAAGCAACGACAGACCTCACCAACACATGCCTCTTCATCCCCACCCCCTGCATCCTTCTCCTATGTGCCCCGAGGTTCTTACAGCAGTATTGTCAACAGCAGTACCAGCAAGTAAGTGGACATCTCTGCTTCCCATTAAAAAGACTTTTTAGGCATACCCATTTGTAGGTGTATTAAAATGATTTTACTTTTAAGGAAACAAAATATTTAGCCTAGTTTGTTACGTATTTAATATTTGACATCTTCAATAAATAGGGAATTTTCAGTAGCTAGAAGCTGGAGAGGCAGATAGGTAGCACAGTGGATATAGTACAAGCCTGGGAGTCGGGAGGACCTGAGTTCAAATTCGACCTCAGAAATTAACTTAAATTTTAAAATTTATGGTGTTAGATTGCAGAGAACTAGAATACCACAGAAGGACTTAATACAAGTGACTTCAGTCAGCCTGTAGCCATTGCTTATTGGAGAAGTGTGATTATCATTGACACTGGGCATAGTGTCAGAGTTCTGCAAATCAGAAGTATCAGACACAAGGCAGGCAAACCCTCCCCAGGGCAGTCCAACCCAGATTAAAATGTAATTGGGAAATAATGAACAAAATAAATAAAAATACGATAAAACATAGATAATATTGCATTTTAAAAACCAAGTCACTGTGCAATTCCCCCAAGAATCCTGTGGTTCCCAGTTCTATCTGAATTTAACACCATTGCTATAAAGGACTCACAGTAATTGTAGGATTTAAAGGTTTAAAAGGACTTCAAAGATCATCTGATGCAACAGAGCTCACCCACATAGTAACTGAATAACAGAAGAGGACTTGGATTCCAGAGCTGACTCTGCTATTTCTGACTTGTATAATGGTGGACAAGTCACTTAAGTTCATCATTTTAAAATAAGAGAATTTATTTCAGAGGTCTGAAGCTTTAAAACTATAATTTTAAGGTATTCTTATCATTTCTGAGATAAATATACACTCCTAATCCAAAGAATAATTAGTTTCTCCTATTTTTTCTTTCATTTAAGTGAATCAGAAATGAAGCAGCCTAATGGTAACAAACACAAATTGTCAAAGACAGCTTCGCTTCCAGGCAGAAATGGTAATCCTACGTTTGCAGCTGTTGCAGCAGGTTATGACAAGAGCCCAGGTAATTGATCCTATTTTTGAAACAATAATAATTACAAGATATTTTTTAATTACATTTAGTCTTATTAGACTTTAATTTGATGTAATTGGCTTTTATTGTTGCAGGTGGGAGTGGACTAACAAAAGTGTCTTCAAACAAAGCAGATATTTCTGGAAGCATCAGCATTTCGCACACACCTGTTGACAGTGATGGCTCAGACAGGTATCATTCATTTTCCATTCCTAACTATTAACGTCAAGTTTATATTTCATACTAAGATATGCCTCAGTGCATTTGTTCCTGCATTAGAAGTAAGAATGTTTTACCAGAAATGGTATCAAGCTGTCATGCTTGCTTTTTTCTAAAATACCCTATTGCATTCCTCAACCCTGCTTAGCAGTTACATTGTTAAATGTTTTATCCAGTTTCCAAACATCAGTCAGTTGTTTAGAAGCAGAGGTGAGGAAGCTATTTAGCTGTTTCCTCAGGATTTTCTGACATCTGAATGAGAAAAGCTCCTCTCATGTTTAATTCGAGAGGAGGCTGAAACTTCATATGTGACTGATAGAGCACTGAAGTGCTATTTGGCTGCTGTTTGAAGTGCAAGCTTATTGTTCTACTTTGTTAGGCTCTGTTACAAGTACGAGAGCCAATTATGAGAGACCGGAGAAGAAAATATATTGAAAGGAAGTAAATGCTTGTATGTCTTACAGTCTGTCCAATCATTATAAGAGGTAGGATTTCATTTTGGTGAATGGTGCCCTTTTTTTGAAACAAAAGTAAAAACCTTTGTACAGTATAATACTGTAAACTTTTTAGGTACTCAGTAGATAGTCATTGGTTGATAAATTTTCCCCAAAATAATTTTATAGTAAGTGATCAGAAATTAAGAAATTTCTTTAAATCTTAAGTATAGAAAATTATTCATTTTCCTGCCAATCTTCTTCCTAGAACTATCTGCTATACCGTATAAACATCCCTGAATTTCTAGAAATCTACGAATAAATCATTGCAGTATGCCACTTATTTGGTTTTTTGGCTTAATTGCCAAAAGCCAGTTTATCATATTTCTATAATGAATGTTTTCACTAACGTTTATGCATTTTTTTATATTGTACTTTCTTCCTGTATTATTTAGCTCTGGTTTGTGGAGTCCCATCAGCAACCCAAGCAGCCCTGACTTTACACCTCTCAATTCATTCTCAGCCTTTGGGAATTCTTTTAATCTAACTGGCGGTAAGTGTTTAACTCTAAACTAGTAACTAATCAGCCACCAGATGTAGAAAGTGGCTCATTCCTTTCAGTATAAGCCAAAACAGAAGGAATGAAGATCAGAACCTGCATGAAGGAAGGAATGCAAAGGAAAACACATTTGTCATTTCACTGGAGACCTGAAAATAATATTGTTGTAAGTAGCCCAGGTCTCATAGAAGTACAAGAAATAAGGTTCTGTTGTTGAGAGAAGAAAATTAGCATTGTTCCTCTGGATGGAAATAAATTAAAATGAAGGTTTGACTTTTTTGTGTGTCAATGGAGCCTTTTCTCAGAATGTTTTTAGATAATTAAAGGATACATTTCAGTTAGAGGTGATTGTAGTAAAGATGTTATCTAAGCCCATAGCCCTTTTGAAATCTATACCTAGGTTTAGAACCCCTTGTTTAGGGCTTTTTTTATTTTTACTTTTAGAGTTTCCTTAATCCTTAAGTCAGGAACTTCTCAGTGCCTTATCATTAATCACAATATTATGCCTCTTATGGAAGAATTAAAAAGACAGTAGCAGGAACCTTCATATGGAAAGATTTCTCCTACACACCTCTCCCATTCACCTCAGAGTTTAATGTTAGAAAATGGTTTTTATCAATATATTACATACAGCACCATAGTAGAAAACAATGAGGCAATATTTCTCTAAATAATAACTTCTGGGGTCACAGTTGCTAGTATACCTAATCCCTTCCTAACTTCTTTTTCTTGTTATGCATGGATATTAAGGAAGTGGCAGATTTAGCATTACCTAATAATGCTTAGAAATTACATTTTAATACAACTTACTGACACTTAGATTCTCTGTTTTAAAACTATCTGTTGCAAGTATGCACAGTACAATAGGGCTTCTTAAAATTATATGACAGGATTAAGTTAACCCTTGCATACAGTAGGTGCTCCACAGATATTTATCAAATGAACGGTTATCATCTCTTTTAAGTTCTCCATCAGGGTCTAAGTGACACTTGCATAGTGAAGAAAGGATTTTTCATTCTCGTTTCCTTTCAGAGGTTTTCAGCAAGCTTGGGCTGTCTCGGTCTTCCTTCAGTCAGGATACCCAAAGAAATTGGAATGAATTTAGCCATGTCCCCTCCTACCTTTGGGACACTTCAACCACCGACTCTGCCCCTTCTTGGCCCACTAGTTCAGGTTCCCCAACTCATACAACTTCGGTAAGTACCTGTGTTCTTTAGAATTCTTGGTCTTTGTCATCACATGCTAAGGTTACCACTGTCAAAATTTGAGCATCATTTTGAAAGTTTTATACCCATCAAATTGCAATGTTTTCAACTGAAGCTGGAGGTAAGCACTCCTTGCTCCCCAGCTTTCTGTCATACGTACACCTTGCTGCTGGCACACTACTAAAATGTATGTTACACGATTAGATGGGACCTTGGGGAGGATCAAGAACTTCTAGGTAGAACAGCCGATTAATCCTCCTCCTCTTTTTTTTCTTTTAACAAAACCCTGGAATGCAGAAACATGGTTGCATTTCACATGTGCATTTATTAATCTTCCATTATGTGCCTGTAAGAAAATTGTTTCTCAACAAAATTCATTTTTATTGGTAGAAAATCTGTATTGAGTCATTAAAGAAAAAAGTAAACATTTAAGTGGATTAGTTTCTAATAGCTGGTTTTAAATTAGAATTAGGATTTTGAAGGTACTGTCTTTAGACTATCAGGATTATCTCGCTAGAATATAGATCTAATACCTCTGATATGTGTTTTAAATTCAAATAAGCAAAAAGAAACCTATGGCATTCTTATCATATTGTGATTAACATTAGCCATATAGACATTAAAGTTCGAATGATCATCTGTGAACTTTTTTTTTTTGGTACAGTCAATCCTCGGCAGCTCCAGTAGCCTGTGGTCCACTTCTACCCCGTTTAGCAATTCCATTTGGTCAAGCAATCTCAACAGTTCCCTCCCTTTCACCACTCCAGCTAATACACTGTCAAGTATTGATCTGATGGGTAATGAAAACTCCCCCACTCCTCCTGCCACTACTCTTCCCAACCCAGCTGATGATATGGGACAGACCTATAATCCATGGCGTATATGGAGTCCAACAATTGGAAGAAGAAGCTCAGATCCCTGGTCTAATTCGCACTTTCCTCATGAGAATTAAAATTGGGTTAAAAAAAAGGGAGGATCCTCATCCAGATCATGATATGCCAATTTTGAGACATCTTAGGCTGTTACTCTCACTGCTTCCCACCTTTTCCTCCTCTCCTCCATCCTGCCTTCCCTTCCCAGTCCATAACCTTGCAAAACAGTTGTGAGCAAGTCAGGCTTTTTATCCCTTTGTTCCTTTCAAATCTTTCTTGCAATTATGATAGTGTGAGATTTGCTGTTGTGCTTAAGAAAAAGTCTGGGTTTAGCCACCACCTCCAATAAGACCTGTAAATCTGAGCAACTTCGTTATTATCAAAATTTTTGTCTTCAGTCCTTTTATTTGCTGTACAAACAAAAATTTGACATTACATCTAAAGAAATAATTTGAGTTATTCAGAAGTCCTGGCATGTGACAGTTTTATTAAATTAACAGGTTTGGTTCTTCAATAATTTTTCCCAGTATTATGCGCCAAAATCTAATTTAAAGAAATATATACGCACTTTGTGCTGAAAATACAGAGTATTTTTTTAAAGTAAGGCTGTCTTCATTTAAAAGCAGATTACAGAAATGTAAAACACTGTCAAGCAAAAGTGGATGAATGTAAGAACATTCTGTTGAGACCATAGACATTTTCTGTGCTGTTTGTACTTGAGGTATGGAACATTTGTAAACCTGAATTCATTTTAAAATTGAACTGAAATGCACATAGCCAAGTCTTGAGATACAAGACTGAAGTGTGTATTTCTTAAAATACAACTTTGCATTGTACTTTGAAATAAATGATGCTTTTTTCAAAACCTTGTATCATTTTTAAACATAAGAAGCAAATGAATTCGTAGCTCCTAAGATATCATCATGCCACTGTCCTTAACTTTAGGAAAGTCACATATAAGGATCAGGTGAAAGTGAAATTTTTGTGACAGCTGTCATCATGGACTCCTTTATAGTCTGACTGAATTACTATGTATTTCAAAGGTAATCACCAAAGGACCTAGATAGAAAATTAAATAAAATCATACCATTTGAATCTACCTTGAAGTCATGTAGTTAGTGATCATCTAGTCAGTCAATAAGCATTTGTTAGTGCCTACCATTTCTCAGCTATTATACTGGGGGTACAAAAAAAGGTTATTTTAAAAGCTCTGAAGAAGCTTACAGTCTAATGGGGAAAGCAACCTGTAAATAACAAAGAACAAACAAGACATGACCCAGAGAAATTGGAGAGGATCAGCAGGAAGGCACTAGCACTATGGGGATCAGGAAAGATCGAGAGCAAAAGGTAAGATGTGACTGAGACTTGAAAGAAGCTAGAGAAGTTAGTTAGAGAACTAGGAGGGACGGAGACTGCAAGGAGCTCAGCATCCTTGGCTCTCTAGAGTTCATA
Organism: Potorous gilbertii; assembly: GCA_028658325.1. Classification (NCBI taxonomy): domain Eukaryota; kingdom Metazoa; phylum Chordata; class Mammalia; order Diprotodontia; family Potoroidae; genus Potorous; species Potorous gilbertii. The sequence continues at coordinate 337,734,111 of CM053771.1, forward strand.
TGCAGGAGGTGTGAGGAAGAAGGAGACTGGAAAGGTAAGGAGGAACCAGGTAGCAGACGGATTTAAAAACCAAACAATTTTATACTTGATCTTAGAGGCAATAGGGAGCCACTGAAGCTTATTGATTTGGGAGGGGTGGGAGGTGATGACATGGCCAGACTTGTAATTTAGGAAGATATCTTTGAGATCTCTTTGATGACTGAGTGAGGATGCACTGGAATGGAGAAAGACTTAAGACAGGAAGACCAACCAGCAGAATATTCTGATAGTCTAGGCATGAAGTGATAAAGGTCTGCACCAGTATGGCAGCAGTGTTACAGGACAGAGAGGGGTATATTCAAGAGATAATGTAAAGGTTCAAATAACAGGACTTGGTAACTCCTTTGAATGGGGAGTAGAAGGCAGGGGAGACGAGAGTGAAGAGTCAGTGATGACAGTCTAGGTTGTGAGCCCGAATGGGAGGGTTTGAGGGCTAACGATAATAGATCTGCTTTTGGATATTAAGAATCTTGCTTCATACTTTACTGAAGTTTTAGAGGTATATGAACACCCAATTCAAGATGGGAGACTAAAGGTTAGGAAGGAGTTCAGGTCAGACAAGAAAATCTGCGAATTGACTATGCAAATGAGAATCGGAACCAAGGGGCTGCTCACATCACCAAATGAAATAGTATAATCATGGAAGAAGGCTGAAACCAGTTAATGAACATGACCTGGATGAAGATCCAGCAAAAGAGACTGAGAAAGAATGGTCAGACAGGTAAGAGAACCAGGCAGCATCGTGAAAATCTGACAAGGTGAAGATTATCAATAGTGTCAGAGGCTACAGGGAGATCGAGAAAGATGACAACTGAGAAAAGACCATTGGATATAGGGATTCAGAAATTGTTGGTCACTTTGGAGAGAGCGATTACAGTTGAATGGTGAAATCAGAAGCCAGACTGCAGACCTAATAAGGAATTAAAAGGAAAGGAAGTAGAGGTATCAATTATAAACGGCCTTCTTTAATTCCACCAGGACCGGGAGAGACAACAAATGGGGGTTGGAGAGGGTATACATTCATACACATGCAAATTTGTGTGTGTGTGTGTGTGTGTGTGTGTGTGTGTGTATACAATGGCTAGCAGGAATTGATGGATCATGCTAGGATGGGAGAAATATGGGCACATTTGTGAGCAATAGGGAAGGAACCAGTAGACAAAAGACTGAAGATAAATACGAATGAATAGAGGGTGGTATCTACTGGAGAAGACAGAATAGAACAGAATCACTTGTGCATGTGAAACAGTAAATTAGGGATGTGAGATGAGAAAAAGGAACTCATGAATGTCCTGAAGTTTGTCAGTGAAGTGAGATTCTTAGCCAAGAGCAGGAGGACTCAAGGGAGCCATTGGAAGTTTGACTAGAGATGGAAAGGTTTGAAAGAGCTGCCATGCTGAGTGAAACAGTGAGTCCATTAGGGAAGTGTAAAGGGATTGCTTTTACTGCATTAAGGGTCCAGTTGAAATTATGTAAGCAATCCCATATTTAGAAGACTAGAATCTTCCAACTCTTAAATCTCTTTCAGTAGGACTACATTCAAATGTACTACATTTAAAGACTTCTAGAGAAGATTTCAAAGCACCATTGGTAGCAAATGCTCAGCAATCAGTGAGGAAGGGGGAGTTGAGAAACCCAAACCAATGTCGAGTGTTCCTTTCACTCCCTATCATGTCACATACCAACTTTACTTTCTACCTCAAGGGAAGTATAGCATAAAACTCCATCCTCCATCTTTTATGCTTCTTATTTTCTCTTCCATTTTCACAGCTCAAAGCATCATTTCAAAACAGATGACTCACAATCCACCTCCAGTCTCAATTCCTTCTAGATATTTTCCCATGAATGCACCATCACTTCAGATGCAGCGTACCTGAAATGGCATTCATTGCCTCTTTCCCAGAATCTACTTGCTGCCACAACTTTTCCCTGTTTATCAATGGTACCACCCTTCCCTGTCACCGAAGCTCAAATTCTTAGACTTACCTTTGACACCGTTCTCTCCCTGAGAATAAATAACTCTCATTTTCTTCCAGTCACTTTTCCCCACCTGTCACTTCGTTTATATTTCCCTTATCTGACATGACCTCTTTACTTGTCTTCATTTATCCAAGTCCCACCCATCATTCAAATCATATCCCTTCTGGAAGCTCTCCTAAACCATCTCAGTGCATCAAGATTTATTTCTTTTGAATTCCTATAGCATTTGCTGTCTGTACCATTCATATGATGCTGATACTATTTATCTTTATCTGTATGAGCTTCCCCCTATCTCCCCAAGGAGCTTCCAACCTCACCTAACAGCACCTTGCACATACTAAGCACTTGATAAATCTTTGGAGAGGAGACAACCAACTGGATTTCCTGGGTACTTCCATTAATCCCCTTCCCAAACTTTAAGATCTAATTCAGCACCGAAAGGGAAATTTAAGACTGCAGAAATTTACGTAACTGGCAGTAGCAGTATTTGTAAGACTCAACTGAGAACAGGAAATGTTAGAAGATTACTAGTTTAAATCCATTTCCTTATCCTGTGAGAGAGATGAGGAACAAATGTTACTTTTCTATATTTTCATAGTATTGACATTTACTGAATTGCCTGCTACTTCTCTAATAGAAAAGACCAGTCCCCTTTCACTTTTCTTCCTAAAATTTCTAGCCATCTTTGTTGCTCTCCAAGTTCTCCACATCTCTCTGATTTGTAAATCACCATGGGGGCAATGTGAAGTGAAAAGAACACGAGTTGAAGTCAAAAGATCTGAATTTCAACCCCCGCATTGCCACTTAAACATTGACCCTCATACCAGTGACTTAACTTCCCTTAGTCTTCAGTTTTCTCATCCACAAAAGAAAAGATTGTACTAGAAAATATTCCAGCTCTATGCAAAGTACTGGTCATACAGTAATCTATGCTAAGCAAATACTACATGCAGAACACTATACTAGATTTTCTAGGGCTATGAAACATAAAAGAATAAATTCCAATTTGAAGAGTTTATAGTTTGTATCAGGTGATTGGTCCTTTTCCAGATTTGTTTCACTCTGGCCATCTCTAGAAGTCTTATGGGCCAGGAGGAAAGGATATGACAAGCAACCAATAAGCCTGTTGGCTGAAGTCCAACTTCAAGAACAGCCACTTGATTACAGGCAGCTTTTTGGGGACCCCTAAATGCATAGTTGATTGAAATGGTGCATTTCAATCAACTCTGTACAACCACACATAAAACATCAGAAAATACAAAGAGTCCAAACAAAGAACATCCAGGTAGAACTCAGGACAAAGTAGAGGACAAATCAGTCAAATGGAATTAGATAAGATTTTCCAAAAAGGTGGATTTTCAGTCAGATGTAGGAAGTGAGGAACACAGATTGACAGAGAAGAGATAGTTTGCTTTTTACAATCCCCCAAGATTGACAGTCCTGGCATTTGCATAATGCTTTTAAGATTTTCAAAGCAATTCATTTACATTCTTCTTTGAACTTTATAGCAATGCTGAAGTGGATTCTATTATTCTATTATTCTATTATTCCCACTTTACAGATGAAGAAATTGGCATTGGGGACAGTGAGGACAAAGTGCGGTGTAACTCAATTGTTGAGTATATGATAAAGAGTAAAGTGTAGCAAGACAAGAAGGGGTCAAGCTTGTAAAGGACCATATAAGACAGAGGACTTTTTATTTGACCTTAGAATTAAAAAATGCTTGCTCCTGGGAAGGAAAGCCATGGCCAATCTAGACAGCATACTAATGTCACCTTCTGACAAAGAAAGGTCCATATAGTCAAAGCTATGGTTTTTCCATTAGCAATTCATGACTGTGAGAGTTGCTCTGTAAGGAAAGCTGAGGGTCACAGAATCAATGTTTTCCAATTGTGGCCCTGGGGAAAACTGTTGAGAGTCCCTTAGAAAGCAAGAAGATCAGATCAGTCAATACTTAAAAAATTATCCATGAAAGGTCAAATTCAGACTGAAGCTAAAGCTTAAATATTTTGGCCCCATAATGAGAAGACAAGACTCACTGGAAAAGATCCTGATGTTGGGAAAGATTGAAGGCAAAAGGAGAAGGGGATAGCAGAGGATGAGGAGAGACAGTGTGGAAGCAATGAACATGAGCTTGGGCAGACTTAGGGAGAAAGTAAAGCACAGAAGGGCCTGGTGTGCTGTCCATGGGGTCACCAAGAGTCAGAAACAACTAAACAACAAAAGAGGGAATGGGGCCCCTGGAGTTCATTGACAAGGAGATTGCAAAAAGCTCCTCGTAGAAAGTGGGATTTTAGCTGAAACTTGAAAGAAGCCAGAAAGTAAAGATGAAAAGGAGAGAGTTCCAGGCCATGGAGGAAAGCAAATAAAAATGTCCTGAACTACAAAATGGATTGTCTTGTATGTAGCACAGCAAAGTCTAGATGCCTAAAATGCTATCACTGGATCACATAGAGGGGTGGGGAACCTATGGCCCCAAGGTCACATGTGGCCTTCTAGGGTTGGGTACAGCCATTTGACTGAGTCCAATCCTTTTATTGGGGATTTGTTCTGTGAAGTTTGGATTCAGTCTAGGGGCTACACTTGAGAACCTAGAGGGCTATGGGTGGCCTTGGGGCCACAGGTTCCCCACCCCTGATAATACATGGGACTGAGCAAGCATAAGAAGACTAAAAAGGTATAAAGGACATTATAAAGGACTTTGAATGCCAAACAATTTTGTACTTGATCCTCGAGAAATAAGGGATCCGTGGAGTTCATTAAGTAGAAAGGATAACATGGTCAGACCTAAACTTCAGAAAGAGCAGTTTGACAGCTGAGTGAAGGATGGGCTTGAGTGAGGAGAGACTTGAGGCAAGGAAGCAAACAAATAAAAAATCCAAATAATTCAGGCTTTAGGTGACAAGGGCCTATACCATGCTGGTGCCCATGTCAGAGGAGAGGAGGCCTACATGAGAGAGGATGCAAAAGTAGAATTGACAGGACTGAACAACAGATTGAATGAGAGCATAAAGAGTTAATCATGACATCTAGGTTTTGAACATGTATGAGGGTGAGGATGGTGATACGCTCCACGATAATAGGAAAGTTAGGAAGAGGGGAAGATTTGGCAGCAAAGAGAACAAATTTACTTTGGAAAGTGTTGAGGTTTAGATGTCTGCAAGACGTCTTGTGCAAGATGCCCAATGACCGGTTTAAGATTCGAGGACAGGGGTCCAGAGAGGTCTGGACTAGATGTAGATTTAAGAATCATCAGTGTGAAGATGATAATGGAATACAAAGGAACTGATGAGATCACCAATTAAAATAGTATAAGGTTTTAATCTGTTTTGTCCTCAGTGAGGACTGGGAGGAAGAGAAGGCAGTTTTGCTGATTTATGAAAAATTTAAAAATTAATGCGGAAAATGAAAAAACTAACAAAACTGAAGGGAAAATGAGAAGGGGGAATTTACTTAACAGAGGAAAAAACTGGTGAAGAATTAGATAAAAGGAAGAAAGAAGAAGGACTTAATAAGTGAAACAAAACTCCAAGCAAGGTAAAAAGGTGACAAATGGAAAGGGGGAACTTGAAGGTAAAGGAAATAGATGATGTGGGAAGTTACCTTAAAATAGATTAAGCAAAAAACTGAAGAGACAAAGTTGTTATCTTTATAGAAATAGGGGGAGGATCCTAATTTTTAAAATATTAGGGACAAATGGAGGAAAGCAAACTTGCCTCTTCTAATTTTAAATATGGATGGATTAAACAATACAAAGAAAAGGTATGAAAGATTGAGTAAGAAAGTAAAACCCTACAATCTGTTGCTAAGAAGAAACATTCAAAGACATAGAAAAAAAGAGTGTGTGGAATAAAATTTACTCTGCACCAGGTGAAGCAAAAACAGCAGGAAATGTGATCATGCTTTCTGACAAAGCAAAAACAGACATTTACAACATAAAGAGATAAAAAAGGAAACTATGCTAAAAGGGCCGACAAACAAAAAAACCAGTGTCAATACTAAACTTATATGTTCCAAATGCCTTAGCATCTAAATGCATAAAGGAAAAATTAACTAATTACAGGAAGACAAAAACAGTAATACAATAACAGCAAGAGAATTTAATGTCTCTCAGTTTTGGATAAATCTAATAGAATGATAAACAAGGGGAAATATAGCATTGAACCAATTCCTGGAAAAACTAGAATTAAAATACTTATGTCATCTTCCAAATTAGATTGCTAAAAGAAAGTACACATCTCAGCACCATGTGGAAGTTTTACAAAAATTGACCATATATCAAGACATAGAGATATTGCAAATAAATGTGAAAAAAGCAAAAATATGCAATCTCCTATAGGTCATAATGCAATAAAAATAGCAATCAGTTCAGGGAGCATAAACAAGAAATACAGACCCATATGGAGACTTAAGGATGAAGGCATAACAAATGAACAGGCCAAAGACTAAATCAAAGAAATAATATGTACAAACTGATTAAATAATCTGATAAAATGAAAAGGAGTGATTGAATGGTAAAAAAAAATTTTAATTCACAATCTGTTATTTACAAGAAAGATGTTGTTGTTGTGTTTGTCCTTTATTCTCGAAGAGGACCATGATATCAGGATGATGACATGACTTGCAGTTGACTTCAATTTGCATGAGGGAGGGTGCAAGGTCACCAACCTCACTTTCTTCTCCTGAGCCATCTATATCCAGTGGCCTGATATTCATCAGGACAACTGGAGATGGCCCAGGATGCAATGAGAGACCCTCACCCTTTCAGTCTAAGGTCTTATCATATTTTCACTTTGAGTGATATACAAGGAAGATACCTAAAAAACAAATGCATATACAGAATAAAAATGAGAGACTGGAAGAAAACTGACCATGTATCAAGTAAAAACAAAAAAGCAAGAGTTGCCACCAAGCTATCAGATAATACAAATACAGAAATTCACAATATATAAATTGATAAACAAACTACATTATGCTGAGAGGGAGCATAGAAAATATTCCCCAAATTCCTTGCTTAGCATTCCATTTCATTAAGAAAAAGTTAATTCAATTACAAGAGACAAAGTGTAACAATGTCAAAAGATTTCATTGTTCTCTCAGTTTTGGACAAATCTAACAGAAAGATAAACAAGTGAACAAGCTGCTGGAGAAACTAAAGCTAAAAACCCTGGTATCTTCTAAATGAAGCTGCTGAAGAATATATGTACTTCTCAGGACAACATGGAACTCATACAAAAACTGACCAGGTATTAAGACATAGAGATATTACAAACGAATACAAAAAGGGACAGAAATAGTAAACACATTATTTACAGACTAAAACACAAAAATCAGTTCAGAGAGCACAAAGGACATAGAGCCAAATGGAGATTTAACAATGAAAAATAACTACAAGTAAAGGAACTACCAAACAGAAGGGGGAAAGCTCCTGGTCTTGATTATCCACAGGATAATTTTATCAAACTTTTAAAGAATAATTAGTACCAAAACTACGCAAATTGTTTTCAAAAACTGAGAAATAGTTCTGCTAGATTCATATTAAGAGACATACATAATCCTAATACCTAAGTGAAGAAATGATAAAGCACAGGAGAACAAAAGACCCATAAAATGAATGAACATCATTTCAAAAACTTTAAATAAAATCCTGTCAAACTACAGTGATTCATATAAGAAATAATTCACTGTAACCAACTTGTACTTACATATGGGACACAAAGATGTTTAATATCAGGATACTGATCAATGTCATTTTCAAGAATCCAAAACCACACAATTATCTCAACAGATGTAGAAAAAAGTCTTTGATGAAGTAAAACACCCATTTGTGCTATTAAAAAAAAACTCTACAAAAATATAGGTATGAGGAGAATATGTTTAAATAGAAATATCCAAAACCTAAGCAAGCATTATATGCCATGGGGGGCTTAGTAGAAACATTCCTGATAAAAGATAAAAATAAAGAAACAATGCTCACTCTGCTCTACTACCTAATCTAGTTCTGGAAATGCTAGTAAAAAGAGAAGAGAAAGAAAGCAAAGGCATAAAGGTATGTGAAAGTGATCACATGGTTGTTTACTCAGAAGATCCTAAGGAACCAGCAAAGATACTAGTTGAGACAAATTATTGCTTCAGAAAAGATGCAGGCTACAAAGTAACCCTTCAAAAAAAACCAAACCTTCATTTTAAAAAATCAACAGCATTTTTAGGTAATAATGACAAAATCCAAGAGACAATAATAGAAAGGGAAATCACATTCAAACTAACTACAAAATGCATAAAATATTATAAGGTCAGTCTACCAAAGCACAGAAAATACTTACATAGAGTCAATTACAAAATATTCCTTGAAGAGTAATTTAAATAACTGAGTGAACATTCAATACTCATGTCTGGGTCATGACAATATAATAAAATCAATAATACTTCCAAAGCTAATTTATACATTTAATGCTATCCCAAATTATCAGTAGGTTACTTTACTGAACCCAATTAAATGATAATAACAATTATTTGGGCAAATAATAGATCTAAAAAATGAAAGAAAATCATGAAAACAGAAAAGATAGGAATAAAGGACAATGGAAATTCCAGACCTCAAGCAATATTATAAAGCAGCAGTCATCAAAACCATCTGGCACTGGATAAAAAAAAATAAAGAAGCTAATCAATAAACAGACCAGACAAGGGAGAATCAGAAACAATGGATCTGTAAAAGAGAGCATTTGCTAAGTCTGAAAACATAAATTACTTAGAAAAGAATATTACATTAGGTAAAACCAGCTGAGAAAGCTGGAAATCAATCTAGCAGAAATTAAGCTGAGACTAACACCTTACTCCATATTCTAGATTATATTTAAAATGGATATATATCACTTTAACAATAAAGGTCATGCTATAGAAAGACCATATTTTCCCCTGAAGTATTATACTCAGTTTCAGGGGAAAATATGGTCTTTCAATGACATTGAGGACTTTCAAGCATTCTTGATGAAAAGACCA
>CM053771.1:337743631-337775007 GCA_028658325.1 Potorous gilbertii
AAAAAAAGATCATGCTATAAAAAAATTAGAAAAGAAATAGATCACATGCTTTTACAGTTATGGGTAGAAGATGTCTTCTTAACCAAAGGGGAGAGGCAATTACAAAAGATAAAATAGCTTTGGTTACACGAAACGGAAAAGCTTCTGCACAAAAGAAAATGCATTTAAGGGTTAAAAGAAAAAGAAAAGAAATCAAATGGGGAAAAAAATATTTATCAAATTCCTTTGATAAGAGTTTGTATTCAAGATATGTAGACAACATATATAAGACCAAAAGCTATTCCCCAATAGATAAATGGTCAAAAATGTAAGTATGTGGTTCGAATGAGAATTGCAAATTATTAACACATGAAAAATATGCTCCAAATCACTAAAAAGAAATGTAAATCAAAACAAATGTGAGTTTGTGGGCAAACATGAGAAATGATGGGAATGTTGGAAAGGTTGTGGGAAGACAGACACACCTAGATCATTTTTGGTGGAGTTATGAAACAATACAACCATTTTGGAAAAGATTTGGAATTGTGCAAATAAAGTTATTAAAATGTCTATACCCTTTGGTCCAGAGATTCTACAGCTAGAATGTTTCTGATAAGAAGGAAGACCACTATATACATCAAAATATTTTTTTCAGCAATTTTTGTTACAGAAAAGAATTGGGGGGAAGGGTATGGGTGGATGCCATTGATTGTGAAAGACAACAAAATTTTGCCTCAGTTATTTAGTATCCAAACAACTGCCAATATGATTTTCATAAAGCACATTTATTGACCATGTCAGTCCCCTAACTCAATGAACTCCAGTGCCTCCTTATTGCCTCTAAGATAAAATATTATTTCATCTTTATCTCATTCTTTTAAAATTTGTATTCTTGAAGTGAGTTTTACTTTAATCCCATTGCTGTGGAAGGAAGGAACATGGAACCAACCATACTCAGTTCAAGAGAAAGGGCAGATTTGGTCCCAAGACCAAGCTCAGTTCTGGACAGTATGGTCAAGTGAGGTAAATTTGCCCCCCACTACTCCTCACATCCCTTCCCAATCCTTCATGGAAAACCTGATAAACTCAGTCCCATCATGGAATTTAAAGGTGTTATCTTTCAATCACCCAATCGATCAATCAATAAACATTTATTACATTCCAAGTATGTGCCAGGCCCTGAACTAGGGGCTAGTTATGGAAGCACAAAGAATGAAACAATTCCTTCTAGCAATGAGCTTAATCTAATGGGAAATACAAATAAATATTTAAGTGTAAACAATAAATATAAAGTATTTTGGGAGGGCATTAGCAGTTGGAAGGATCTACAAAGTCTTCATGTAGAAGTCTGAACTGAGTCTTCAAAGAAAAGAGGGATTAGTGGGGCAGAGCCAAGATGGTAGAGTAGAAGGACGGACCTGTAGAGGCTCTCCCCACATAATCCGTTAAGATACTTGTAAAAAATGACTCTAAACAAATTCCAGAGCAGCAGAAGCCACAAAATGACAGAGTGAAAGAGATTTCCAGCCCAAGCCTGAAAGACTGTCAGAAGGGTCTATCATACCAGACTTGGAGCGGAGTGTACTCCATGAAGCACAGACCAGACTTGACTGTGTGTAGCATGGACAGGACTGGAGCAGCCAGGCTGCAGGGCATAGAATCATGGGTAGCATCTGGGGTTCCCAGATTCCTCAACCCACAAATGCCAAAAACAGCTTCAAAGGTGAATGAAAAAGCTCTTTCATCTGGGTGAGAAGGGAGCAGGGTCTGGCCCTAGCCCTGAGCCCAGGGTTGCAGAAGTCACCATGACACAGCATCCATTTTTGGAGCCCTCAGCCTAAAGACCCTGGGGGAATCAAGCCACTGATCTGGGTCTCTGCTCTGAATGACAGCCCTGGCATGAGAAGAAGCACTGGTGTGGTGGAGCTGGTGGAAGCTCTGGAGAGGGAATTCTACTTGCAGATTCTGGACACAAAAGCTTATGGTTGCTCCCAAACCAGAGCTCAGGCCAGGAGAGGAATTACTCTCCTCCCTTGATTTTGCCACCTTGGAGGAGCTAAGAACTTACAGGTCCCTAGAGTATACCCTCCACTTGACACAAGACTCAAAAGTCAAGTAAGTGACTGAGAAAGTATCCAAAAAGGGGGAAATATAAGACTACAGAAGGTTACTTTCTTGGTGAACAGATATTTTCTTCCATCCTTTCAGATGAGGAAGAACAATGAATACCATCAGAAGAAGACATAAAAGTCAAGGCTTCTGCATCCAAAACCTCCTAAATAAATATGCAATGGTCTCAGGCCATGGAAGAACTCAAAAAGGATTTTGAAAATCAAGTAAAAGAGGTGGAGGAAAAATTGGGAAGAGAAATGAGAGTGATGCAAGAAAATCATGAAAAACAAGTCAACAGTTTGCTAAAGAAGACCCAAAAAATGCTGAAGAAAATAGACTAACTCAAATGGCAAAAGAGGTCCAAAAAGCCAATGAGGAGAAGAATGCTTTAAAAAAGAGAATCAGTCAAAAGGTCAAAAGAGAAAATAGAATAAATGGGGGGCAGGATAGATTGGAGGGAAATATAGTTAGTCTTCTATGACATGACTATTATGGATGTCTTTTGCATAACTACACGTTAGCCCATATTGAATTGCTTGTCTTCTCAGTGAGGTGGAGAGGGAGTAAGGGAGAGAAGATGGAACTCAAAATTTTAGGAACAAATGTTGAGAATTGTTTTGGCATGCAACTGGGAAATAAGAAATACAGGCAATGGGGTATAGAAATCTATCTTGCCCTACAAAAAGAGAGAAGATGGGGATAAGGGAAGGGAGGGGTGTGATAGAAGGGAGAGCAGATTAGGGGAAGGGGTAACCAGAATGCAAGGTGTCTTGGGTTGGGGGGAGGGGAGATATGGGGAGAAAATTTGGAACTCAAAATCTTGTGGAAATGAATGTTGAAAACTAAAAATAAATTTTAAAAAAAAGAAAAGAGAGATTAGAGGAGGAGGGAAGGAAGAGTACATTCCAGGAATAGTAAAAGCACAGAGATTAGAGATGGAAGTGTCATGTGTGAGAAACAATTGTTCAGTCATTTCTTCAGTCATGTCCCATTCTGTGACCCCATTTGGATTTTCTTGGTAGAGATACTGGAGTGGTTTGCCATTTTCTTCTCCAGCTCATTTTGCAGACAAGGAAACTGAGGCAAGCAGGGTTAAATGACTTGCTCAGGACCACACATCTAGGAAGTGTCTGAGGCCAGATTTGAACTCAGGAAGATAAGTCTTTGTGACTCCAGGCCCAGCACTGGAACAGAGAAGGCCAATTTTGCTAGATCACAGAGTGCAAGATGAAGAGGAGTGTCCCTTAAGACTGCCAAGATAGGTTAAGGTCAGATTCCATAGGGTTTTAAAAGCTGAACAAAGGAGTTTATGTTTGATTCTAGGGGAGCCACCGGAGTTGACCCAGTTAGAAAGCGATGCCTGCTCTCTGTTCACTTCAAATTACTTTGGCAGCAATGTGGAGGATGGACTGAACTGGAGACAGATTTGAGGCAGAAAGACCAGTTAGGAGAATTTTACAATAATCTGGGCAAGAGGAAATAAGGGTCTAGACTAGGGTGGTAGCCCTTGGGGTACAGAGAGATAGGGTCAGGCACCAGAGATGTTGAGGACGTAGAAAGAATAGGATTTGACTAGATGTACTGGGGGAAGAAGAATGAGGAGTCCAGCATAATCCCAAGATTAAAAATTGGCAAACTGGAAGGACTTGGGTCTTCACCATAAACTGAGAGGGAAAAGATGAGTTCAGTTTTGGATATATTGAGTTTGAGACGTCTCCATAACATTCTGTTTGAAATAGACAAGAGACAAGTGGCATGGTTGGGGTCAGCTGGATGTAGCCATCTGTGACTCATCTGTCTAGAGATGATCTTTTAACCCCTAGGGGTTGATAGAGTTGCCAAGAGAATGTTGCAGAGGGAGAAGAGTGTCTATCACATGACCTTGGGGAATACCCACAGTCAGGGGCTTTGCTATGGATCACTAGCCAGCAAAGAAGACAGTCAAACTGGCAGGAAACAGAACCAAGAGAGTAATGTCACAAAAAAATGGGAGGGGGAGGAGAGAGTGTGAGGGCGGAGGGGATGGTCCACAGTATTCTCCATACACCTCCCCAACCCCATGCCCCACCCCATTCCAAAGGGCTGTACATAGTGGTTGTGTAATAACCCCGTCCCACCCACACTTCTGCTCCCTGTTGGCTGGGGAATAATGATAACTTTTCTTTGTGTGAACCCTTCCAACATTTGCAGAGAGCTCTCTGCACAGCAGCCAGGGAGGCAGGCAGGGTGATGTCCACATTTTACAATTCATTGGCGTTGTAACTTTGCCCAAAGTCACCCAGCTAGTAGGTGGCCAGGTCGACTGACCCCTAGCTGTTCCAGGTGGTACAGTGGATGGAGTGCTGAACTTGGAGCCAGGAAGACCCAAGCTCAACTCCAGCCTCAGACACTTGCTAGGGTATGGGAACCCGGACAAGTCACTTAACTTCCGTTTGCCTCAGTTTCCTCAACTGGTAAGCTAGGGATCATAACAGCCTCTACCTGGCAAGGTTGTGGTGGAGATCAAATAAGGTAACATTTGTAAAGCCCCATACACAGAGTAAGTGCCTCCCTCCTCAAACACCCAAGTCCAACTCTCCAACTCTGTGAAGGTGAAACAACGTCCTGGACCTCTTGGACAAAGAACAGGCAGAAGGACCATGGAAACAGAAGCCCACAGGGCATGGACCGAATAAAGCCCTGAAATGACGCTGGAAGATAGTTTGTCAATGTTACCCAAGTCAGTCCCCCATCCCCTTTCCCCAAGATGCTGACTCAGGAAGGTGCCTGCAGCTGTCCAACCAATAGCCAAGGTCATGGACTTCCCAAGCGATGCTTGCTGACCGATGTAGCAGGTCAGGAGGGAGGCCACCTAGCAAACATCTAGAGGTGAGAGGTGGGGGACAGGAAGGTGGGATGTGTGTGCTCCTCACCAGCCTGCCATACTCTGGAATTCAGGGTATAAAGCGAAACCTTCTATGACCAAACACAAGATCCCCCTGCCCCACACACTTATTTCCAGGAAGGAAAGGTCAGCTACCACAGGATGCAACTCTGGTTCTTTATCTCCCATTAGCTCAAATTTGAGCCAAACCCTGCACTTCTGAGGTAACACTGCTCCCTGGTGTTCACTTGGGAAATGGCTTTGGTTGCAAACTGGTCCATTGTGACCTTCAATGCTATCTGCCTTGGGTCAGCCTAGGGTGCGATCTGAACCTTCTTGGATGTGTGTGTCCTGAAGCAGCACCTCCCAAACCAAACTCCTTGCCCATCGTGGGAATGCCAGACCCAGGAGAACATATCCGTGCAAGCAGTACTGTTCATTCAATAAAAGAATGTACCCAAAACACTACATGCTGCACATCAGCATGAAAATAGACTCCATTCCCTGTTTTTCTCCAAAATTTTCCAAACCATGTTATCCCAGGAGTTATTCCAATCCCTCAGAAAGATTATTAATCACTTGGGGAAAGTATCGACCTCAAACAACAAAGACAACCACCATTACCTCAGATTTGGAGGAACTCATAAATTAATTCTATCAAACATTCAAAAAACAATTCCAAAAGTAAATAAATTTCTCACTAAAAAAATAGAAATGGAAAGCAGATTATCAAACCCCCTGCATGAGGCAATATGGTTTTAATTCCCAAACCAGAGAGATAAAGCAGGAGGAGGAAAGGGAATTAGAAATATTGTAACATTCATTACATCCTCACAATGACCCTGAAACGTTATCATCCTCATTTGTTGTGTCCTTGTTCTGTCATGTAGAACTCTTTGTGCTCCAATTTAGGGTTTTCTTGGCAAAGGTATTAGAGTGGTTTGCCATTTCCTTCTCCAGTTTATCTTACAAATGAAGAAACTAAGATAAATAAGGATTTGACCAGGGTCACACAACCAGTGTCTGAGGCCACATTTGAGCTCTGTAATATGTCTTCCTGACTCCAGGCCCAGTGCTATATTATCTACTGTGTCACCTGAGTGCCCTTTATCCCCATTTTATATCTGAAGAAACTGTGGCTCACAGTGGTTAAATGACTTGCCCAGGGTCACACAGCTAAAAAGTAATTGAGGGCCAGATTAGAACTTAAATCTTCCTGGTTCCAAGTCAACTACTTTAACTATTGTACCACCTATCTGTTAGAAAGCACAGAAAGAAAACTATATTCCAACATATCTAACAATCATTCAGGGAAAAATACTGAAGAAAGATCAATGGACTTGAAGTCAGGAGAGATAAAAGTTCAAATCACTCTTTAGACAGTTGGACAAGTCATAACTTCCATGAGCCCCAGAAGGTTATGGTGAAAATCAAATGAAATAATATATGCAAAATGTTTTCAATTCCTTAAAGCAATATGCAAATGTGAACTGTCATTAGACAATCCTTATTAAAGGGGTTGTTTTCTTATAATGGTTTACTAACAACCAATCAACATTTACTGACAAGCTACTGATCCAGATCCTGGGAGAGGGATGAGTGAGGAATGACTCAAAGATGAAAAGATGATTACTGTCAATAAAAGTGGGTAAGTTTGGAAGAGGGGAAGAGAAATATAATGAAGTCTGTTGTAGAAGTGATGAATTCAAGATGCTTCTGGGACATCCAGGTGGAGAAGTCCAGCAGACAATGGTAATGAGGAACTGGAGGTCAGGAGAGAAACTGGTCCTGAAAATGCAAGTCTGAGAGTTTTGTGCATTGACATGAGAGGAGCAATGGTCATTTGCACAGTTTTTAAAAAAGTTTTCCCAACTCCATACATAGATTATCTCATTTAAGGCTTACAATTAGCCTGTGTGGTAGGTACTATTGTTATTATTTCCATTTTATAGATAAGGAAAGTAAGGCTAAGAGAATGTAAATTATTTATCCATATTGCTGGTAAGAAGGGATTTGAACTCTGGTCTTCCTTCTTCTAAGTCTAGTATTCTAGTATGCCACATTGCTTTACCGTAGCCAGGCAAGCTGACAAGATTGGCAATTGAAACAGAATAGAAAAAAAGAGAAGAGATCCTTTTGGGATACCCATATTTCCTGGGAAGGAAAAGGTTGATGATCCAGGAAGTGGACAATGGATTAACTAGACAGGAAGAGACTAAGGAAACAATGTTACTAGAACTAAGAGGAGAGAGTATTCAGGAAGAGAAAATGGACTGATACTGTTTTTTAAAAATAAGTTGCAGAGAGAATGAAGGGTGAGAAAAAGTCACTCAGTGTAATAGTTAAGAAAGAGGTGATTAGCCAACTATAGTCACGTGAACCTAAACACCAACCAGGGTTGGACCCGTGGAAAGTTGAGAAAGTGAACTCTACTTTACAGAGGTGAGAGAATATCTAGACACTGTCCCCACAGTTGTCCCCTGATCAATTCTACTTAACTGAATTTTTAAAAATTCACTGTTTTAAGGGATACTTTGCTGGGAATGGAAGAAGGAAATATTTCAAAAGAGAAATAATGAAAAAACCAAAATTTTTTTTTAATTTAAAGATCATTTTTACCTTGATAATTTCTTGGAAGATGATGTCTAGGTTCTTTTTTTGATCATGACTTTCAGGTAGTCCCATAATTTTTAGATTGTTTCTCCTGGATCTATTTTCCAGGTCAGTTGTTTTTCCAGTGAGATATTTCACATTATCTTCTATTTTTTCATTCTTTTGGTTTTGTTTTGTAATTTCTTTGTTTCTCATAAAGTCATTAGCTTCCATCTGTTCCATTCTAATTTTTAAAGAACCATTTTCTTCAGTGAGCTTTTGAACCTCCTTTTCCATTTGGTTAATTCTTCCTTTTAAAGCATTCTTCTCCTCATTGACTTTTTGGACCTCTTTTGCCATTTGGGTTAGTCTATTTCTCATGGTGTTATTTTCTTCAGCATTTTTTTTGGGTCTCCTTTAGCAAGTTGTTGACTTGCTTTTCATTATTTTCTTGCATCACTCTCATTTCTCTTCCCAATTTTTCCTCTGCCTCACTTACTTGATTTTCAAAATCTTTTTTGAGTTCTTCCATGACCTGAGATCATTGCATATTTATTTAGGAGGTTTTGGACAAAGAAACCTTGACTTCCTCTGATGTTATGCTTTATTCTTCCTCATCTGAAAGAATGGAAGAAAATTCCTGTTCACCAAGAAAGTAACCTTCTATAGTCTTATTTTTTTCCCCTTTCTTGGGCATTTTCCCAGTCAGTTATTTGACTTTTGAGTTCTTTGTCAAGAGGAGGGTATACTGTGGGGACTTATAAGTTCTCAGTTCCTCCA
This sequence comes from Potorous gilbertii, assembly GCA_028658325.1. Taxonomy (NCBI): domain Eukaryota; kingdom Metazoa; phylum Chordata; class Mammalia; order Diprotodontia; family Potoroidae; genus Potorous; species Potorous gilbertii. Next base: position 337,751,958 of record CM053771.1, read on the forward strand.
AGGTGGCACAATCAAGAGAAATCAGTTAACTCCTCTCCTGGACTGAGCACTCTTCTGGGAGCAACCAAAAACTTTTCTGACCAGAATCTGAGAATAGTAGAATTCCCTCTCCACAGCAGCCTCCAGCTCTGCCAGGTCAGCACTCCTCCTCACTGCAGGGTTTTGTTCAGGACTGAGATTTAGATCAGCTGCTCAATTTCCCCAGGGGCTTTAGGCAGAGGGCAGGGCTGCACTCAAGGCTGAGGTTCAGGGGCAGGGCACCACTCAGTTTAGCAACTCAAATTCCCAGGGGCTTCAGGCCTCAGGCTCCACAAATGGAAGCTGCCAGGTAGGGTTATTGCTGCCTCTGTTGCCTCTGCTGCCCGCTCCCATCACCTGGAGCTGGGGCTAGTAGAGGACCCTGCTCCCTTGTCACCAAGGTCTCACTAACCTTTGAAGCTGCCTTTGGCATTTGTGGGTTGAGGGATCTGAGAAATGCTGCTGCTAGGGATTCCTCCCGAGGCCTGTTCTTCCCAGTGCCACACAGTGAAGGCTGTGCTGTGCTTCATGACCTGTGAGACAGACCCTTCCTGTTGGCCCTCCAGGCTATCCTGGGCTGGAAATCTCCTTCATTCTGTTGTTCTGTGGCTTCTGCTTCTCTAGAATTCATTGAGAGTAATTTTTTACAGATATTTTATAGGCTGTAGGGGAAGAGCTACAGGTATGTGCATCTTTTTACTCTGCTATCTTGGCTCTGCCCCCCAAAGCTCATTTTTAAAAAGAGGAAAAGTACTCACAGGTACAAAAACATTTATAGCAACTCCTTTCATAGTGGCAAATAACTGGAAACTAAGGTATACCCACATGTTGGAGTATAGCTAAACCAATTATACTATATGTTTGTGATAGAATATTACTACACCATAAGAAACAAGTGGAAGGTTTCAAAGAAAATGGGGAAGACTGGAAAGAAGTGAGATGGAATAAAGTAAATAGAATCTGAAGACAATTTACATAATACAACATTATAAAGAAAAACCACTTTGAAAGACTTGGCAGTTTTGATCAATGCAATGAATAACCATCATACCAAGAGTATCAAAGATGAACCATGCTACTGACATCCTGACAGAGAGGACATGACCTCATAATGCAGAATAGGACATATGGTTTTGGATGTGGCCAGTGAAGGAGTCTGCTTTAACTATATATATTTGTTAACAGCGCATTTCCTGTCTTTTTGCTCAGTTGAAGGGTGGAGGGGGACAATGTAGGAGGAAGACAAAATAAATGCTTGTTGATTGTTTTTTTTTTTAAGATCATTGGTAACCTTGAAAAGAACAATTTTGACATGACCCAATTTTTAAATGAACTAATATATTTGATAATTATTCCTCCAACTACCCCCTCCCAACTCCAAACCCAAAGATTCAATCTCCTGGAAGCTGGGACATTGTGGAAAAATTCATTATCACTGTAGTAAATGGTGACAGTCCTTGAGGAATTATCAGGGAAAGAGCTCAGAAAATCAAAGTAAATCAATTTGGTTTTTTCCTCACAAATTCACAATGTGTATGTGGACGGGGGCAGGAGGAGGAAAAAGAGAAGGAGAAAGACACACACGCACGCGCGCGTGCGCACACACAAACACACACACACACACACCCTCTCTTATCCTCTTTCTCCTCAGTCTCTCAGGTTCCATGTTGCCTTTTTATGGTTTATTTTCCCTGTTGATGCTTCCTTTAAAGTTCATTTCAATCTGATTTTACCTATGCCAAATGGGTGTGGGGGATACAGTGTAATCTGCCCTGCCTTAGAACAGCAGCAAGGTAAGGATTATAAAGTCAGCATTTGGGCAAAGTGCCCAATTCCAGGATCCTCTCCCTCAATACTTGGACTTTATAATTTAAAACATCTCAACTGTCTTTCCTCACAGAGCCCTCTTCCTCCTGTTATAATTTATCAAGTTTTTTCTGCCTCTATTCCCAGACTCATTCCCTTTTCCCATTGTACTGCTATTTCTTTCTCTAAGAATTTTGAACTTGTCATCAGACCTCTGGACCCTCCATCTGGTCTAGGATTCTGTCTCAGACCAAAAAGAAGTGCAGACAACCATGGCTACTCCTGTCTACACCCCAAACCTTACCAAGAATATCAAACTCAAAGCACACCTACTCAAAAAGTCTTTCCTGGAGTTATTTAAATTGTCATCCAGTAGAAGCAGTGTTTGAAGCTATGTAATATATGGATCTCTTTTATTCTTCCTCAACTACCTTGTTTAATGCCTCAAGGAGGACAGTTATCCCTTCCACATCCAACTTTCCCCATCCCACTTTTAATATATTGAGAGTCAGACTAAGAAATTAAATGGAAATTTTTTGGAATTTTGCAAAAGCTGCAAACGACAGGTGAAGACCAGCAGGCAACATAAAGTCTATGACCAATCACTTAACCCAAATTTTACAATAAGGTACTATAAACACTCCATAAAAGAAAAAGAAAAAAAATCCAGACTTTTTCTCTAGGACAAAAGGAGGATCAAAAAATTTTACATGGATTTTCCAGATCCCAAGGAGCACCACACCCCTAGCTCCCCACAATGTGGAAGGGATAATTATATTCTCTAATATTCTGGGATGCTGTGAAAAAATCCACATTATTGCTCTTTGGGGAAGGGGGAAAGGGAAGGGAAGGGCATAAAGATTTATACAGTACCTACTATGTACCAGTCACTGTGCTAAGTACTTTTTTACAAATATCTCATTTGACTTTCACAAACCTGTGAGGTTAAATGATTTGCCTGAGTCATTCAGCTAGGAAATTTCTGAAGCTGAATTTGAATTTGAATCCAGTTTCAGGGCACTAGGTACTGTGCTTACGGCATGATTCATCCTTGTAGCTGCCAGTCCCAGAAGCCTGCTTTCCCTTCTACCTATGCCAAAGGTAGAGGGGAAAGGGCAAAAGTGGATACTCCCTAGGAAATATGCCTCTGTGACATGGCTCAACTGTATCTAAAGTGAAACTGTCTTCCAAGTCGACTGGATTTATACCCAGAAGTTGGGACTCCTTATAGCTATTTGATTAATGATTTTATAGAGTTTCATCATAAATCTTGATTTTTACAAGCTGAAAAGTCTTAATTGTCATATTTAGTCTTCATATAGTAATTCCTCAAATCTGTTGTTCATTTCAGGTACCCTCCTTTTGCAAGGAACTGCTACTGCCCCAAACTTCCCAAGGGCAGAGGCCTCTCATTTTACTGAGAGATAACCAAGATTTTGTTGACCTTGGGCTCAACAGCACATAAGAACTATTCTTCAGTGACATTTTTATCCTTTTCCTGAATCTATTCTTCTATATTTACTTCTATGGTATTTACCTCAAGATAAGAGCATCATAAGAGAAGACAATTCCACAAATGTTCTCCTCAAAAACAGCAACAAAAAAGACAAAGTAAGTAGGAAAAAAACAAACAAAAATCATCAAAAGAAAGTAAAACTCATAGAATAATGTAAGTTTACTTTACTACATGCCCATATTATCTAAGATAAAGGCACCAACATGGGAGATGGCAGGGACCTGCTTCTGGGAGAAGACAAGCTGCATTCCCTTATCACATAAATGGGAAGAAGCCTATTTCCATTGGCTGCAGAGATAGAATGGGCTGTGTCTTTTAAATTATGAAACTGAAGAAATAGACAACAAAACTATACTAGTGGGGGACCACAACCTCCCCCTCTCAGAACTAAATAAATCTAATCACAAAGTAAACAAGAAAGAAGTAAAGGAGATGAATAGAATTTTAGAAAATTTAGATATGATTGACCTCTGGAAGAAATTGAATGGAGATAGAAAGGAATATCTTTTTCCCTGTGGCACTTGACATCTACACAAAAATTGACCACATATTAGGACATTAAAACTTCACAATCCAATGCAGAAAGGCAGAAATATTAAATGTATCCTTTTCACGATCCTGCAATAAAAATTACATGCAATAAAGCATCATGGATAAATAGATTAAAAATCAATTGGAAACTAAATAATCTAATCCTCAAGAAGTAGTGGGTCAAACAACAAATCACAGAAATAATCAATAACTTCAACCAAGAGAATGACAATAATGAGACAACATACCAAAACTTATGGGATGCAGCAAAAGCAGTTCTTAAGGGAAGTTTTCTATCTCTAAATGCTTTCATGAATAAAATGGAGAAAAAGGAGATCAATGAATTGGGAATGCAACTAAAAAAAGTTAGAAAAAGAACAATTTTAAAATCCCAAATTAAATTCCAAATTTGAAATTCTAAAAACCATAGAAGAGATTAATAAAATTGAAACTAAGAAAACTATGGAACTAATAAATAAAACTAAGAGCTTATTTTATGAAAAAAACCAATAAAATAGATAATCCTTTGGTTAATTTGATCAAAATGAAAAGGGTGAACTCACCACCAATGAAAAGGAAATAAAAACAATAATTAGGAGCCATTTTGCCCAACTGTATGCCAATAAATTTGACAATTTTAGTGAAATGAACAAATATTTACAAACATATAAATTGCCCAGATTAACAGGAGAGGAAATAAAATACTTAAATAACTTCACTTCAGAAAAAGAAATTGAAGAAGCCATCCAAGTACTCTCTAAGAAAAAAATCTCCAGAGTAAGATAGATTTACAAGCAAATTCTATCAAACATTTAAAGAACAATTAATTCAAATAGGCAAAGAAGAAGTCCTACCAAATTCTTTTTATGATACAAATATGATGTTTAACCTAAGCTGGGAAGAGTCAAAACAGAGAAAGAAAATTATAGTCCAATTTTCCTAATGAATACAGATGCAAAATTTTTAATTAAAATATTATCAAAGAGATTAAAGCAACTTATCATGAAGAAAATACATTATGACCAGGTGGCATTTATACCAGGCATGCAGGGCTGGTTCAATATTAGGAAAACTATCAGCATAATTGACCACATAAACACAACAAACAGAAACCATGTGATTATCTCAATAGATGCAGAAAAAGCATTTGACAAAACACAACATCCATTCCTATTAAAAACAGTAGAGAGCATAGGAATAAATGGAGTTTTCCTTAAAATGATAGGTAGCCTCTATCTAAAATCATCAGCAAGCATTATATGTAATTATATTATATGCAAGCTAGAAGTATTTCCAATAAGGTCAGGGGTTAAACAAGGTTATCCACTATCCCCCTATTATTCAATATTGTTCTAAAAATGTTAGCACTAGCAATAAGAAAAGAAAAAGAAATTAAAGGAATTAGAATAGGCAAAGAAGAAACAAAGCTATCTCTCTTTGCAAATGATATGACAGGATACTTAGAGAAACCTAGAGAATCAAGTAAAAAATTACTTGCAACAAAGTTAGCAAAGTTGTAGGACATAAAATAAACCCATATAAATCATCAGCATTTCTGTATATTACTAACAAAGCCCTACAGCAAGAGATACAAAGAGAAATTCCATGTAAAGTTACTGTAGACATTATAATATATTTGGGAGTCTACTTGGCAAAAAAAAAACAACCCAGGAACCATACAAACATAATTACAAAACACTTTTAACACAAATAGAGTCAGATCTAAATAACTGAAAAAATATCGCTCATGGGTTGGCTGAGCTTATATAATAAAAATGACAATTCTACCTAAATTAATTTACTTATTCAGTGTCATACCAATTAAACCACCAAAAAAATTATTTTATAGAACAAGAAAAAACAATAACAGAATTCATCTGGAAGAACAAAAGATCCAGAATACCAAGGAAATTAATGAAAAGAAATACAAGGAAAGGTGACCTAGCCATACCAGATCTTAAATTGTATTATAAAGCAGCAATCATCAAAACTACTTGGTACTGGCGAAGAAACAGGGTGGTGGACCACTGGAATAAGTTAGGCATTCAAGACACAATAGTCAATGACTATAGTAATCTATTTGATAAATCTAAAGACTCCAGGTCTAGCTAGAATAAGAACTCATTATTTAACAAAAACTGCTGGGAAAACTGGAAAATAGTACAGCAGAAACCAGGCATAGAACAACGTCTCACACTCTATACCAAGATAAAGTCAAAATGGGTACATGACTTAGATATTAGAGCAATACATTAGAGAAACGCAAATCAAAAAACTCTGAGGTAGTGCACCACACCTATCAGATTGGTTAACATGACAAAACAGGAAAATGATAAATGTTGGAGAAGAATGGAGAAAATTGGAACACTAATACATTGGTAGTGGGGTTGTGAAATGATCCAACCATTCTGGAAGAGCAATTTGAAACTATGCCCAAAGGTCTATAAAAATCTGCACTTGAACCAGAAATTTCACCCAAAAATATCATTTTATGATCAAAGAGATCATAAAAATGAGAAAGGAGCCACATGTACAAAAATATTTATAGCACCTCTTTTTGTGGTGGCTACATATTAGAAATTGAAGGGATGCCCTTCAATTGGGGAATGGCTGAACAAGTCATGGTATATGAATGTAATGGAATACTATGGTGCTATAAGAAATGATGAGCAGGAGGAAAGACTCATATGAACTGATGTGGAGTGAAGTGAGCAGAACTAGGAGAACATCGTACACAGTAATGGCAACATTAGGCAATGACTGACTTTGATAGACTTAGCTCTTCTCAGCAAAAAAGCATCTAAGGCAACTCCCAAAGAGTCATGACAGAAAATGCTATCCACAGGCAGAGAAACAACTCTGCAGTCTGAATGCAGATGGAAGCATACTATTTGCTCTCTTTTTCTTTTGTTGTTTTGTTTCTTCTTTCTTGTATTTCCTCCCATTGGTCCTAATTCTTCTTTACATAAAAATTGATTGTAATGGGAGTTAAAAATCTTCTCTGCCATCAACAGGCCTCCGGTGGGGCTATTGAGGGTGGCTTGATTGGAGAAGGCTTGTTTTGTATGAAAGCAAACACTGAGTCATGTCCTCTGGCTTTGAGAGGTACATCTGTACTCTAAGGTGAGGTTTTGCTTTGGGGCTTAGAGTTTGGAAGAAGCCTCATGTGCCAGACAAGACTCTGGGCCAAGACTCCAGGACCCCTCAGCTTTGAAAACCCAGGTGTTGGTGCTTTTCTCTCTGGTAAGGATGTATGTATTCTCTATGGTCAAACAGTTGGAATAGCCCTGTCGGTTTTTCTGTTTGTAATTTCTGTTTGTATTTTCTCTGAAGTTCAGGGTGCTGACTTTTCTCCCTGAACTATAGGAATGATATATGTACATGATTAAAGTGATTGTTGACCACTCAAAAGTTGCTTTCCTTCTAGAAAAGCACATCTAAGAACCTGTACTAGCAGGTCAATCTGGGTGCTGGGGAGCTTGCTGTTACACTAATGGGAAAATATGTTTAAGATGAATGTATACGTAGAGGTTATATCAGATTGCATGTTGCCTTGGGGAATGGGAAAAATTTAAAACTCAAAATATTATGGAAATTAATGTTGAAAACTAAAAATTATCTAATTAATTAATTGAAAAAAATTAATTACCAGACTGAAAGAGTCTTCTCTCACTTTTCTGGCCATATCCAGGGTTGAAGTTCCTGTTCACTCACAATATGGGCACATGAGCTAAGCTGGTGGAGGGAAGGATACCTTCTCTTCTCCCTTCAGGTTCTGTGGCCCTAAGAAATGAACTCAGGACTGACATTTGTTTCATTTGTCCTTTTTGTTTCTGGGCCCCAGATCTCAGAGTTTGAGCCATGGTGATTATAAGCTGGATGTTGCTCCCCCAGCAGGGGAACCATGAAAAGCCAAGGTCCCCAGAACAAGCCCAGGGGTTTTGGCCTTAGAACTTGATATCTTTGAGGCAAAATCGGAACTAAATTAAGCTAATTAAACTGCTGGGGAAACTGGATAATAGTATGGCAGAAACTAGGCATAAATCAGCATCTGATACTCTATACCAAGATGAAGCCAAAATGGGTACATGATTTGGATATAAAGGTTGATATTTCAAGCAAACTAGGATAGCAAGGAATAGTTTACCTGTCAGATCTAAACATCATCCTTCTCTCCTCCCCAGAGACTAATGGGGTATAGATAGGGAGGGATTATGTCTCCCAAGGATTAGGGAAAGGAATGTTTCTGTATTTGTTAAATACTCGCTAAACCTTTAGCAAGTATTAAGTAAATATTCCTTTGTAAAAACCAGTCTGATTGTTAGTTGGTTAAACAAAACTAGAGTGCTGAGAACCTGCTCAATTTGAGGGCTAAGGTTGAGTAGGAGTTTGAGCCACTGGCAGAGATGAGAGACCTTCCAAACTCCTTAAGAGTAGGGGAGTGGTGAAATATAACACACGATGTAACTAAAGTAGACACTGTTACAAAAGGAATAACCAATAACCAAGTAGGGTGGGCTTTTTTTTAATACTTCAACACGATCAATAATTATTATAGGCTTTAAAACTTAAAGATACAAAAATGAGGAAAAGATAAACATCAACAGTCTTCTCAAAAACAAAACTGAAACCATTTCAAACCTTGTCACTCACTAAAGAAAAGAAAGGAAGAACTGATGTCAATAAAGACAGAATCAGATAAGAATATAATATTCAACATTAGCTGCATATGATATAAATAAAACTACAGATTTTCTGAGAAGTAGAACTGTTTTGCTGAAATACAAAATTATAGAAATAGCATAACCAATCAATAAAATAAGCTTAAATGGAATTAGAGGATAGAATTTAAACAGACATTCTAAGGGTAACTGAATTCACCCTACAATGTGAAGAATCTGATCTTATAACAAGATAGAATATAAAAGATGATGGAGTAAAAGCAGGGACTTGCTTGAACTCTTTCCCAAACGCCTCCAAATACCTGTAAAAAATGACTCTAAACAAATTCTAGAGCAGCAGAATTCAGAAAACAACAGAGTGAAACAAATTTCCAGCCCAAAACAACCTGGAAGGTCAATAGGAAAGGTCTGTTGCACCAGGCTGACAAAGGAGCACAGTCCAGCACAGGTCACACCAGCACAGACCAGGCCCCAATAAACTGAGAGCAGAGATCAGGGGTACTGAATTACTGGCAACCATGGCAGTTTACACACTTCTCAACCCACAAATGCCAAACATAACTTAGAAGTTCAGAAGGAAAGGTCTGATGGACCCAAGTGTAAGAGGAGCATATCAGACCTCAGCCCCAAGGTGGTGGCAGCCACAGGGACAGTAGCTGCTTCCAGATCTCTTGGCCTATACATGGTGGGAGGATTGAGCAGTTGATTAGAGGGGGATTGCAGGGATCTCTTTGCTGGTGCTGAGGCAGAATTCTCTTGCTTTTCTTGTGCCTGCATCTGGGTCATAGTCCTGGGTAGCAGTCATGAGAAGAGGAGAAGTGCTGGTGTGGCAGAGCTTGTGGCCACAGTGAAGAAGGAATCCCTCTCACAGTTCCAAGGCAGAAAAGAGTACTTGTAGTTGCTCACAGATAAGAGTACAGGCCAGGAGAAGACTAAACACCTCTTCTTTGATCATACAACCTGGAAAGAACCCAAAATTTACAGATCCCTAAAAGGATCTCTGAAAACAGCTGCACAAAACCCTGAAGTTTTGGTGTTTCCATACCAGAAACAGAGTCCTACCTTAACAAAAAGTAAAATAGTCAAATACTGGGAAAAGGACCAAACCACAGAAAAAATTCAAACTATTGAATCTTACTTTGGTGACAAAAAAGGTCAAAACACACAACCAGAAGAAGACAACAAAGTAAAAGCTCCTAAATCCAAAGCCTCCAAGAAAAATATGAATTGGTCTTAGACCATGGAAGAACTCAAAAAGAATTTTGAAAATCAAGTATGAGAAGTTGAGGAAAAACTGGGAAGAGAAATTAGAGTAATGCAAGAACATTATGAAAAATGAGTCAACAGCTTGCTAAAGGAGACCCCCCCCCCGCCAAAATACTGAAGAAAATTAAAAAATAGACTAATTCAAATGGCAAAAGAGCTCCAAAAATTCAATAAGGAGAAGAATGCCTTAAAAAAACAGAATTTAAAAAAATACAAAAGGAGCAAAAGCTCACTGAAGAAAATAATTCCTTAAAAAATTAGAATGGAACAAATGGAAGCCAATGACTCTATGAGAAATCAAGAAATCATAAAACAAAACCAAAAAATGGAAAATAATGTGAAATATCTCATTGGGAAAACAAATGACTTGGAAAATAGATCCAGGAGGGATCCTGGAGAGATAAGTTAAAAATTATTGAACCACCTAAAAGCCATGATCATAAAAAGAGCCTGGATGTAATTTTTCAAGAAATTATAATGGAAAACTACTCCAATGTTCTGGAATCAGAGGATAAAATAGAAATTGAGGGAGTCCACTGAATATCTCCTGAAAGATATCCCAAAAGGAAAACTCCTAGGAATATTATAGCCACATTCAAGAGTGGCCAGGTCAAGGAGAAAATATTGCAAATAGAAAGAAACAATTCAAGTGTTGTGGAAATACAATCAGAATAACACAAGATTTAGCAGTTTCTACATTAAGGGAATATGATATTCCAGAAATCAAAGGAGCTAGGATTAAAACCAAGTATCACCTACCCAGCAAAACTTGGTATAATCCTTCAGGGGGAAAAGTGGATTTTCAGTGAAATAGAGGACTTTAAAGTATTCTTGCTGAAAAGACAAGAGATGAATAGAAAATTTGACTTTCAAATACAGACTCAAGAGAAACAAGAAAAGGTAAACAGGAAAGAGAAAGCAAAAGGGATTTATTATTGAACTGTTTATATTTCTACATGGAAAGATGATATTTGTAACTTATGAGACCTTTCTCAGCATTGGGGTAATGGGAGGGAATTAATATGTGGTGAGAGAGAGAGGTTTTCTATTGGCTTCAAAGTATTGCATCAGTGCTGTGGGATTTTACTGCTAGTAGATGTTCATAATAAAGGCAGTAAAGTTGACTATATGAGCAGAGAATGACTTTGCTTCTGCTTAAATTTTGTTCTGGCTCATTCTCTTCGTGGAGACTTATTTTGATCCAGGAAGATATATTCAACGTTAAGCTACTCTTTAAAAAGTCTAGTATGACCTGGAGAAATACTTGGGATGCAGGTATCCACAGATGATGAGATCTCAGAAAAATAGTATGGAGAAGGATGAGTAGGATGTGAAGAAAGCACGGATAGGGTATAAGTTTCCCAATGATTATCAGTGCTCCTTTTGGATCAATGATGGACAGAAAAGAACTAGTAGTTCCTGGGTCAGTGACATTGTATGTCATTACAATGAAGTATGACATTATCAAATAACAATGATTTAGAGAATTTGCTATATATCAACACAGTTGCTGGAAGCAAAGATCAAAGCAGTATTCTATTATATAATAAATATTTATAATATGTAATAAGTATATTAATATTATTAATGTATTATAAAATAAATACATTATAATAGAATACTATATTATATTATTATAATTTATTATATAATATTATTATATCACAATAATGACATATGCTATTAATAAATATATGTTTACATATGTATATATAAACAAAACTTTTTTATTATACTAAGCCCAGTCACATTACTTCAGGATGGAGAAGAAACTTCCTTCTGGCTTTTCTCTCCCAGCAGTTCTCCAAAAACAGTCTTAGAAATCCAAATTCAAACATGTTGCCAAGTGACAAACTCTAGGACAGTATCTGCTTGAGTCTCTGTTTGACACAATAATAACTACATATTGGTTCCAATCATTCAATCAGTTCCAAAACCACATGACTGTGCTATCACTTAGCCTATTTGTGCAATTTGACATAAAGGTAAACCAAAAAAAAGTTATATAGCTAAACAGGACATTAGAAAAACTTTTTGGTTTTCAGATAAAACAACTCAGGTTTATTTATTATATCAACAATCTGTTTTCAAATTTGTTTACATTTGATTTGGGGGGATAGATAATGGATAATGGTAGTTACTGAATAAAATTTTAAGTCTATCTATTTTTCAGCACTGCCTATCACTTTACAAAAATTGATCATATACTAGGACGTAAAGAACTCTCAAATGCAAAAAGGTAGGAAAATTCATCACCTCTATAATCACATTGTGTATATTTTATGCAATAAAAATTATAATCAATAAGGGAAATATGAATAAAGGAATAAGACAAGTTGACATAAAATAATTTAATCTTAAACAACAAGTAAGTAAAAAAACAAATCAGAACAACAGTGAGTAAATATACTTAAGAAAATGGTAAGGATTTGAAAACATAACAAATTTGTGGATGCACTAAAGAAGTCTTTGGAGAGAATGTATCTCTCTAAGTATTTATATCAATAAAGGAAAGGAAGAAAAAATTAAATGAACATGCAACTACAAGCAACTTAGAAAATTAACAATTCCATACTAATCCCCAAAATTAGACATAAACAAATTTGAAAAATTATTGATATAATAAATGCAACTTAGTTGTTTTATCTGAGAACCAATAAAAACAAACAAGCCATCAACTAATTTGACAATTTTTAAAAGAGGAAAACCAAATCACTAAAATAAGAAATGAGGAAAAAAGAGGAAATCAACAATGAACAGCAAGGAAGAAAATCATCGCAATTTAGTACACCAAATTATATAACACAAAACTAAAACCTTCCAAGAAACAATGTATATTTATAAAAATGTAAAACACATAATTAAAAGAATAGGAAATAGAGAATATTGACCACCTGAACTCAGAAATAAAAATTGAGCAAGATATAAATCAGCTCCCAGATTTAAAAACAAACAAAACAAAACAAAACACAAAATTGGGACCAGATGAATTTATAAGAGAATTCTATCAAGCATTTAATGAACAATTAATTCCAACAATTTATAAACTATTTTCAATTTGGAGAAAGAAAGCATCTTACCAACTTCCTTCCAAGAAATAAATATGGTCCTAATTACTAAATTAGGTAGAGATAAAGCAGAGGAAAAAAAATTTACAGATCAACTGTCACTAATTAATATTGATAGAAAATTTTAAATAAAATGTAACAAATAAACTATAGCAATTTATCTAAAAATTATTCACTGGTCCTTTTAAATTTACATCAGTAAAACAGATATATTTCAGCACTAGGGAAACTATAAACATAATTCATAATAATAAGAAATAAAAATATATTTATATCAATGGACATAGCAAAACCCTTAAACAAAATACAGCATACATTTAGGTAAAAAAAAAACAAACAAACAAACACTAAAAAGCATGAGAACAAAAGGACCATTTCTCAACATAATCAAAAATATCTATCTAAAACCAAGACTTATTTTTGTGATGAAGTAACTATACACTTTTTCAGTAAAATCAAAGATAGAGGACAGATTTCTACTCCATAAAATAAAGAGCTCAGAATGCTGGTAATACCAATAAGACAAGAAAAGTAAATTAGGAGAAGTATAGGCAAAGATGGTAAAAAGGAATCTACAACAATTATAAAAACCAAGGTTAGTGTTACTGTGGCTGAGCACCATTAGAGGATATAAGAATTGGTGCAACCCTTATAGAAAACAACATGGAATTACACAAATGATCAATACAAAACTTTTTATATCATTTGGCTCAGTACTCCTGCTATGAGGTTTAAACCCTGACAACATTGTTTAAAGGGAGGAAAAGACTTAACCACATATAGATATTCCTACTACATAATTACAAAAGCCAAGAAGCCACTCATACAATCAAAAATTGGGGAATGATCATTAAATAAACTTAACTGCTTGATCAATGCAATGACAAAATGTAGCTCCAGAAGGTGGACAATGAAACAACCTCCTTCCTGGAAGTGAAAGCAATGGGTTTTTCCTTACCCTTGCTAATTGTGTGACTGTGGATAAGTCATTCAACCTATCTGGCCTCAGTTTACTTATCTGTAAATAAGAAGTTTGGACTAGATGGCTTTTCAGTTATAGATCTATGATTTTATATTATATAACTATAACAGAATACTATTGTACCATAAAATAATGAATAGTGAGAATACAAAGAAATAGAGGAAGACGTATATGAAATGATACACAATAAAGAAAGCAGAATAATATATATACTGACTACAAGTGTTATTATTGTTGTTTAAACAATAGCAGAAACAAAATGCAAAAAATACAAAGAAAGGAAAAGATTCTGAAGGGAACACAGAGCAAACAGGATGATGTTACTACTTTGTTAAAGTTAATATACATATTTTTAATGCAGATTGCAAATAATTGAAATTTTACATATAATTATTTTTCCTTCTTATTTGTGTATTTGAATAGTTGAGCTTATTGATGATTCTTAAGTTTACAATGACAATTTCTAAAAAGAAATCATTTGTTTGAGGGAAGGGGAGAAAATTTAAAACTCAAAAATCTGTGGAACTGAATGTTGAAAACTAAAAATAAACAAATTTTTAGAAAGAAGAAAGAAAAGGCATCATTTGTTTCTGTGTACTTGGAATTTTACATTTTAGGACATCCTACGCCCTCTGAGGTCAATTTCTCTTGGGGAATTTTAAGCCATGCTCCTCTACATGCTTCTCTGAACTCTGAAATCTGCTCTCTCAAAATAGAGGAGAAATCCTTAAAAGAATAGTATTGTTATTTCACTGCTGAATGAATAATTTATATTTGCCCATCTAAGGCAAATGAAATAATTAAACATGTAGAAAAGATCAAGGGTCAAAAAAGGAAAGAAAGTTAGGAAAAGTGTGGTAGGTAGAGTGCCATCAGGCATGTTGACAAGAAGAAAATTTACGTGAACTGACTTCCCAAGAATAATCAGGTTGAAATCAAGAAAAACACAATTAAAATTACGTGACAAATAACAAGATGGTTAGATGCAAAGATATTTAATTTGCATTTTTATCCTGGCCTCTGCCACTTATTTCTTCTGTAACCATAGGCAAGTCACTTATAAGAAGATTCTATCAATACCAATACTGAACTTAAAGTGCCAGGGGTGCCTGGAGCCCACTGTAATAGGCTCAAGAGTTGACCATTAAATTTTCAATGTAAACATTTATACCTCAGAAATCAGCAAATGCTACAAATCAGGGCTTGATAAATAGGTTTATTGATTATTTAGACTCATGAAAGTAATGGAGAAAATGTTGATTAAACTTAAAAGTATGTCACGTGTACACTTTTTTCTGAGAGCCAAGTGGCTCTCTGAAATATCTGCCAGCACATCTCTACTTGTAGCCCATGTTTTGACTGGCCCTCCTCCTATGGACTTTGCCATGGGGTTCTGGTGATCTGGCAGAGCTGTGACAATATAAATGCACAGTTTCCCCGGTTTCTTGGGATATTTGGCACTGAAGGAACTCTTTTCCAAAGCAAAACCATCTGTAGAGGATAAAGAGGAAATGTGACCATATCCAGTTCCATGCTTCTCCTACCAATCCCAGGAAGGGACTTGGGATGGGTCCACCACTGTCCTGTCAGTAAAGGTCATATGATCAAACGGGGAGAACAAGTGAGGAGCTGGCCAGAAGATGGGCAGAAGTAGACATGTAGATAGACTGGAATTGGGCACAGGAGTAAAGAGTAGCGACAGACACATGGCTGGTAAGACAGAGAGAATCTAGTATGCAGTCCCTTTTCCTCTTTTTCTTCCCTGAAACAATTCCCTAGAGAAATTCCTTCTTCCCTTTATCTATCTTTATGCATTACTTCATATTTCCCATTATGAATAATGGGGAAGAATGGGATGCTGTATTTTTGTGCTTTTTCATATTAATATTAATGACTATGGTCATTGACAATGATTCTTGTTCGAGCCAATAGGTATATGTAGTTCAAGATAAAGGGTAAATAAACCCAAAACAAAAAGAAATTGATCTTTAGTTCATACTGGGTAGGTAGTAGGATGAAAGCGGTTAGCCACTTAAGTAGGGCATTAAACATTTTTGGTTATTTCTGAGCATATCCATATCTACTAGATTGCTATTGAACCCAGAAAGATATTTAACAAGAAAGTGTTAAAACAAGGGGGTAGGGGGGAAGTAGAAATAGAAAAAAATCTATTGATCACCACTTAAAAGAGATCCTATGAGGAAAACTCATAGGAATATCATAGTTAAATTTTGAAACCCCCAGCTAAAGGATAAAATATTTAAAGCATCAAGATTAAAACAACTTAAATATGATGGAGCCACAATTAGAATTACATAAGACCTAGCAGCAGAGACATTAAAGGACTGCAGGTCTTGGAACACAATATAACAAAAAGTGAAAGAACTAGGGCTCTGGCCAAAACATCATACCCTGCAAAATTAAGTATTATTTGGAACAAAAAAATTAACATTTGATAAATTCCCAGACTTTCAAGACTTCATTAATAAAAATCCTGAACTTAATAGAAGGTTCGACATACAAGAACCTAGAGAAATAAAAAGCATATATCAAAGACTGATTATAAGGAATTCATACAGACTATTTACCTTTCAAATGTATGTCTAAGATTCTTATTAATAATTGGGTAACTCATAACAAAGATTAGGGTAAACCTATGATATTATTTTTAAAAGCAAAACCATTTAGGAATAACTAAAAAGAGTAATTAATTATTTTATACAAATGAGGTACAAGAGGAAGAATTGATGCAGAGAAATTAGATGAGGAGGAGGGCTAATAGCTCTGGTAACCTACTTTCTTCAGGAATGGATTTAAGAGGGAACAATACATATATATTTAGAAGAATATAAAAATTTTCTAAATTCAAAGGAAATAAAATAGGGACATCAGGAAGTGGCGGAGAATAAGGGAGGCATCTTTGGAGGGGATGGTGAGGGAATAGGTAAAAGGGGGGGTATAGAAGGGTGTTTAGATTTATGGGAATGGGAGGATAGGGGAGGGATCCTTGGAGGAGAGTAGGCAAGTAGCAGGAGGGTAACATAGGGGAAGAAGTTAAGTAGAGGAGGCAGGAGGGATAGAAAACAAGAGATGCACAAACACAAAAACCAAAGATCAGGTGTAGTATAGGTTTGGGAAAATATATGTCTTTATATATGTATATATATATACATATATATACACATATATGTATATGTGTATGTATGTATTGATAGCTACAGGGAAACATATCTAAACTTCATTGTAGCCTTCTAGAGGGTGTGGGGCAGGGAGGAAGAATAAAGAATTAAGTGAAAAAGTGCACAGTAGAGAGCAAGAGAAATCACAAGGAAGCAATGAAAAGATGGACAATGTTCAACACAAAAAGTATTATTTACCATACAGGCTTTCTTGAAATGAAAATATATTGTTACATAATTTGAGTCCTCTCTTAAGTTGTGCTATGGACATGACATGCTTTTTTTTTTAACTTTCTATTTAAGTGTATGATATTTTTTTGGTTTCTTTTCTCTATTCTGTATTTTGTGTTCTAGTATTTGAGTCTAAAATAAAATTTGAAAAAAAAATGAGCCTAAAGGAAAGAAAGTGTTAGGATTTGATGTGTTGTATCCAAGAGTCCTTTTTGTTTCTACTGCTGCTAATTAGACTTGTCATTAGACTTCCTACACCCATATAGACAGAATTGTTTACCATCCTAAGATCATTCAAGTACCTGTATTTTTTTAGGAAAAATCATTGTACTGTCAAAATTTGTCTTAAGAGATACTGAATCAATAATTTTCTTGACCAAAAAACAGATGTTCCTTCGATTATTTGAGAGGTATGCATGTAAAATAATTAAATGTTACATTTTGCTCATTTAAATTATTTTTAAAGCTTCTCTTTTTACTTTTCCTTCAACAGAAAAGGATAAGTAGGGGAGAGAAACTGACAAATCTATTTCCTCTCCTATCTCCCTATTCAAAAGATTGCCAATTTCAAATATTCAGACTGGGTCTGAATTTGAATGAGTCCCTTTTCCTAGATTTAACACATGGACCAAGTTCTCTTTTTTAAATTTATTTTTAACATTCATTTAAAAAACTTTTGAGTCCCAAATTTTCTACTTCCCTCCTACACTGCTTTGTAATGTTGCTTGCAGTCTGCTACTGCTAGGCTGCCTTCATATCTTTTTTCATTAATTCCCTTGATATTCTTGACTTTTTCTTCTTCCAGATGACTTTTGTTATTATTTTTGTAGATCTATAAAATAATTCTTTGGTCATTTGATTGATATGGCATTGAATAAGTAAATCAATTTATGTAGAATTGTCATTTTTATTGTATTAGCTTTATCTACCCATGAATAATACTTTTCCAATGTTTTAGATGTCTTTTTTTGTGTGAAAAGGGTTTTATTATTGTGTTCATGTAGTCCCTAGGTTTGTCTTGGCAGGTAGACTCCCTAGTATCACATATCACCTACAGTGATTTTAAATGGAATTTTCTTTCTATCTCTTCCTGCTGGGTGTTGTGTACAATATATAGAAATGCTAATGTTTTATGTAGGTTTATTTTATATTGTACAACTTTGCTAAAGTTGTTAACTGTTTCAACTAATTTTGTAGTAAATTCTCTAGGGTTCTTTGAGTACACCATCATATCATTTATGATGAGTGATAGCTTTTGTTTTTTCTTGCTTATTTTTATTTCTTAATTTTTTTTCTTTTTCTTATTGCTATACTAGGATTTCTAATATAAAGTTGAATGATAGTGTCGATAATGGACACCCTTGCTTCACCCCTGATCTTATTAGGAAGGCTCTTAATATATTCCCATTAAAATTGCTCTTGGTTTTAGATAGATGCTACTTATCATTTTAAGAAAGAGTCCATTCATTCCTATGATATCTAGTGTTTTTAATAGAAATGGATATTGTATTTTGTCAAAAACTGTTTTTGCATCTATAGATATAATCATATGATTTTTATTGTCATTGTTACAGACATCAGTTATGCTTAGAGTTTTCCTAATAGTAAACCAGCTCAACATCCTGGTATAAATCCACCTGGTCAGAGTGGTGATCTCCTTGCTAGTATTTTATCAATCTTGTTTGATCTTGAATCAATATTCATTTAGGGAAATTGGTCTATAGTTTTCTTTCTGTTTTTGCTTTCCTTGGTTTAGATATCAAAAATATACTTGTATCGTAAAAGGATTTTGATAGGATTTCTTTACCTATTTAAAAAATAGTTTATATAGCATTGAGATTAAGTATTCCTTAAGTGTTTGGTAGAGTTCATTTACATATCCTTCTGGTCATGGGAATTTTTTCTTAGGGAGCTCATTGATGGCTTGTTCAATTTTCTTTTTCTAAGATACGTTTATTTAAGAATTCGGTTTCTTTTTCTATTAATCTAGGCAATTTGTATTTTTATAAATATTCATCCAATTCATTTGGATTGTCAGTTTACCAGCATATAATTGGACAAAATCATTCCCAATAATTGCTTTAATTTTCATCTTCATTGGTGGTGTATTCAGTCTTTTAATTTTTGATACTGATTATATAGCTTTCTTTTTTTTTAAACCAAATTAGTCAAGGGTTTATCCATTTTACTTTATCTGTTTTCATAAAATTAATTTCTAATTTTATTTATTAGTTCAGTAGTTACTGGTTTTTGTTGTTGTTTGGTTTGGGTATTTTTTAACTTTCAGTTTCATTCATCTCTCCTTTGATTTTCAGAATTTCCACTTTGGTGTTTATTTGGGAATTTTTAATTTGTTCTTTTTCTAGTTTTTTTTTAGCTGGATGCCTAATTTATTTATCTTTTCTTTCTTTTATTCATGTGTGTGTTTAGAGATATACATTTTCCCCCAAGTACTACTTTGGCTGTATTCCTTGAATTTTAATTATGTTGTCTCATTGTTGTCATTCTCTTTGGTGAAATTATCGATTGTTTCTCTGATTTGTTCTTTGACCCACACATCCTTTAGGATTAGGTTGTTAAGTTTCCAACTAATTTTTAATCTATGCTTTGGTGCATATATGTTTAGTACTGGTATTACTTCATTGTCTATGATACCTTTCAGCAAAATGCAGTTTCTCTACTTATCTCTTTTAATTAGATCTTTTTTTGCTTTTGCTTTGTCTGAGATCATGATTGCTGTTCCTGCCTTTTTTGATGTCAGCTAAAGTGCAATTGCTTCTGCTCCAGATCCTTATTTTAATTCTTTATGTGTCTCTCTGTGTCTGTTTCAAGTGTGTTTCTTGTAAACATATTATTAGATTTTGGTTCCTAATCCATTCTGTTCAACTCTTCTGTTTCATGGGTGAATTCATCTCATTCATATTTGCAGTTATGATTACTAACTGGGCATTTCCCTCCATCCTATTTCTTTCTATTTATCCTTTTTACTCTTTTTTATCCTGTTCCTCCTCAAAAGTCTATTTTGTTTCTGACCATTGCCTCCCTTAATCTGTCCTCCCTTTTATCACCCCAGGTTTTTTTCACCTCTGTTTTCAGAGCTAGTTCTGGATTTTTAGAAGTTTTCAGTGCTTCTACAGTGGTGTGATCTGGAAAGAGGTGTGTGTGGTCACTGCTCTCCTGGTTTGTGCTCTGGTCCTTACCCAGGAAGGGCCCCTTGCAGTCAAAAAGTGATACTGCTCCTCAGGGCCCCTGCTCCCTTGTACCTAAAAGTACTTCTGAAACTTCAACCCAGGAATGGGTACAGGCAAGTGAGTTTTCAAACAGCATCTGGTTCTGCATCTAGTAGAGCACTGGGGTTCCCTGTAACCTCTTCCTGACCAGCTGCCTGATCCCCTTACTACTTCTGGACTGAGAGTTGTCTCCCTTGTTGAGAGAGCAACAAGAGGACATGCTAATGGAGGAAATGAGTCACATCAATCTTGATGTTCTCATTCTAAATGAAACAAGACCAGTTCAAGACTAAATCTCTCCATTCCTTTTGAAGACTGTCTGTATGACATGGTACTAAGTGTTCTAACCATCCTAGTCATTTCTCCCTGAACACAGTATGGGAGAGATATTTAAACTGTCTGGTTTATCAAAAACAAACAAAAAGAGACAAAATGATAACCTCTGAGACAATGTCATTACAAACATCCTTTATATTTTCTCCCCGCTCTAAGTTTTCAGAGGAAATACAAGGTTTGGAGATAATTATATATGCCCCTATGAGCCACAAACGAGTGATTACAGCTTTAAGATAGAATTGTTAGCAGGCTGCATGACAGATTCTGGTGATATGTATTGTTTTACGGTACGCTATATTCTCTCTCTCCCTGTAAGCCACAAACTAGTGGTTACAGCTTTAAGGTAGAATTGGTAGCATTAGATAGAACAAATTCTAGTAATGTTTACCTAAGTGCATTGTCTAAAAAAGTGGTTATTTATAGAAATAATGTGTTTTGGCAACAGCCAGTCCAAAAAGCCACTGTCCTGACAGCTTTTCTGATGAAATTTTTATTCACAGCCTTGTTATTTTTAAATTGATTTCTCTGGGGGGGTTTTTTGTGAGTTAAAAAGGGTTAGAAGTGGTATCTCTTTGTGCTTGAAGGAATTTGGTTTGGTGTGGGTTTTTTTCCCCTCTTTTTTGCAATAATAAAAATCTAAACTTCCTAGTTGCCTCTGACACAGGTTTGGTTAATGAGGAGAAGTGCTCTCAACACCTCCGAACAAGGTCAGTGATAAGCCTATGATCTTCTTCTCATGGCTCTGGGAAATTCTCTTCCTCTTTAAAATGAAGAGAATGGACTGGGTGACTCCTAAGATCCCTCCTAGCTCTCATCCTCTAAGAGTCTAGAGAGGTGGGGAGGAATAAAGGATACAGAGGGGGAATTCAAGTGTTGCCTCCAGCACTTAACACAATACCTGAAACATAGTAGAAACTTAATACTTCTTGACTGACACCTAGTGGCTCTATGACTCTGGGCAAATGATTAACTCTTCTGTCCTCAATCTAGATGGCTCTCTAATATCTCTGTTAATTTACAGAAGAGGTGTTGACCTGCATCAGTGGGATGATTTCCTTTATCTGGGAGTTTGCTATACCAAAGTAATCACAGTGTCTTTCCCTATTCCAGGAGTAGATGAAGCATATGTCGGAATTATGTGGCTGGATACAAAAGTTCCAGGTGATTTGGCAGTGATACCTTGAAAAGCTAACAGTATTACTCAGATAAACTCAAGGATAGGTTGGAAATTAATTGGACATCTAATTATTTTCCTTCCAAGTTAGCAGTTACAAGGAAGCACTAAACCTCATGATTAAAGATCTCATTAAACCTTCTCTCTCCATAATTACCCTTCAAGTTAGAGTCCAGATGCAGAATCTGGAATACAAACCCAAAGCTGAGAGCATTTTCCTATTCAGAAGCTGGATTTCTTTATCGTCAACACCAAGAAAATGACAGAGCTGGGTATTTAACATGAGAAGAAGAAATGCCATGTGCTTTTTTAAAGCCACTGAACAGTGCCAATAGATCTGGGGCTTTTCATAGTCAAGAGCCATCTAGGCTTGGTTGTGTGTATCACATTTGCCTGGCATCCTTCACAAATGCTATGTTTTGAACCATAAAATCTAAATGTAATCGGAGAAATGGGAGGTTCAAATGTTTCAACAGGATTATTTTCAGTGACAGCTGCTAGCCGAGGGCTGACAAGAAAAATTAAAAGGTGAAATGTACACATAGAATATATTAATCTATCTCAATATTTTACCTTCTCTACCTGGATGGCACAATGGATAGAGTGCTGGCCCAGGAGTTCTAAATTCAGGATTAGGATTAATCTCCATTTAAATTTATCTTTACTTCAATAATTTTAGCTGACGATAGATTTCATTAAAATAAAGATATCCGTGAGAAGAAAATAAGATATAGATAAAATCAAATATAAAAATTTACCTTCAAGTCTAAATTGGCAGCAATTTGAATTTATATTAGCAAATTCTCTCCAGGAACTTGCCATTGAACAACCCTCACCTAATGCCTCAGGTGATACTGTTAGGTCTTTAATGCTTGCACGCCCACAGTGCCTCTGACCTGTATTAAGCCCTGTGGCCTTACAGGTGGGACACCTACCCTAAGCACCTGGGCGGTGGGTTTTCCCCCTCCATTCAGCACCTCCCGGGAGGGGTTTCTTTTCTTTTTAATTGTACTGACTTTTTAGTCAATTCC
>CM053771.1:337775507-337799013 GCA_028658325.1 Potorous gilbertii
AAAAAAAATTGTGACATAAAGAAGTCATTTTTGCAACATTATTAGAAAAAACCATTTAATCTTTTTAAATTAAAAAAATTCATAACTATTATTTATTATTAATTTTTATAAGTATTAATTTAATTATTAATAATTATTTAATTAAAATTTTTAAGTCTGTCACCCCCAGGCTGGAAGTGTAGAAGCCACTCATGATTGGATCCCATTGCTCATCAACTCAAAACCTTTCTTTGATTTGCAGCTTTAATTACCTAGGTCAGGGCACCCCCTCCTATGGCAGCATGATAGCCCCCTGCTCTTGAGGCTTCACCACATATGTTGGCCTGATTTAGTGCAGGTGAGATCAGCTTAGTTCAGAACTCAAGAGACCCACCTGCCCCAGATTCCCTGGTAGCTGGGATTACACATGTGCCACCACAGCTGGTGTCATCTGATTTTATAGCTGCATGCTTTTATATGTGAAACATGAACCCTTTATTTTTTATAATAATTGGGTCAGCCTGACTCCTCTCTCTGAATGTTTCATTTCAGATCCCAGTTTACCAGGGTGCTTCTACCCCTTTACTCAGTACAGTGAAAAGAGATTGTTTTTATGGAAAAGATGGCTTTGGAGACGTGCCTGATGCTGATGCTCCTGGATCTGACCAAGTGCAACATGAACACGCTGTAGCTGCCATGATAAGGATCGTCAGTGAGAGGCCTAACAAGGTGAAATTGTCAAGACATGGCGCCATACTTGGTCTTTGATTTTTCCAACACATTCATGGGGGAAGGAAGGAAGGAAGGAGGGAGGGAGGGAGGGAGGAAAGAAGGAAAGCAAGCAAGCTTACCTGTTATCTTCTCTTATTATAAGGCACTAGACTCCTATTGACACAATATAATGTTTGTTATTCAGTAGTTTAGTTGTGCCCAACTCTTCATGACCTTATCTGGGATTTTCTTGGCAAAGACACTAGAGTAGTTTGGCATTTCTTTCTCCAGCTCATTTTACACATGAGAAAACTGAGGCAAACAGGGTTAAGTGACTTAATCCAGGGTCACACAGCTGTGTCTGAGGCTGGATTTGAACGCCACGCCCAGCTCTCTATCCACTGAGCCACCTGGATGCCCCAAGTTAAACCTTTATGGTCAAGAGAGTGATTAGAATTATTACACACCATTATTGGCAGGTGACTTCAAAGGGGTTAGTGAATTCCCTTTCTCTGTAGTCTTCCAGCAAAGCCTAGATGTTCAACTTGAGTAGTAGTATTGATTGGATTGGGGATTTGGGTAGGGAGATGTACAATATAAATTCTACAGTCCCTGCTAACTCTAAGATTTTATCAGTCTCTAACGAATTATAGTAAAATGTAGAGAAGTATGACTTTGTATTTTACAGGTAACTCTGGTTGCCACTGGGCCTTTGACTAATTTAGCTCTGGCAGTGAAAATGGATCCAATGTTTCCTAAGAAAATTAAAAATATGTCTATAATGGGAGGCAATATGTACTGTAAGTAGTTTTTAAAATTGAAACTTAAATACATAATAAGAAAAGACAGAAACATGAACTTATATATTAAAACATATGTAAAATAAGAAAAGGAAAATACTCATGCACAACAGAAGATTCAAAATGCATAGCAATATATTTCTGTGCCAAGAAAGTCTATATGTTAAATACTATGCATTGTATTGAGAGCTGTCCATCTTTTCTTTGCTTCCTTGTAGGTTTTCTTTTGTTCTCTGCTGTACACTCCCCACTCCCCACCCCGGCTACTATAATGCATGGTTATATTTATACATAGATTTAGATAGGTACATACATGTATCCATATATACACATATACAAACATATACTTATTCTAACAGATTCTACTCCTAATCTTTATTTTTGTGTTTGTGCATATCTCTTACTTTCTATCCCTCCTGACTCCTCTGCCTTGCCCTCCTATTAAACTACCCCCCCAACAATCCCTCCCTTATCCTCCCATTGCCATAAATATAAACACCCTTCTATGTGCCCCTTTGACCCTCACCCTCCCCTCTAAAGATTCTTCCCTTGTCCTCTCCTCCAAGTAGTTTTGAAAGAGATATATGTATATATAATATATAAATATATATATGTATGTATGTATGTATGTATGTATGTATGTATGTATATACACATACACACATATATATACCTACATAGTCACTGCAATTAATGATAATGATGAATTCGTTATTAATTACAATTAATGACAATAAAACAATGAATTAAAAAACATAATCTCCTACCTGTTGGAAGGATAATTTATGTATTTCCTCTAATTTCATCATCATCACCCCCACTGTCGTCATCATCAAGCTACGTTTCAGGCATAGTGCTAAGCTGGTGGTACAGAAAAAAGGCAAAAAACAAACCAGACCCCGCCTCCAGAAGATCTGCGTTCTAATTCCCATGTCAGAAATTAATTTATTTCTGTTGACTTGTAGAGGGAAATGAGTTTACCCCTACGTATAAACATTTGCCAAACAATTTGAAGTGCTTTATTCCTCGGTTTCCTTTCTACAAAGCAATTTACTATTATAAATCAAACCCATTGCTATGAACACAATTTTCTCTTTTTAAAATATTTTCCCCAATTTCGTGTAAAACGTTTTAACATTAATTTTTAAATTTTTATATTTCATTTTTTCTAGTTTCAAATAAAATTTTTAATGCTCACTTTTTAAAATTTTGAATTCCAAATTCTCTCCCTCCACTCCTTCCTTCAGAAGGAAAGTATATTGATACATATTATACATCTATAGTCATGCAAAACATATTTCCATGTTAGCCATGTTGTGAAAGAAAACACAAAAACCAAGAAAAATTAAATTAAAAAGATAGAATAAAGCTTTCATCTGCATCCATCAGTTTTTTCTCTGGAGATGGATAACATTTTTCATTATAAATCCTTCAGAATTCTCTTGGATTATTGTATTGCTGAGAATAGCTGTCATTCACAGTTGATCTTTCTACAATACAGTTGTACTATGTACAATGTTCTCCTGGTTCTTCTTACTTCACTTTACATCAGTTCATGTAAGTCTTCCCAGGTTTTTCAGAAAGCATCCTGGTCGACATTTTTATAGTATGTAGCACTTCATCACACTTACATACCACAACTTGTTCAGCCATTCTTCAATGAAGGGCATTCCCTTAATTTTGAATTCTTTGTCACCACAAAAAGAGCTGCTATAAATATTTTTGTATATATAAATTAATTTCCTTTTTCTTTGAGCCCTTTGGGGTATGGACCTAGCCAGTGGTATTGCTGAGTGAAAGGATATGCACAATTTTATAGCCTTTAGAGTATAGTTTCAAATTGTTCTCCAGAATGGTTGGATCTGTTCACAACTCTACCAACAGTGCATTAGTGTCCCAAATTGCCCCCATCCCTTCCAGCATTGATTGTTTTCCCTTTTTTGTCCCATTAGCTAATGTGTGACATGGTACCTCAAAGCATATCTCTAATCAATAGTGATTTAGAGCATTTTTTCATACGATTAAAGGTAGCTTTGATTTTTTCTGAAAACTGCCTGTTCATATCCTTTGTCCATTTATCAGTTGGAGAATAACTCATATTCTTATAAATTGGATTCAACTATCTATGTACTTGAGAAATAACGCCTTTATATCATAGAAATTTGCTGTAAATATTTTCCCCAGTTTCCTGCTTTTCTTCCAATCTTGGCTGTATTGGGTTTTTTGGTGCAAAGATGTTATAACTTGGTGTAATCAAAATTATCCATTTTATATTCTGTACAGCTCTTTATATCTTGTTGATCTTAAATCCTTATCCTTACATCTGACAGGTAAAATATTTCATGCTCCCTTAATTTGTTTATAGTATCACCTTTATATCTCAATATAAAATAAAAATTAATTAAACTACATTTATATATAATTTCAATTTTATTTTATATTTAGTTCTCAATACTCTCCTCCATTCCTCTCCCCGTCTCCCATCCATTGAGAAAGAAAAACAAAACCAGTTACAAATTTGTATAATCAAGTAAAATAAATTCCCACATTAGCCACATGGATCTACGTTTTAAAGACATTATGGGTTAAGTAGGTTTCATGGGCTGGCCTGGGATCCTAATTACAATCTATAACATTGTTTCTGTGGGAAAATAGTTGAGTTCTAAAGAACCATTTTATTCATGAACTTTCACTAAACAACTAATTAATTAGTTGATTGCTTTCTGTCTAGAGTTCATTTCCGTTTTTATTTTATTTATGTATTTTATTATTATATTATGTATTTATTTGGACAATATGTTTTCTATAAGATCTAGTGAATGATTTTTTTTTGTATTTTTTTTCCCTTTGTATTTCATTAGCCAGAGGAAACATTGATATCTGTGCAGAATTCAATTTTGCAGCAGACCCAGAGGCAGCTTACATTGTCTTAAAGGAATATACTTGTCCAATTTCTATTGCCACTTGGGAATTTGCAAGTTCACATGCAGTACCTTGGGTAAGTTGTTAGATATTGATGATCCCCACCATTTCTGAAATATGCAATAATGTACCCTTCATGGTAGAAGAAAGGACTCAGTCTCTCTTATTTAATACCCATTGACATTCATTCAGGGGCCTGATAGAGCCACAGTGAATGCGGAAGGCCAGTTGTTAATTTTCAGTGTGAGCATTTGACCCCCTTGAAAATTCATTAGGGTTCACTTACTGTTCTGTTGATTGTCTAGACTTAAGAATAGGATGGAGAAAATGTTAATATTTCAGAGTAGATTTAAAAATGCGTCCTGCAATAGTCTGTGGTTCCCTTTCCTACCCTCTTCCCCCCAGCCAGTGGTTAAACATTTACCTGTACATCCTCTTCCATCATGGCTGTTGGCCTAATGAACATTCCTGGAATTTGATTTAAAAACATACACATACACACAAACATTCACACACACACACAATCTGCAGCCACCAGTTATTACCATGTCTTCAGGAGGACACTCATAGGCAAGGTTCCTGTGTAGCAATATTAGACATAGTTTGTATGAAAATTGAAATGGAGGTGTTAAGTAATAGAGCATGAGAAGCATTGTTTTGTTGTTGTTTTATTTGCATCCAACTCTTTATGACCTCTTG
The DNA here is from genome assembly GCA_028658325.1 of Potorous gilbertii. Classification (NCBI taxonomy): domain Eukaryota; kingdom Metazoa; phylum Chordata; class Mammalia; order Diprotodontia; family Potoroidae; genus Potorous; species Potorous gilbertii. Next base: position 337,780,619 of record CM053771.1, read on the forward strand.
TTTTGGAGGAAGGGGTTTCCTTGGCAAAGATACTGGAGTAGTTGTCCATTTCCTTCTCCAGCTCATTTTACAAATGAGGAAATTGAGGCACACATGGTTAATTGACTTTCCCAGGGTCACACAGCTGTTCAGTATCCAAGACCAGATTAGAACTCAGGTCTTACTGACTCCAGGCTTGTCACTCTGTCCACTTTGCCACCTAGTTGCCCAGTGAAAAGAATGGCAAATTCAAAGAGGAATGTCAGTATTTACATTCTTTACTTCTATCGCAGTTTCTCACCTTTGCAGCAAGAATGCTTTAGGTACTATCCCTGCTAGCTGTCCTCCTTTATCTTTTCTCCCCTTCATGGTCAAACTCCTTCAGAAAACTGTCTTTCTGAAATCAGCCAAATGCTGTAAATCAAGGCTTCATTTATTATTCTAGACTTTATGTAGTGCTTACATTCAGTGCCTAAATTTCATCTCAAACTTCCCTCAATTATAAATACAGATTTGGGGTGAGGTTATTTAAATAGATAGCCTATAGTGAAATAGTTAATTTTTTTTTTTAGCAGACTTGTAGGAGGCATAGAGAGCACCCAGGAAGGAGTCCCCTCCTCCACTGCTCCCCCTCTTACACACATTGTGGATCAGCTCCTGTTCTGTGGCTTTTAGTCTCAGTGAGTGGCCTGGAGCCCTGAGGGCTTTCTCATGGTCACATAGCTGGGATGTGTCAGAAGTGGAACTAAAGGTGTTCCTTACTCCAAGACTGGCATTCTTTTCTCCATGCTAGTCTACCTCTCGAGAAATCAGTTGGCTCCATTGTACACAGTTATTTGTTAGCATCTTTGGACTAGGCTGAGGGGGAGAACCATATGACCAGAGACCTAAAAACTTTTGTTCATCACAGTGCTATAGTCCTGCAGACTCCAAAGCCCTGGCTTTCCAAAGCAGAAAATTTTGAATTTATGGAGGGCTTCATGTACTTCTCAGATTCATTTTCTGCTCTGTTGCTTTAATGTCCTGCTTTAATGTTGCCTTGGTTAAAGTACAATGTGGCATAGAGAAAGGGAATGTACCCTTGATTTTTTGGGGTAGGAAGATGCTGAAGAAACTCCTTAATGTATTTCTCACCTCAGAAATTATAGTGGTCTAGAGCACTGCAAGTTAGAGTTACTTTCCCAGGGTCATACCAGGAGTATGCTTAGTTAGCCCTTGAATTCAGGGCTTCCCAAGGGTGACTGCCATAATGCCTACATCTAGAAGACTTGGAAAGGAGGAATGAGAATGTTAGTAGATAAGTAGAATAAGCCTTTTATCATGGTAGATCATAAAAAAGAAAGAAGAACAAAAGTAATAAAAAGAATTTGTTTTTGTCTATAGGAATTTTATGAGAAGTGTACTTCACAGGACAGTGAAAAAGCAAGGTTTTTGAAAGAAATCTATACAGTCTCCACGGGATATCAGAAGCGTCCTATTCCCAAGTTAAGAACCCTATACCGGAAACCAGGATTTGTGTCCTGCGATTGCTTTGCAATGGCAGCTGCGATTGATGAGGGCGTGATTACAGAATCCATCTTCTGTGCTGTATCTGTGGAACTGAATGGCTCCCACACCCGAGGAATGATGGTTTTGGATATCGATGACAGTCTTAAGAAAGAAAACAAAGTTTCAATCTCCAAAGAGTTGGATATGGAGAAGTTCAAAGGTCTCCTGATAGCTGCTTTGAAATAGTAAAAATCACAGTTATTGATAGAGTATTTTAAGGTTTGCAAAGCATTGTACATAGGCATTTGATTTGAAATAGTTTCCATTATGATCTCACATGCTCATTTTTGTTTAAATAAGGTATTTAGCTAAAAATTACAACATCAGATCTTTTGAAATAATTCATTCAAATATATACCCAAATATTAGAACCAAATTCCAATTTTAAAATATTAAGGGAAAATTTCAAACTACTCACTGAAAGTGTTCTGATAAGGTTTCATCATGTTGGTGTTTCATGAGGAATAATGTTTAAGTATCTTTATTTGTGTGAATTCAAACTGTTTTTATATGATCACATGGCATGGACTCCAGTCTCAGGTCTTTATAGTTTTCAGAAGTAACAGTTATGTCTGTTTACTGGCTCCAGAATCAGTTGTGACTTAGACAATTCACTGATTTAATTCACTTTTAACTCATACAGAAGGCATTTTAAATAATTGACAAAGGCAGACCATAAAATGCTACTTTTTGTCTTGATTTTACTAGTTTAAATTAGAATTCAATTTGTTTCTATGGTAATAGCGTTCTGTTGAATAAAAGCTTATTTTTCTTTGCTAGTGATTTGATTCTTTTTGTTATTCTGATTTTCTTTTATATCATTCTCCCGTACTGAAAACAGCATTAACATATCCAGGCTCTGCATGGTTACTACACAGTAGATTTGAGGGCTAGGCTTAGAATCAGGAAGACCCGAGTTCAAATCCTTCTAATGTTTACTGATAGGGTTTTATTATAATTTGTGACAAGGGTCTGTGTCTTCTTTTTCTCTAGTATGTAGTATTTTCTACCTAGTATGTACTCAACAAAAGTTGACTGATTACTTGAAAAATGGATATATACAAAGGCAGTGTCTCTGCTTTACTAATCTATAAATATGAAAATATTATAAAAGACATTTGTCTCCATAAAATTTATCTTTAATAGTGTATTCAGTTTGCCCAATCAGTAAAGAAAGTCTAGGGAGGAAAATGAATACTATCCAAAATGATGGCATGTTTAAAAATTTTACAGCAAAGTTTAAAAAGTATATGATCTGGTACATTTGAATGTTGGTTTAAAATCTTTGTTTTTCGACCTAAATCCTTTTATCCTTCTCTCTCTATATACTCAGTCTGGAGAAAGCATTGTCATGGGCTAAGTACAGAGAGCTGAATGGGAGGAGGTAAATGAAGGGAGAAAAGAAGCTGATACTCAATTCTGGGAAAACAAAAGAATTTTAGCTCCCTTAGCTTTGGGGAGAAGAAAAGAATGGGTCTTACTGAGGCAATGAATCTAAAAATTAACAGTAATATATTTACTTCTGAATTTGACTTCTTGATATATTATTTTTTTGTGGTACCTTTAAAAGCTCCTGCACCATTCTATTATAGCCCACAAGTCATCAAGTACAGCTGCATGAGGGAAGAAAAGGAAAGACAGAGCTAAAAAGATATTCATGCAATTCAACAAACATTGCTGCAGATCACACAGTGTTCTGTGTGCTTTGTACCATAAAGCAGGGCACAGTGGTACATCTTGGGGAATTAAGAAAGGTTAGAGAAGACACAGTTCTTACCCTCATGGAGGATGGTGACGTGGCCTCTCCTTTACCCCATATGAAGATGAAGGGATGCTGGGGGTAAGCCAAGTTCCTGGTATTAGAAACTCAAAGATGGACATAAAGGAAAAGTTATGATACTACTACTACCACTACTAGTATCACTAGCTGACATTTATGTAGAGCTTTAAGGTTTACAAAATGCTTTATCTATCTGATCCCATTTGACTTTCACAACAACCCTGTGGTGCTAGTATCACCCCCATTTTACTGAGAAAACTGAGGGTGAGAGGAGTTAACTGACTTGCCCAACGTCACACAACAAGTCAACATCAGAAGGATTTGAACTCCGGTCTTCCTGATTCTAAGCCTAGCACTCAAATCTACTGTGTAGTAACCATGCAGAGCCTAGAGGGGCTAATGCTGTTTTCAGTAAGGGAGAATGATATAAAAGGAAATCAGAATAACAAAAAGAATCAAATCACTAGCAAAGAAAATAAAATTTGTACCAGTACTAGGGTTGGGCAAGTTGGGCCCACCAAGGGCACAACATGTAGGGGGCACATTCTGTGACACTCCTTAATGATACTTTTCTGGATTCGGTCATTTTGTTTCTGTGGCTATTCCTTCCAGTGGACTGGATTCATCTAACATCTTCTCATCCCATATGACTCTTTGACACATCCTTCCATGAACTGTTCATGGGGAGATCCATCCAAAATGCTGCAGCCCTTCCCCTAGATCACTTGACATTGCATGGATACATATGGAGCACATGAGCTGCCTGTTCATTATCCTTCACTCATGATACATGATCAATCCACCTCCCTCCTGAGCGATAGAGCTCTTCGCAAAATACTCCACCTTACACACCCTTCCTAGGCACTTTTCTAGTGTTCTCAGGATAACTTTAAAGCTTCAGAGACTGTGATATTCCATGACATACAGGCACACACCATCAAATGATACCACCACTAGGCCTGTACCCCAAAGAGATGAAGGAAAGTGGGAACGTTCCTCTACGTACAAAAATATTTCTAGAATTTTTGTAGTGACAAGGAATCAGAAACTAAGGAGGTGCCCATCAAATGAGGAAAGACTGAGCAAAGTATGGTATATGAAATGCTATTGTGCTACAAGAAGTGAAGAAAGAGATTTTAAAGAAGTCTGAGTAAAATTGTTGAGCTGATAAAAAGTCAGAACGATTTATGCTATATCAGTAAAGCAGTGAAAAACAGGAACATTTTTTTTGAAAGGTTCAAGAGCTCTGAAAAATGAAATGATGAACCACAATTCCAGAGGCCTGATGACCAAGAATTCTACCACTTCCAACATAGGTGATGGATTAGATATGCAGAATCAGACAAATTTTGGACACTACCATTATGAGAATGTGTTTTGCTTGACTGTGACTATTTGGTATAAGAGTTTTGTTTTTCTTTTTTCCTTTTTTGTGATGAGCAGGGGGTAACACATGAGGAAATAAAAAATAAAGGCTTGATGATTGAAAAAACTTTAATTACAAGTTTTTGAAAAATAAAATAAATAATAAATAAATGAATGAGTAAAATAAATAGAAAAAATTAGTCTGTTGCAAAGAGATGGTTAGGCTTATAAAAATTGCTGCATAATTGTCCAGAGGTAATTTAATCCATTCTCCTTATCCTGTTTAATTCTGGGTCCTGCTCATTGTCTATCTTAGCACACACACAAATACATACAAGCTCAATGGGTTGTCCATTTAGGTGTTTATCTTAATTTGAATAATAAGCATTTTTCATCCTCTCGTTTTCCCTACATGCATACTTAGTCTAGATTCTTCTCAGTGATTCTAGACTCTGTATAGAAAGCTGTAATGTTTTGGGGCTTGATGCTACAAGAAACATGTCACCCCCCAATAGGACATTCTTGAGGAACTCACCATCTCATACTTCTTCCACTATGATACTGTCCTGGGCATCCTCCAAAACAGTAGCAAACATCTGTGCTGAGCATATGTTTCTTTGTCTTCTGCCTTTTTGTTATTAATTTATGGAAAAAGTTGTTTATGTTACATTTTTCAAGGAATCTCTTCTGATTTTGACACACTCATTAGAAACATCTTGCTGGAGCAGGACCATTCAGCTGCCATGATCATCTCCTGAATCAAAAACTTTTTTGTAGCCAAAATATTTACAGGGACATCTTGTATTCTCAATACCTTTCAGTCAAGTCTATGACTATTAATATGTGATTGCTATAGAATATTGTTTGGGAAAAGCCTGCCTGTTCCCTCGTTATATTTTCATCAAGGATACTTTAGATGCATGTGTTATTTTAAAATGTTGGAGGAATGTAGATCAGTAATTGTTGATATTTTCTTGGTCAGTGTTTTTGCTAATAAGAATGGTTTTTTTCCTAAGTGATTGGTATTCTTCCCCAAATCAGCTATTTGAAAAAGAACACTTTAAAACCTTCAAAATTCTGTTTCCTACAAAATGGATTTCTGTGTATTCTTGGTTAATCTATCTTTGTTTTATAAACTGCCCTGTTTCCTTGTACTACTCATTGAAATCTATAAATTAGTGTCCAAATGTAGTGAATCTGGGCCACTAGGTGGTGCAGTGGATCAAGAACTAGGCTTGAAATGAGGAGGACTCACTTTTTTGAGTTCAAATCCAGCCTCAGACATTTATTGCTGGGTGACTCTGGGCAAGTCATTTAACCCCTTATCTGTAATTCCTTATCTTACCCAATTCCTTATCTGTAAAATGAGCTGAAGAAGAAAATAATAAACCCACTCTATTTGCCAAGAAAATTCCAAATGGAGTCACAAAGAGTTGGACCTGACTGAAATGACTAAAATAACAGCAGTAGTAGATCTACTCTTATAAACTGAGGAAATTGTTAAAGAAATCTTAACAGATATTTTTCAATTTTTTTTCTTCATCAGTCATTGTTATGGTTTCACCCCTATGGGCTCTTGCTATTACAAGTTTTAACTAATCTTGTTTCCACACGTACATCATTTCTCATAATTTTGGGGGGGACAACACTATTCATAGTCTTTTACCATCCTCCCTTGCTTTTTATACAAACTTACATTCTAAATGGGTGTTGCTCTTGGAAGTCATATCTCTCTCTTTGGCAAGGATAACAAGTCGGTTTTGGCTACTATATTCTTTTGGACTCCTTGATACAGTGAATGACTTCCATTGGTAAAACTTCCTGAGGAAATGGTGATAGCCTATTTGGTTGTCTACTTTCTAATCCATGTTTAAGCCTCAGCAGCTTGTCTAAACAAGTTTGGTTGGATTTGCCTCCATTGTCTTCTGATTTAATATTGACCGATCTTTGCTCAGATATTTTGATGGTCTATACGTAGACATCTGACTTGGAAATTACTTCCATTTCATAATCAGTCATTTCCTATCAATTAAAATGTAATCAAAGAAGCAGTGTTATCTGGTAAACAGAGTGCCAGTCTCAAAGTTAGAAAAACCAGGGGTAAAGTCCTTCCTCTGACACATACTAACTATGTGATGCTAGACCAATCCCTTTCTCCCTTTCAGTGCTCAGAACTGTGAGTCTAAGGTGAAGGCCAACAGTTTTATGACATCTCAGCATCAAGGCCACTACCACGTTTTTAGCAGTGGACAGAACTAAGTGAAGGCATTTTACTCTAAAAGCTAAGAGTGAAAATGGTTTCTTTGATGACCAAAGAATTAATCATAAAATGATTTATCTACAAATGCTCAGTCACTTTGTATTAAGGTAGGCTATCCTGTTGCTGGGACCAAAATCGGAACCTTTCTAGCATAGTAGAATACACAATAGCTTGTGCTCATCTTTTAAGGTAGAATCAGCTAAAACTGATTCTAAGATAAATTTGTTGACTTAGGGACATAAGACAAGAGCAACAGCACAGGAGAGAGTCTGATGGGGAGGAGGGGTATGGTACCTCAGAGGTGAAACCCACCACAGCTTCCTTCAGTCATGCAAGAATGAAGCAATCTGCTTCCCCTATTTCCAGAGACAATTGTGCTTGTAGCTTAGGAAGCCTTTGTTATAAGTTACACCCATCAGAGTGAATGATCAAAACCTTTAGTTGGTTATTGTTCAGTTGTGTCTGACTCTTTGTCCCCATTTGGGATTTTCTTGGCAAAGATACTAAAGTGGTTTGCCATTTTTTTAGCTCATTTTACAGATGAAGAAACTGAGGCAAACAGGGTAGAGTGACCTACCTAGAGTCATACAGCTAGTAAGGGTAAGAGGTCAGATTTGAACTCAGGAAGGTGAGTTTTCCTGACTCCAGGCTGGCGCTGTGTCTGCAGTGCCAGTTTCTGACTTCTGCTACTCCTAGGGGCCTCCAAATTCCCTCTCTTGGTGGTGGTGTTTTGTTTTGTTTTGTTTTATAACAACCTAGGGCTTTCACAGACAAGCTTCCCATGCCTCTTGTCTCTGAATACAGAATGCTGAAGGCTACAAATTAAACTGGCCATCTCTTGTTCTGATAGACCCTGTAGGGAAAGGAGAGGTACATCTCACTTTCTGTGCAGTTCTTGAGTAAAAGAAGTAATTTTCTTAGTTTTTTGTTGAATTTCTTGGTTTCAATATGCTCTGGTGCATACTTCAAAGTTTTAGCGGAGTAAACATATGGGAATTGAGTGGCTGTACAAGTGGCCATCTTCGCAAGAAGTCTCGGGTTCATTTTCGGTGGAGATTTTAAAATTACAGAATTCCATCATCTTTCTTGAGATCCCTTAGCTATATCTAGGTTCATCTTTATTTTTTCTTGTAATTTTGTTTTTCTTTGTGTAGAATGTTAGCTTTGAAGGTGAAAGGGAAACTAGGCTCTGCCATCTATTAATCCATTTATCCCCCCAACCAGAGAAGCAAACTCACCCAGAAAAAATGACCCAACACTCATTTTAACCCCAAAGTTCGTTATTCACTCATTTTTCCTCCTAAGCAGAGGAACTGCTGACAATTTGGATACCCGAGGAAGCAGTAGGAAATATGCCTTCAAATCAGTTTTTCAGACAAATTCAGTTGATGGGCAGCATCTGGAGAAGAGCAGTTTAAGAACACTGAGATGCCTCTGTTGGGAGACTGCTGCCTGGAATGTTGAGAGTAGTACAGAAAAGGACTAGCCTGTGGAAGTACTCACCTATAGTCTCTAGAGGTTGGGGAGGGCATCTGATAGAGTCTCCTTTTTAAACTCACTACTCGTTTTAACTAGTCACTGCTCATAATTGTTTCTACCTACTGTTAGTACTCCCTAAATTTTTGCACCCTGGGTAAAAGCTCTGACCATGCTACCCTAGTTATAGCTCTACTAAAGAGTGTATAAATAGGATAAGAACCTGGCATTCTACGGTAGCTTCTTCTGAATAAAAATTTTTAAAGTTACACTTGACTACACACTAGCTTCAGATTAGTGTGCTTTCCTGATCACATCATATGGGGGACTGAGGTTGGTTATAGGTTATGGGGATCAGTTCAAACATTTAAATCACTAGTGTTCTGTCTTTCCTTTGTTTCTATGCCTTCTGTGGTTTCTACCATATTATCAACAAAAGCTACAAAAATGACAGTTTCCAAGGTGCTGATCAGATTATAAAAATAGCTCTCCCATTTCACATAATGAATAGAAGGGGATCTCCTTTTCTTTACCAATTTCAGTCTATATTTCTTTCTTGTTTTGGAAAAAAATGACAATTAGCATATATATCAGTCTACACCCACTGTTTCAGGGCTAGGTTATATTCTAAATCCATTGTATTTGGATCAACCAATGTCTTTGATCTGGTAATTATAGGAAACACCATTGGAAATGCTCTAAGGTATTAAGACCTAGTTTAAGTGCCTCCTTCATTTCTTGACCGCTTTAACAAATGTTAACCCTAACTTCCTACCTTTTCTGAATTAACTAAACCATTCATTTGGTACTTAGGATCATCTCATTTAAGATGTGGAAAAGACCTCAGCAACCATCCAGTCCAACCCCCCTAAATTATTTATTGATCTACTTTCTTATTTATATATTTATGTTTAAATGCTTTATTTTGGTCTTTTGTTTTTGTATCACAGCTATTTTCCAGTTGTCCTTCTATCATTAACCACCCCCATAAGTAAAAATAAAAACTAGATTCTAAAAAAATGTTCAATAAAGTACCTATCAATGCCTGAACCCATCATTTCCTATTACTCTGACAAGAGGAGAGTAGATCTCATCGTCTATTCTCTGTGACAAATTAATTGAGTTTATTTGCCTTTAAATGTTGTTTTTATTAACATGACTGTAGTCATGGTACATCTTATCTTCCTGAGTCTGCTTACTTCTACTGCATCAGTCCTATAAGTCTTCTCATGCTTCTCTGAATTTTTTGTATTTCTCATTGCTTATGATGCAATAATAATTTATTCAGAATTTAACAATTAAAAGGTGATTCCTTTGTTTCTAGTGTTTTGCTTCCATAAAAAGTTCTGCCTTGAATGTTTTGGTATGACTTTAGGGTATATGTTCGGTAATGGTAAGGTAGGGTGAAAGACTTTCCTTGCAAAATTCCAAATTTTCTAGACCAATTTATAATTCTACTAACAAAGTATTTATGTGACTGTCTTCCTACTCTCCCTCCAATATTGCCAATTTTCATCTTTTATCATCTTTGCCAATTTGAGAGGTGCAAGATAAAACTTCAGTTGTTTTCATTTGTATCTCATTTTATTAGCGATTTAGAGTATTTTTTATACATTTGTTGATAGTTTTCACTTCTTTTATAAACTGCTTTGTATCATTTGGCTATTTATTACTCTGAGAACCTGGAATGATTAGTGAGTAGGAGTTTACCACTCAGATTCTCAGAGTAGGGAAAGGGACCGAGAAGGGGAAGATGGGAAATAACAGAAGCCACATTTTCTGTTTCGAAGTGTTATTTAGGAATGGCCCAAAGGCCAGGAGCAAAGTAGATCTTCCCTTTAGAAAATAGGGCCCAAGAGGGAGACAGTCCCATGGTCTCCCATCATTTCACCTTGAAGAACTTGGAGCAGGGGGGAAGAATGATGCAATTCAGCCATTCTATTGCAGGTCATGAATCTCTCTGGCAGGCTAACCTGGGTTGAAAGGAGAGTCTGCACCATGGATTTTAGGGAGCACACCTCCGCTTACAGGACGCTGACCTTTGACCAAACACACCAAAGAAGTTTTGCCTCTGGTGGTCTAAACCCTAACCTATTGAGTCAGCTGAATGTAAAAGGAAAAGAACTTGGAGTCTTTAAGGGAAGGAACCAAGGTCAGCTGTGAAGGGGGCAAACCTAAGGATTTTGTTGTTAGTCGTGAGGGCTTACGGAAAATTATGTCAAAATTTGGTTGCCTGGAGAAGTTTATCAATATTGTATGTCAATTTCATGATGGCATGTTTGCCCAGGTTCTGGATAATGGACAAAGCTCTCGTGCCTTCTCAGTCACCAGTGGAGTGAAACAGGGCTGTATGCTTGCTCCCATGCTTTTTATCATGATGTTTTCAACCAATGTTGACAAATGCTTTCAATGAGGATGAACATGGCATCAAGGTCAATTACCATACTGATGGTAAGTTCTTCCATTTTAAAAGGTTACAAGCCAAGACCAAAGTGGAGGGAGTGTTAGTGCATGATTTTCTGTTTGCAGATGATAGTGCAGTCAATGCAGCCTCTGAAGCTGAGATGCAACAAAGTATGAATCAATTCTCTGCTGCCTGTGCTAATTTTGGCTTAATAATTAACACCAAAAAAACACAGGTGTTCCATCAGCTGCCACCACACCATCTATACATGGAACTGTTGGTTACAACAAATGGAAAAGTTTTGAATGCTGTAGATAAGTTCACTTACCTTGGTAGTGTACTTTCCAGGGATGTACATATTGACAATGAGATTGATGCATTCATTGCCAGAGCTAGCTCAGTGTTTGGGAGACTCCGAAGAAAGATTTGGGAGAGAAGAGGTATTAGACTGACTACCAAGCTGAAGGACTACAGAGCCATTGTGCTGACCTCATTGTTATATGCTTGTGAAACATGGATAGTCTACCAGCTCCATGCCAGGAAACTGAATCACTTCCATTTGAACTGTCTTAGGAAGATTCTGAGGATCACCTGGCAGGATAAGGTACCAGACACTGAAGTCCTTGCTTGAGCTGAACTGCCAAGTATTCAAACTATGCTTCAGAGAGTGCAACTCTGATGGGTTGGCCATGTTGTTCAAATGCAAAATGTATGCTTGCCAAAAACATTATTTTATGGAGAACTTGCATGGGGCAGGTGATCACAAGGTGGGCAGAAGAAACAATACAAGGATACTTTCAAGATCTCTCTCAAGAACTTTGGATTTGACTATGCAACATGAGAGACACTGGCACAGGACCACTCAGCATGAAGTGCCCACATAAGAAAAGGTACTGTGCTCTTTAAGCAAAGCAGAATTGAGACAGCGCAAAGTAAATGTAGGATGCACAGATTTGGGATATCCACCCCAAATATTTATACGGACTATCTGTGCCCAACCTGTGGTAGAGCATTCCAAGCTCGTATTGGTCTGATCAGCCACAGTCAGACACACTGAAATTTCACTTTGTGATGTCATTTTGGTCCTCTTCGAAGATGAAGGACAACAACCAACCAACCAACCAACCACTGTTAGATCTGTATCTCAAAGGAGAGCAAAGGAAAAGGACTTATATGTACAAAAATAGTTCTAGCAACTCATTGTGGTGGCAAAGAATTGGAAATTGAAGGGATGCCCATTAACTGGAGAATGATTGAACAAGTTGTGTATATGATTGTGAAGGAATACTATTGTGCTATAAGTAGTGATCAGCAAGATACTTTCAGAAGAATCTGGGAAAGTCTACATGAACTGATGCAAAGTAAACTGAGTATAACCAGGAGATCATTGTGACAGTGACAGCAATATTTTAAAGATGATCAACTGTGAAAAACTTGGCTACTCTAATCAGTACAATGATCCAAGACAATTCTGAAGAACTCAGGATGAAAAATGTTATCCACTTCCAGAGAGAGAATTGATGAACCATATATGAGTGCAAACTGAAGTGCGATGAAGTATAATTTTTCACTTTATTTTTCTTGCTTTTTTTTTTGCAACAGGACTCATATGGAAATATGTTTTGCATGATTCATATGTATAATTGATACCATATTGCTTGCCTTCTCAATGTGTAGGAGAGGGACTAAAGGCAGACAATTTGGAACTCAAAATTTTTTTAAATGAATGTTTAAAATAAATATTAATTTTGTGACATTTACTCAGGAGTGAATAAACCCATTTATCCAAGCTGATAGCAAACAATCACAGAAGTTATACAGGTTAGAATATACCACACAATTCATAGACATCAAATGAATCTCCTCCTGGGAATGAGATGTCTTAGTTCAACTTGAAAGGTCCCTAATCTAATTCAGAAAGAAATTCCACAAATTCCCTAATTCCAATAAGCTAGAAATGGTGAGGTACCAACTCTTCTACATACTGGCTTTTTTCCATAGTCTTTCCTTCCAGGAAATTCTTCCTAAACACAGTCTGAAACCTCTCTTTAAGTCAAAAGCCAGACTAAGAACTCTCTTTTGCCAAGTTTGCTCTCCAACCGTGCCTTTCACCAAAGACATGGAAAGTCGAATTATCATTTTTTTCACCAATGGGGAAAGTTTTATGCAAATACCCAGAAGTGAACATGAGGTTACATAATACAGTCATTCATGTTATCTCTCCCATTAGAATGTAAACTCTTTTACGGCAGGCATTTTTCTTTGTATCCTTATATTTAGCGCAATGCCTGGCACATAGTAATTGATTAATAAGTGCTTTTTCATTCACTCATTTCATTTCATTCATTCATTTGTTCATTCACTTCTGGGACCAAGCCTGGTCCCTTCCTTTTGGCCAACACTCCAATTCACATCACAGTCTTCCTTTTTCTTTGTCCAACACTTCAGGATCACAAGGGTAGAAGAGTTGGTACCCACAGAGGGCACAATCACTGTAAGCATCCCAACTCTGTCCACTGAGGCAGTGGGATACAGAGAAGCTCTCCTACCACCATCTTAGTAGACGATTGGAGTTAATGACTCCCTATGCACCCAAACAATGACCAGCTGAAATGGAGTCAAGGGTAAAGAAGAAAGCTGCAGGAATCTGGTCCTAAAGAGTTCTCCTCATGGAGAACCTGCTCCAGAGGGGCTCTGTAGTACCTCTTGGAAAAATATTATTATTGTTAATCATACTTCCTAAGTATGATAACTACTGGCTACACAGTTTATAATCTAGTTAAGACCAGATGAAGAAAATAGAAACATTAAAATAGAATGAGTTGGAGGTTGGCAAAGGGAGAAAAGAGGAGAGGAAAGGGGGGGCGGGGAGGGAGAGAAGGAACTTAGACTTTCATTTTCTTCCCTCCAAGTCATCTTTCCTTCAGGTGGCAGGAAAGGAACTGGGATGAACAGAATTTTGCTTGTTGTCTGGAGATTCTTTCTCCTTCTCTGCTCTCTTGAATCAATTTCTTCAGTTCCCAGTTGTGCAATATGGAAGTCTCAGGTTTATATAGGTTCCTTGTGTCTGTAATTAATTGCCCAGCGAGGTCATTCTCTCCAAAAATGGTTGGATCAGGAGAACAGACGGCAGAGACAAAATTAAGGCTAACAAGGTGTGAGTATGGGTGTGGGGGTAGTGTCTAGGAGCCAGAGTACAAAGACAGATAAAAGGCAAGAGGGATACCAAACCTGAAACACAGAGCACAGTAGCTTTGGAACCCAGATAAGAAGAGTCCTTTCTCACCAAGACATAAAATGTAAGTTTCTTAAGGATGGGTACCATTCCATTTTATCTTTGTACTCCAAGCACCTAACATAGAACCTTGTAGTACGTAGAAGATGCTGGAGTATTGAAGGAAGCCAGGAAAACCAAGAGGCAGAGGAAAGAAGGTAGAGGATGACAGGTTTGGGGTATGGCCAAAGCCATATAAGTCTGATCCCAGCATCTCATTGTATCTTGGAGATGACCTTTAGTTCATGAAGACTAGGCCAATGGAACACAGACTCTGGCAAGTTTTACCAAGCTGGAAAGGTTTCCAGGATGGACTCAGTGAAAGAAGAACTATGTGTCAGTCCATCAGAGGAGCCTAGCTCCTCATCAAAATGTCTGCCATCAGGGGATGATTTTTTTAAAAATCTACTGAGGCACAAAGGCTTCCTCTCTGCATAGGTCAAGTAAATACCGACACCAATGAAAGCATAGGGCCTTAGAAAGACTTATTGTCCTTAACCATGAAAATAGAGGATTTGAACACATGGAAGATGATTATGTGAAATAGTAGTAACAGTAAATGACATGCAGCTGCTGCATGTCTTTTGGATTTCATATAATACCTGTCCCTAATGTCCATCATAAAATTTTATGGTTTCTATATTCATATTAAGCATGGCTCCTTGAAGTGATGCAAAGTGAAGTGAGCAGAACTAGGAGAATATTGTGCACAGTAACTGCAATATTGGAAGATGATCAACTGCGAATGACTTAGCTATTCTCAGCAATACAATGATCCAAGACAATTCTAAGGACTTAATTATGAAAAAATTCTACCCATATCCAGAAAAAGAACTGATGAAGTCTGAATGCAGATCATAACTTTTTTAAAAACCTTTTCTTTAGTGTGACAGAGCGCAACCCAGCATGGCCTGTATGGCTCTGAAAAGGACAGGACTGGGAACAGACTTCAGGGAGCCATGGCCAGCAGCAGATTACTCAGATGACTCAACCACTCCCAGATTACTCAAATCACAAATACCACAGACAGCTTCAAAGGTCAGTGGGAGGTCTGGACCGACAGAAGTAGTCATTGCATTGGCAGCTTCCATTTTTGGAGTCCTCCACCTAGAGCCCTTGGGGGGGCGGGGCGGGAATTGAGCAGCTGATGTGAATCTTAGCCCTAAGTGGCAGCTCTGGGAGATCTCTGCGTAAAGCCCTGGGGGAATTGAGTCATTAATTTGAATCTCAGCACTTGGCCCTAGGGTAAGGAGGAACTCTGATGTGGTGGAGTTGGAGGCTGTTGTGGTGAGAGAATTCTAATTACAGATTTTGGGCAGAAAAGTTTTTGGTTGCTCCCAGACCAGTATGCAGGTCAGGAGGGGAGTAAACTCCTCTCCCTTGATTGTACCACCTTGGAGGAACTGAGAACTTACAGGTCCCCAAAATATACTCTCCTCTTGACAAAGGACTCAAAAGTCAAATAACTGACTGGGAAAATGTACAAAAAGAGGAGAAAAAATAAGACTATAGAAGGTTACTTTCTTGGTGAAAGTATTCTTTCTATTCTATTCTTTTCTATTCTTTTGGATGAGGAAGAACAAAGCATAAGATCAGAGGAAGTCTAGGCTTTTGTGTCCAAAATCTCAAAAATAAATACGCAATAGTCTCAGGCCATGGAAGAAGTCAAAAAGGATTTTGAAAATCAAGTAAGAGAGGTGGAAGAAAAATTGGGAAGAGAAATGAGAGCGATGCAAGAAAATCATGAAAAGCAAGTCAACAGCTTGCTAAAGGAGACCCCCCCCCCCAAAAAAAATGCTGAAGAAAACAACTCCTTTAAAAATAAGCTAACTCAATTGGCAAGAGAGGTCCAAAAAGCCAATAAGGAGAAGAATGCTATAAAAATCAGAATTAGCCAATGGGAAAAGGAGGTTCAAAAGCTCACTGAAGAAAATGGTTCTTTAAAAATTAGAATGGAGCAGATGGAAGCTAATGACTTTATGAGAAACCAACAAATTACCAAACAAAACCAAAAAAATGAAAAAATAGAAGATAGTGTGAAATATCTCATTGGAAAAACAACTGACCTGGAAAATAGATCCAGGAGAGACAATTTAAAAATTATGGGACTACCTGAAAGCCATGATCAAAAAAAGAGCCTAGACATCATCTTTCATGAAATTATCAAGGAAAACTGCCCTGATATTCTAGAACCAGAGGGCAAAATAAGTATTCAAGGAATCTACCAATCACCTCCTGAAAGAGATCCAAAAAGAGAAACTCCTAGGAACATTGTGGTCAAATTCCAGAATTCCCAGTTCAAGGAGAAAATATTGCAAGCAGCTAGGAAGAAACAATTTGAGTATTGTGGAAATACAATCAGGATAATACAAGATCTAGCAGCTTCTACATTAAATGATAGAAAGCTTGGAATAAGATATTCCAGAAGTCAAAGGAAATAGGATTAAAACCAAGAATCACTTACCCAGCAAAATTGAGTATAACACTTCAGGGGAAAAATGGTCATTCAATGATATACAGAACTTTCAAGCATTCTTGATGAAAAGAATAGAACTGAATAGAAAATTTGACAGTCAAACACAAGAATCAAGAGAAACACGAAAAGGGAAAAAGGAAAGAGAAATCATAAAGGACTTTCTGAAGTTGAACTGTTTACATTCCTTCAAGGAAAGATAATATTTGCAACTCTTGAGACTTTTCTCAGTATTTGGGTAGTTGGAGGGATCACACACACACACACACACACACACACACACACATATGTATAGACAAAGAGCACAAAGTGAGTTAAATAAGAAGGAATGATATCTAAAAAAAATGAAATTAAGGGGTGAGAGAGGAATATATTGGGAGGAGAAAGGGAGAAATGGAATGGGGCAAATTATCACTCTTAAAGGAGGCAAGAAAAAGCTTTTTCAGAGGAGGAGAAAAGGGAGGCAGGGAGAGGAATAAGGGAAAGCTTACTTTCTTCACATTTGACTTAAGGAGGGAATGACATGCTCACTCAGTTTGGTATGTAAATATATCTTGCACTACAGAAGGGTAGGGGAGAAGGCAACAAGGCGGTGAGGGAGATGATAGAAGGGAGGGCAAATGGGAGAAGGGTATAATCAGAAATAAACACTTTTTGGGGGAGAGAAGGTCAAAAGAGAGAATAGAATAAATGGGGGCAGGATAGGATGGAGGGAAATATAGTTAGTCTTATACAACATGACTATTATGGAAGTCTTTTGCAAAACTACACATATACAGCCTATATTGAAATGCTTGCCTTTTCAGTGGGGATGGGTGGGGAGGAGGGAAGGGAGAGAAGTTGGAATTCAAAGTATTAGGAGTGAATGTTGAGAACTGTTTTTGCATACAACTGGGAAATTAGAAATACAGGTGATGGGGTATAGAAATCTATCTTGCCCTACGAGAAAAGATAGGGAAAAGGGAAGGGAGGGGTGTGATAGAAGGGAGCGCAGAGTAGAAGAAGGGGTAATCAGAATGCAAGGCATTATGGGGTGGGAAGAGGGGAGAGGTGGGGAGACAATTTGGAACTCAAAATTTTGTGGAAATGAATGTTGAAAACTAAAAATAAATAAAGCAAAAAAACAAATAAAAACTTTTTCTTTTTTTTTGATCTGTGTACTCTTTTGAAACATGGATGGTTTGTGGAACTGCATATGTATAATCTATCTCAAAGTATTTGTCTTCTCAGTGAAGGAGGACAGAATTTAGACCTCTAAAGTTTTTAAAAAATGAATATTAAAAAATTGTTTTACATGTAAGTGAGAAAAAAACAAAATAAAATATTCTTTTACAAAAAAGGTAAGATGGTACATGCCATCCACATCCAGAGAAAGAACTATGGAGTCAGAACGCAGGGTGAAGCAGACTATTTTCTTTTTTGTTTTGTTTTTTCTTTCTTATGGTCTCTCCCATTTGTTAAAATCCTTCTATGCAACGTGACTAATATGAATATGTGTTTAATAGGAATGTATGTATAGAGATATATCAGGTTGCACACTGACTTGGTGAGGGAAGAGAAAACAATTTACAACTTGTGGAAGTGAATGTTGAAAACTAAAAATAAATCATTTTTTTTTATTTTTTATTTTTTATTTTTAAATTTATTTAACTTTTTACATTCATTTTCACAAGATTTTGAGTTCCAAAATTTTCTCCCCATTTGTCCCCTCCCCCCTCCCCAATACACTGGACATTCTAATTACCCATATCACCAATCTGCCCTCTCTTCTATCATCCCTCCCTTCCCTTACCCCATCTTCTCTTTTGTCCTGTAGGGCCAGATAACTTTCTATTC
>CM053771.1:337799513-337868968 GCA_028658325.1 Potorous gilbertii
AAATCTCCTTCACTGTGTTGCTGCGTGGCTTCCACTGTTCCAGAATTTGTCAGGAGTTCTTTTTAGAGGGAATCCATGGGCTGTGGGTTCAGAGCTAGCAAATGTGAGTCTTTCTACTCCGCCATCTTGGCTCCGCCCCCCTAAATCATTTTTTTAAAAAGGCAAGTCATGAACCTTTCTGACCCTCTAGGATCTCTTCTAATTTGAAGATTCTATGAAAACGGAACTTTTATTGCTTAGAGTCCAAGAGGATGTGGTTCCTTGCTTTTCTTCTGGAGAACATTTTTTCTTTTGCCTCTCAGGTTCTTGCATATGTTTATCTAGGGAACAGGTGAGTATAAACTAAATGGAAAACATTAATAACATCAAGGATATTAATTAATTAATCTTAATTAATCTAGTAGGGACTAGATCAGTGATTTCCTCATCCACAGATAGATGCAAATCTTCCCCTTCTTGTCAATGTACAATCTTAGAGGCTGCCTGGAGCACTTAGAGGGTAAATGCATGTGTCAGAGGCACATGGCACATCATCATGCTACTTTTCATCAAGCTTATTCAGTCTTAATGTGGTTTCAAACTTATAATGTTTAAGTTTACAAAAGCTTTAAAAAGCTTCTAAACTTTCCAAGTGCTTTATAAATTAATGAACATTTAAAAGCTTTATAAACTTTATTAATTCATAAAACTATAATTTTTGTAAGCTTAAAACTGCACTAAGACTTCGGGACATGCTATAGGTTTTCTCATTTGATTTCTACCCTGGGAGATACATACTATTAGTATCCCCATTTTACAGATGAGAAAACCGAGGCTGAGAGAGAGGTTGAGGCTCCACCAGAGTCACTATCTAGTTGAAAAATGGAGAATTTGAACTCGGGTCATATTGACTCCAAGTCTAACACTCTATGTGCTTCCTCACCCAGATGCCTATTTTTTTCCCCTATTGTAAATAATTACCCATCTACTTAAATTAGGACATGGTTTTTCATTCCAGGAGGAGGCAAATTCCTCATTTTTTCGTTCTCTTGCACAGTTTGAAACGTGTTTTAGGTCTCTGCCGGAGAGGGGTGTGTGGGTTGTGGAAAAGAATCATTTTAAAGGAATTTTCATTAGAGAAACCTCCCTCCCACTCCCTCTTTCTCTCTCTCTCCTCCTTGCATTTCAGTCAAAACCCTTTCCCCATTCCTAGCCACTGCTGAAAAACTTGGTTTCGGGGCTCAGATGTCACTATGGTAACCTTGATCATCTTGGATGTAACACTTCGCGCTGGGGGTGGATTCACGGACACTGAGACAGTGCTCAAGGGGCCGTCTGGACAGGGACTTAAAGGCATCTTGGGGCCATGAGCCGCCCAACTCGGAGCTGACCATCCAGTCACTAGATCTCTGGATCCTGACGTTTGATGAGAGTGCCCCGAGTTTCTAACCGTAGTGTTCCAAGAACCGCGGGTGGCCCTTACAGTGCGCGTGGAGGGACTAGGGCGCACTGGGAGGGAGAAGAGGGAGGAGGCGGGGGAAGGCTCTGGGGTGGATGGGGCCGAGTGGTACTCAAGCTGGGGGTGGACAGAAGGACCGGGGTGGGCAAAGGGCTTTGGCGTACAGGAAGGAAGCCCCGGCTCTCCATCCTTGACAGGGCACTCCATCCCCGGCAGGGCATGGGCGGAAGGCGCGCACAGGAGCGCATAGACATATATATCCTGCGGGGG
This sequence comes from Potorous gilbertii, assembly GCA_028658325.1. NCBI lineage: Eukaryota > Metazoa > Chordata > Mammalia > Diprotodontia > Potoroidae > Potorous > Potorous gilbertii. The sequence goes on from CM053771.1 coordinate 337,801,222, forward strand.
TCTAAGTAGATCTGTGAAACCAAAAGGAGTGGGATTTGATTAGGCTCTGGGGATATGGGGGGAGGGAGGGGTGTCATTACTTCGGGAACCAGGGGACCTGCTGTGGGATTTGGGCTCTGCCCCTTACAAGTTGTGCGCCCATGGACCATGTGTGACTAACGCTCGGAATTGACTTGTCCAAGGTTGCACAGGTAGTAAGGACGTACCTGAAGTAGGAAGTATAAACATAAGGAGTACGCAGGGCAGTAAGGATATGATTAACTATCACAGGAAAAATGGATAATTTCATTAAACATTACAGCCCTTACCGCCTTCCCCAGGTTGTGAGAATAAACAAAGTGAATAATGTTAGCATCATTTGCAGGGGAAGGCAAACATTGAGTTAGGGCTTATTCTGTGCAAAGCACTAAGTGTTTTACAATAATTATTTCATTTAATCCTTGCAACAGCCCTGAGGTTGTGACTTGCCCAGGGTCCCACAGCTAGTAAGGGTCCAAGGTCAAATTTGAACTCAGCTGTTTTCAGACTCCAGGCTCTATCTATTGAGCCACCTGATCAGTTAAACATTGGGGTTAAGTCAAGAAGAGGAAGAATGGTACCATTTACACTAAAATATTTGCATTAGCACTTTTTGTAGTGGAAAGAACAGGAAACAAAGCAGATGCCCATAAATTGGGAAATGGCTAAACAAGTTGTACAGGACTCCAATGAGGTCTTTCCCAGTAAAAAAAAAACAATGAATTCGGAGAAGCACGAGAAAACTAATGTGAAGTGATGCTGAGTGCAGAAACAAGTAAACAACATACACAATGACTAACAATGACTTAAGTGTAAATGTCCTCATCAAATATAGAAACTAAATTCTGTGTAATTATAATGCTCAAACCTGGCCCCAAAGAAGAGACATGAGAATGTATATTTGCAGAGGGGAGGGATTATGAGTGTGGAATATTGCAGATGTTGGATTCTACTGGCGTGTTGCTTAGTATTGTTGTACTGCTTTCCCCCTCCTTTTTTGTATTATTTGTTAAAGATATGGTTTCTTGGGTAGGGGAAGGGGAGTGACACTTGGGAAGTAACAGCAGAGGAGAGCTAGGTGGCACAGAGGGTAGAGCACTGGGCTTAAATCATGAAGGCTCATCTTCATGAGTTCAGATCTGGCCTTACACACTAGCTGTGTAAACCTAGGCAAGTTACTTAACCCTATTTACTTTAGTTCCTCATTTGTAAAAAAATGAGGTGGACAAGGAAATAACAAATTAGTCCAGTATCTTTGTAAAAAAAAAACAAAAAACAAACCCAAAATGAGGTCACAAAGAGTTGGACACAACTGAAATGACTGAAAAACAGCAAAGGGTGAGCTTTTGCAGGTTCTATATAACACAGACCAAGGACAATCAGTCATCAGGGTGCCAGCCTAGCTAACTGACCTGGAAGAATCTCTTCACCTGAGGACTGGCCAACACGACTTTCTTTGATCACAGAAACTGAACAGCTGACTGAAAGGAGTAATGGAAAGAGGACTGGATTCAGAGTCCATAAAATCTGAAAATCCCACCAGCTTATGAAGTCATTAAATTTATGAAGTCATCAGATTTGGGGCGGTGAGAGAAGGGAATGTAAATAATTCCAGGCCCACAGATTTAAAGCTAGAAGAGTGGTTAGAACTCATTTAGTCCAAGCCCTTTGTTTTCCAGTTGAGTAACTGGGAGATTAGATCACTTCTTTGAGGACATACAGTAAAGATCAGAGATTGGATCTGACTCCAGGGCTTTTTAACTCTAAATCCAGCATTTTCTATTACCTTGCCTCCTAAGGACAAATGACTTTTGGCCACAGAGTTCACAAGCTACTTGGAAAGACAAGACTGAGAAAACAAGAGTTGAATAAAATAAAATACAAAATGTATTATAGTATTTGGTGACTTGAGTGTCCAATTAGGATAGACCAGAGATGGGGAATCTGCAGCCTGGATGCCACATGTGACCTTCTAGGTCCTTGGGTCGGGCCAAGTTTTACAGACCAAATCCTTTATTAAGGAGATTTGTTCTATGAAGTTTGGATTCAGTCAAAGGGCTGTACTCAAGGACCTAGAGGGTCACATGTGGCTTTGAGGCCACAGGTTCCCTACCTTTGGTATAGACAATAAGTTTTAAGAGATTTCATCAGAGGACAGAACTTAGACTTGGCAGATCACTCCACTTTGCCTCTTGGTCTCAACTCCATGGAACAAGATGGCCCTTGTTCCCTCTCCTCATTTTCTTCTTTTTTTCTCTTGTGTGTTGTCTTCTATAAGCTTGTAAGCTTCTTGAGAGTAGGGATTGTCTTTATTTTTCTTATTTGTATTCCCAGCACTTAGTATGGTGCCTGGAATGTAGGTGCTTAATAAATGTTACCGAAGTTTCATAGACAGGTGAGGCCTAAGATGGGCTCAGGAGGATGGACATTGTGACAGAAGGAAGTTCTTTGCAGACTTTACTTCACTGGGAAATAGAAAAGATGAATCACAGGTACATATCACTCAATTTGCTGAATACAAGGTAAAGCAGAATTCATCTGGATGGAGTCTATAACATGGCTGAGCCAATAAGGTAATGTTGCCCTCCGTAGACAACAACCACATATTTCACATGAATTTTTTTGTGGACATAGATGGGTTTATGATGACCAGGTCATCCCCACCAGAATGATAGAAGAGTGATCCTTGAGGATCCAGGACTTGGTGATCAATGAAGATTATGTAAGAAATGATAGAAACTGTAGCATATCAGAGCAGGCTGCGAACATTTTGCACTTACCAAAAAACACAGCAAGACTTAGCTAGTGGCTACAATTAGATCTCAGACACTCATGAATTTTCAAGAACAGACAAATGAATATTCATATTACAGACCTTAAAATATCCTTGAGTACTCAATCAATACACAATACCAGGACTTCAACAGGCTGAACTATTATACGCAATTGCCCAGACATAAGAGTGGTCCATGAAAACTTAAGAATAATGTTTTTAACAAGTGTGGCCAAACCACACAAATACCAAAAATCTCTAAGATGAGTAGAAAAAAACTTTTTCAAAATGCAGAGGTCTAGCAGAAGAAATTTAAAAAATAATTCTTGAACAGGATGAGGTACATATGCTCATCATTCTGCCTGCTACCACTGGAGTTCAGGATGTTTTCAGTGAATCTACAGTGGGGGAGTTTGTATATGAATATATTTATTCGACTACAAAAGGCAGTTATTTTATTCACCTGTGCAATTTGTCTGCAGAGCATTAAAAATGTATCATCTTTAAAATTATGTAATTCCCAAAGTATTAAGTATAAAAAAGGAGAACTGTCCCAGCACCGTTTCTACCTGAACTCAATAGGACAAGGTAAGAAGAATAACTTTTCAATAATACCATAACAATAATCTATATGGGTATCAGCTATACACAAACTGATGGCATCTTTGATGAGGGTATCAATTATACAGGCTCTCCCAAGACATATTCAATAGTGGTTCTTTACTATCTCATAACTGATGAAAAGATGTATAGATATAATCTTATTATCCTTAATGCTTGTCGATTATGGAAAGCCTTGGGCTCTTTTACAACAAATTGTCTCCCATTCATTTATCAAAAGTCATTCAAGATTCCTTTGGAGATGGAATAATAGGAACAGTCCTGTTCAGTTACCCTCTGATAATAAATATCAGTTGAGGCATAAACTAGGAACATGTATACTCAAAAAAAAAAAAAGCATTCACCACTATGATGGAAGAGATCCAATAAAAAATCCATCCCCGTCAGGCTGAGGTCATCCAGGTGCTCCTATTTACTGATGACATGATGTTGACTGCATCAAATCCCAAGACTTGGCAGAGCTTCCCAGAAGACATCTGTGACCATGTAAAGGCTTTGGCTTGTCCATCCACAGAGAAAAGACCAAGTGAAGGAAGACTATCTAGTGTTCAGATTTCAAAAGGACCCCCCATAGAAATTATCTAATAGTATGTATTTCTGGGACAGATATTGACAGAGTTGAAAAGGAGTGAGAGAATAAGCTGGATTGTTTCCAGCAAACTGAGAAGCACTCTCACTGGCCTCCAAACTTCTCATAATGGATAATGGCAAAGGCCCATCATTTCAATACAAACTTTACACCTGGGTTGCTATATGGCATTGAGACCTGAAAGGTGAATGATGGGTGTGAGCAGGCTGCAACATGTAACTTTGAAGATTGAGAGAAAAGGATATCATCAAAAAATAGTATGACAAAAAGAGAAAATGAGCTGGTCTTGTGGTGAAAGTAGGGGAGAACAGATAGATAGTTTTGAGTACTCCACTGGTATCCCTAAGATGTCAGGAAAAAAATGAGGAAAGCCTCCAGCATGTCGGGTTTCCCTTGCATCAAACTTTTGGGAGATTATGGATGAGTTTTAATTCACATTATTGTAAACACTCCTTGTACCACTAATAATAATGTTAATTTCTAAATTGTCTCAAAGATGCTTACAGTGAGTCTAAAGAGGTGAACTTAGTTTTTTTAATTACAAAAAGCTATCACCTTGTCTATATGAACAACATTCTAAAAAATAGGAAATATAAAAGAATAGCAGGAAAGCTACCTGTGTTCAGATCATAGCCATCTAACTCTCTGAAAAGAGACATAGAATGATGTAGTGATAATTATTAGGTCTCACATTTACATTACACTTTTTAAGGTTTGAAAAGCTCTTTCCTAACAACAGCTCTGTAAGGTGAGCAAGTGTGATTATCCTTCATTTACACAGAAGGAGACAGACCCTGACAGGAGAAATGATATGCCTGGATCACACAGTGTCTGAAATGAGATTCAAACTCAGGTTTCCTGACTCATAAAGTCAAGGAATTAAACTGAATTGAAAACCACAAATATATATTATCCATTAAAACTTAAATAAGATATGTGATTAAAACATCAAAAACTGACATTTTCTTCATAAAAATGTACTGATTTCATTGCATTTACATTTATTGTATGCCTCTCTTTTGTTTTGGTAGAAATGTCATCGGTAGAAAAGAAATTACTGGTGATTGATGTAGATGCTGGTGTAGATGACGCTGTTGCCTTAATGATGGCTCTGGGAGCTCCTAACGTTGAAATTCTGGGGATCACTTGCTGTTTTGGGAATACTTCAGTGGAAAACGTGTGTAAAAATGTCCTTCGGGTGTTACAGAAATGTAACAGCTTACAGATGATTTATTTGCTTTGCAAGATCAAACTTTATCCCTACTAATTAAAAAAATTTTTTTTCTTATGGAAAATCCACCTTTGCTTCCTTTCACTCCCTCCCAAACACATAAACTAAAAAAGAAAAACAAAACTCTCATAATAAATATGCAAAATCAGTTAAAACAAATTTCCAGACTGGCCATGTCCAAAGAAAACCTCTCCCAATCTACATGTTAAGTCTATCTCACACCTCTCTGTTGGGGGAACTGGGGAGCTTTTCATCATGAGTCCTATTGAATCATGTTTGGTCATTATGTTATCAGCATTATTAAATATTCTGAAGTTCTGCTCACTTCTTTCCTGGTTTTTCTAGAACTGTCCACTTCCTTTCCTAGAGTGCAATAATATTCCATCACATTTACATACCATGGTTTGCCCAGATGTTCCCCAATTGAAGGGAACCCACTGAGTTTCCATTTATTTGGTACCACAAAAAGAATGCCTCTCTATTTTTTATCTGTGGGTTATCTCTATTGGATTGATTACACACAGAAGTCTTGTAGGCATGATTTCTGATTGACTGTAGCTCCATGTTTAACATACAAACTGTGTGCAATGGTTTGTTCCAGTCTCTCCCAACCATCCTCCTTGCCCTACTTCCCACAGTTGGCCTAAATCTACTTCACTAAGAAGATGTGAGGTTATTTGACTTGAAGCTCTCTCAAATCAACTTTTAGTTTCTCATTTGCAGTATCACCATGCACCTTTCCCTCACAAACTCATTTATTTGCTCCCTTGAACCCATTCCCTTCTCTCCTTTCCAGGACTTTTCTCCCCCAATCATTTTCTTTCAATCTTTCCCTCTCAGTTTTAGCTTTTTCCTAAACATGACCATATTTCCCCATTACTTTAGGTGTTTGTTTTTTAAAGACCCTTTTCTTGACCCTTCTAGCTCCTGACCCAACTCTCCATTTGACTGCTTACTGTTCTGGAGATGTATCTACTTCATGTTGTGGCAGAAGAAAGTCTAGATCATGGGGAAGACTGTGGTAATGACAGCCATGATTTATTAGGAAAAAGAATTTTATTAAACTGATAGAAAAACTAAATGAGAAGGAGGTTAAATTTCTCACAGCAGGGCAAGGCCCCAGTAAATCATAGAAAACAGGTCAACGAATGGGGAGCTTCTTGAATCATGAATAGGACTACTGACCTAGGCCAAAGCAGCACCTTTTATTTGAAATTGAGTTCTACCAAGGAATCAGCTCATTCATTGTAGAAGACTCCATAGGTGCCACCCAGTGGTTTAACCATTGTTTGTTATACAAGCCATAATGACAAGATAATTTTGGGTTGAGGTCAAAGGTCTGAGAGAGAAATCTTTTGTGGAATCTTTTTATATGATAAACTTTTCTGCAAAATTTCCTGTTTGCTAAGACTAGTCCTAACTCAATTATTTTTGCATAGTTGGGAGGGGTGTTTCCATTTCCCCCATTTTTCTGAAATGGCAATCTCCAAAGTCACCAATGGCAGAGGAAAACAAAAACATGTGTTTTTAATAAAACTTGGCTTTAAAAAAATGAAATTTTAAAATATATAATCAGCAGAAGTCCCAAGATATTGAAATTTTACACAATTTACTGAACCTCTTCACCATCTTTGATTTTTCTGTAGCTAGAATGCTCTGAGATCTCAATTTTCTGCAGAAATGCCCCCAATCTTAATCTCTTTTCTGCCTGCTAAGCTAGAAATGAGAGCACAAAAGTGACTTCTGCCTGAGCAGTATGATGTATTAGCTACCATGGACTAGAATAAAAAACAACTTTTAAGTTTGGGGGTGGCAGCAGTAAGGGGAGCTACTATATTCCCAAATGTGGATACAGATATCTGCAGTATGAGGGCCAAGTCAGTCAGATGGAACCCTTATTAAACCTACTCTCAGAAGAGGAAAAATCTTTTAGAAAGCTAAATATAGTTCAAAGGATATGAACAGGCAATTTTCAGAAAAAGAAATCAAATATATCAATAGTCATATGAAAAAATGCTCTAGCCCACCAGTTATACAATTAAAACAACTCTGAGGTACCACCTTACTCACCTACCAGATTGGCTGAGATGACAGAAAAGGAAAATAACAAATGCTGGAGGGGATGTGGGAAAATAGGTACACCAATGCACTGTTGATGGAACCTGTAAACTAGCCCATTCTGGAGAACAAACTGGAACCATGTCCACAGTTTATAAAACTGTGCCTACCCTTTGACCCAGAAATACTACTACTAGGTCTATAACCCAAGGAGATCAAAAGAAAAAGAAAAGGACTCATGTGTACAAAAATATTCATAGCTCTTTTCCTAATGGCAAAACCTGGAAACTGAACAGATGCCCATTAATCAGGCAATTGCTGAACAAGCTATGGCATACAAATATGAAGGAATACTATTGTGCTGTAAGAAATGCTGAAGGGAATTATTTCAGAAAAACCTGGGAATGGATATGAACTGATGCAAAGGAAAGTGATGCAAAGAGAACAACCTGTAACAATATTGTAAAGAGAAACAAACTATGAAAGACTTAGGAATTCTGATGAATACAACAATCTACCACAATTTTGATATAAAATATTATTCATGATGGACTCAAATTGCATGCTGAAGTTCATTTTTTCTTTTCTTTATTTTTCTTGCTTTTTTTCTTTTTGAACATAGCTAATGAGGAAATACTCATTTTGCATGATTTCATATGTATAATGAGTATCATACGTCTTGCCTTCTTAATGGGTGGAAGGAGGGAATTTGAAACTGAACATAAAAATACAATTTTTTTTTAAAAAGAAAGAAAAGTATCAGTAGCAAATCATTCTTTAGGAGAAACTGAGCCAAAATGACTTTATTATAAATACATTTAATGAATGCCTCTTTTTTAAACATCAGAATCATTTTTGGATATAATCCCTTCCTTCCTCTATTCCATCAGTGCCTCCAGTATTAAACTTTCCCTTGTAACAAAGCAAAACACTCAAGCCAAAACAGTCAATCCAGTGGACACATCTAATAGTGCATGACATTCTAGACCTATAACTTTTCCATTCTCTACTGAGAAGAGAGGCATGTTTCATTATCTGTTCTCCAGGTACATTTCTGAGTATAGTTTTTCAGAGTTCTTCTGCCTTTGTGCATTTTTTTTTTTGTTACTGTAGTCATGGTATATAGTGTCCTACTTCATTCTGCATCAGGTCATTAAAAATCCTGTTTTTTTGAATTCCGTTCATTTCTGAAATTACTATTTGCTAGATCATGGTATTCCATTTCACTCATATGCCATAATTTGTTCATCCATTCCTCCAATCAAGTGGATACCCACTTTGTTTTCTGGTTGCTGTTTTCATAACCATACACAGCTCTTTTATCTTTTTTGATATGTATGGTCCTTTTCTGTCTCTGACCTTCTTGGGGACATATATTCCCAGATTACCCACAGGACTGGTGTGACCATTTGCAAAAGAAATTAAGGTTAGTGGGTTTTCTCATGTAATTCCAATTTGTTTTCCAGGATTGGACCAACTCACAGCTCTATTGTATTGGTGTGTCTGTCTTCCCACAGACATCTAATTTCGTCATTGACAGTTTCCATCCCAAAAGACACTTTATCAAAGCTCTATTCCTTTAGATGATATCTAAAAATGCTAAGAGTTTTAAATCAAAATTAAAATTAACTTTAGATTATCTAGGTGCTAATTATCTATTTGTTGAACTGAGATTCATAGCTTATTCTATATCTGACTTGTCCATTTTTTTTTGTGCGTATTAGCAGATCTGGGACAAAGATGGGAGCAGTGTTAAAGTGAAATACAAACCAATCAGTTTTGTGACTTATCTACTCTGATAACTAATATTCAATTAGAGCAACCCTTCTCAACTCCAAAGGACACATAATGTAAAAATGCCATGAAGTGCCTACTTCAATGCAAAGTTCTGTACCTGGTGTTATGGGATACAAAAATGAATTAAACACAGTAGCTGTTGCCTTGGAGGAATTAATCATCTACTAAGTGGGGATTCCAACTCAAGAATATAAACTAGAATTTCATAAAAACACATGAGATACAAAGGATGACGAATCAAATTTTATACTCTAAATTATAAGGGTATCAAGATACTGCATGTGACTTTTATTTGCTATTAACAGCTTGAGAAGTGTGATCACCATCCTATTATCATTAACTATCACTGTTTTTCTTATTATTTTCATTCATTTCAGATTCCAGTTTATCAAGGTGCTTCTTCTCCATTCCTTAATAATATGAAAAGTGATAGTTATTTTGGAAAAGATGGCTTTTCCTGACCCGGATGCTCCAGGACTGGACAAACTCCAGCAAGAACACGCAGTGCCTGCAATGATCAGAATGATTCTGGCCAGGTGATCATGTCACAGTAGATATTCTCCCTCCATCCCTCACTATCTTGGATTGTGTATCTGTCTTTTTTCCCCCTATGATCATCTGTCATAGTCGATACTCATTTTAGAAGGCAATCACTACTTGCATCCTTGAAGAGATTTTAAGTCTCTTAAGTAGAAGTTTTAGCCAAAAACAACCATACCTTAAAAAATAACTGATCACTCTGGCTTGCTTATCCATTTTCTTGCTGCTTTTTAAATAAAATCACCATCAGTTTTTTTGTAGGTAACTTTGGTAGCCACTGCCCCTTTGACCAATCTAGCTGTCCCTGTGAAAATGGACCCAAACTTTCCTAAGAAAATTAAAAATCTGTTCATGATGGGAGGAAATATGAATTGTAAGTGCACTCAATTATCATCATGTTCCAGTTGTCAACCATTATTTATGAAATACACAAAGAGGGCATAGTAAAGTAAATAGGTACTCAAGTGCATTTACTACAGAGGAAGGAATCAGGAAAGAAACTTAAGAGCTAGGAAGATTCGAGTTTAAATCTAGCCTCCACCACTTATTAGATGTGTGACCGTAAGTAAGTCACCTAACCTCACTCACTCAGGATACTCAAATATAAAATGGGGATGATAGCACCTCCCTGCCAGAGTATTTGTGAGGATTAAAATTACATTTGTAAAATGCTTTGCAAAACTTAAAGTACTTTATTAGTCAATCAGCTGTTATTTTAGCACTTACCTTTGCCCGACCCTGTATGAAGTACTATATAAATGCTTATTGTTGTTCAGATGTGTCTGATTCTTCAAGATCCCATTTGGAGTTTCCTTGGCAAAGATACTGAGTAAATGGTCTGCCATTTCCTTCTCTAGCTCATTTTACAGATGAGTAAACTGAGGCAAACAGGGTTAAATGACTTGCCCAGGGTCACACAGCTAGTAACTATCTTAGGTCACATTTGAACTTAGGTTTTCCTGACTCCAGCCCTGGCACTCTTATTCATCACACCACCACTATATCAATGCTAGTTATTTTTATTATAAAGGAATAGAAATATTTCTTGAAATACAGGGTTGAACAGGAAAGACAGAACACATGAATGCAGCAAACGCAGATAAATTTTCAAATAAACAAGCCATACAGATTATTTGGAATGAAGAGATTGAGCAGTCAGGTATCCTGTTGGCAGGTGAAGAATGGATGAGAATGAGAACCTCCTAGAAAATGGACTGTGAATTAAGATTTTTAAATGCCAATGAATATTTTTTGAACTTTCAGCATATTATCTACCAAAGCAATGGGCATAAGATTTTTATTTTTTTAAAAAACAGCTTAAGGTTTTCTAAAATAGTGCAAGATGTTAACATATTAGTTAAGAAAAAAGCAGGGGGTGGAGCAGGGGTGAGAAGATAGGCCCATGGAGGTGAGAATTTACAGGCATATTTACCTAATTGTATGTTTAAAGATCTATTGCTCCTTTTTTCTATAGATTACAAAATACATTAACTGACTGCATTTTAAATGTTGAGAGGAAATTTATATAGATGCTATATTTGAAATGAAAAGAAAATTATAAAAATAAGAATTTATACTGTATTTTTTTTTAGCCGGAGGGAATATGAATGCATTTTCGGAATTCAATTTTGCAGCAGATCCAGAAGCATCTTACATTGTCTTAAATGAGTACATTTGCCCTACTTACATTGCAACTTGGGAATTTGTATGCATGTATACATTACCTTGGGTAAGATGTTACTTTTTTTTTTTAATTAACAGACTGATCCCCATAATTCACTGGAGAGTTTATGGTTAAATATAGGGTTAGCTAAGGAAAGTGACCTGCAAAAGTTCTATTTTCCCTTTTTATTTATACTTTTCTCACTCTTCCCAGGATCCTTTCCTTTTTGTCTTTATTTGCACTGTTAGATTTTTTTTAAATGTTTAAGCTTATTTAATTTGTTCTCCCCTTGTTTAAATTTGTTTCAGGCCATTTCCCCCTTCTATTATCAAGAGAATACCATAGCTCTCATATTTAACAAACTTACACTTTGCTACTATCATTTTAAATCCTCCAAATCCCTAAGGAGAATATTTTAGGGCCTGTGATACAAATGAAAGCTTTATATCTAGGACTTGGGGCAGCTAGGTGGAACAGCGGGTAGGGCACTGGGCTTGGAGTCAGGAAGACCTGTGTTCCAATGTGTTCTCAGACACATACAAGCTGTGTGGTCCTGGGCAAATCATTTAACCTTGTTTGCCTCAGTTTCCTCATATGTAAATTTAACTGGAGAAGGAAATGACAAACTACTCCAGTACCTTTGCCAAGAAAACCCCAAAATGGGGCCACAACTGAAACGACTGTATAACAACAAAAAGATATTGTGGTTATTCCTAAATGCCAACATTTTTCTTTGCCAGAATAATCATATAGAAGTGCTAGTTTGGGGAGATTTTGGTATCATAGATTTTTTTTGGTTGCAGATTAAATTTGGTCATCATAGTACTAGTCTAAAGTCAAGTTTATGAATACTACTATACACTTTTGGAACAAATATCAACAAATGTTTGGACTATTGCATTTCTTAAGTTAAATTGTGTAAGAAAAAAGCTAGATCATGTAAACATATATATTTAAATGCATATATAATATGCATACATATTTGTAGCATCCTCTCTTCTTGTTCTCCAGGAATTTTATGACCAATGGACTTCACAAAATAGTAAAAAAGCTAGATTTTTTGAAAGAAATCAATGCTTACACTGTGACCTGTTTGAAGAAACATGTACAGAAGTCCACCACACTGTTCTGGACACCAGGCTATATACCTTCTGATTGCTTTGCCATAGCAGCTGCAATTGATGAAAACTTTATCACTAAAGCAATAGTCTGTGCTGTATCTGTAGAACTTGCTGGCTTCTACACCCCAGGAATGATAGTTTTGGATATTGATGATAAACTTCAGAAGAAAAACAAAGTTTCAATCATGATGGAGTGCAATGTAGAAAAATTCAAGGCACTTCTGACAGACAGTTTGAAATAAAGTTTCTAACTTTAATGAAAGGGAATGGTGAACGTCACAAGAGCTATTTGTTGTAATTCTGGGGGTATTCCTTTAAAATATTGCATCCATTTTGGGGAGGGATATTGGGGAAGTAGGGTATGTTTTATTTTCATGTTTAATTTCTTTTGGCTTACGTTGTCTTTTGAATCTATAGTATTATAATAATGTTTCATATACTTCAGAATATCAAAATCTGTTTTAATGTGTATCTTTGTTATTGTTACTGTGAAGTCACGGGACCAGTGTGACATCAATGTTTTTGTAATGAGTTAATTTGACAACAATGCTTCTGCCCTATTATCCATTTTATTCATAGGCATTAAAAGCTTGAACCGTATACATCTGTTCACCTTCGCTTGAACTGCAAGGATGTCTTTTTTTTTTTTTTGAGCAGGTAGAAACATGGTGAAATCAGTGATTTTAGATAACATTTTATGATTAATTTTTTTTTTTAGTTTTCAACATTCACTTTTATAAGATTTTGAGTTCTAAATTTTCCTCTTCCCCTCTAAAGATGACATGCAATTTTATATAGGCTCTACTTACATAATTATATTAAACATTTCCACATTAGTCATGTTGTGAAAGAAGAATCAGAACAAAAGGGAAAAACCACAAGAAAGAAAAAAACAAAAAGGACAAAGTACAATGCTTTAATCTGCATTCTGACTTCTTAGTTCTTTCCCTGGATGTGGATAGCATTTTCTATCATGAATCTTTTGGAATTGTCTTAGATCACTGCATATCTGAGAAGAGCTACGTCAATCAAAGCTGGTCATTGCGCGATGTTGCTGTTACTGCGTACAATGTCCTTATGGTTCTTCTCACTTCACTCATCATCAGTTCATGTGAGTCTTTACAAATTCTTCTGAAATCTGCCTGCTCATTATTTCTTATGGAACAATAATATTCCATTACATTCGTATACAATAATTTGTTCAACCATTCCCCAATTGATGGAATCCCCTTCATTTCCAATTCTGGTAACATTAAAAATCCGATAACAGTTTGATCAAGATTACAAACATGTATGCTTAGTGCTCAACAATGATCAGGAAGAATAGTGATATTTAACATCTAACTAATGACATTATAGACAGCTATAGGGCATCAGTCCATACACTTCTCAGTAGTAATTACTTCTTATGGTGCTACGACTTTGATTTCTGCAGTTTCATGAAACAAAATCTATTTTCAGAGTCAAATGAACCCAAACATTCCTGCCAAAGATGCAGAAATTTCATGTGGATAGAACCTAGTGGCCTCATGAATGCTATCTAACCATGTTTTCCTGGTTAAAACCTGACTGCTTCTGGTTCATAGTCTACATGTTGGACACTTGGGTCATAGTGGGGTCCATACATATTATAAAGCCATTAAGTCGAATTTCCTTTTTTTTCCAAATCAAGATCAGAACCTAATTTAACTTTCTACAAAAGTTTCACTAACTAGGAGTCAGTATTATACTAATATTTCAGTGAAGTTACCCAGAACTATTTAAAAGTCCCCGATATGTGTTGTCTCTTTGACCATTCTTCCTGGTCTCCTTGGTGGGATCTTTATCCAGGTTATGTCCATTAACCCCAGATGTCTCCCAAGACTCTCCTGTAGGCTCCTCTCCTCTTCTCCCTCCACATTATTTTACTTGGTGAACTCATCCGCTCTCACAGTTGCAACTATATCCTCTGTGCAGGAGATTTCAACTAACCTCATCTCTCCAATGCCCACTGGACATCTCAAACTGGATATCTCAGACATTCTAAATTCAACGTGTCCAAAACTGGATCTTTCCACTCCAAGAACTCCCATCTTCCTAAGTTCCCAGTTACTGTCAAGGTTACCACCATCCTTTCTAATCACCTAGGCTGCCAACCTGAGATTCTCTCACCACCCACATCCCCCCATATCCAATCAGTTGCTAAGTCCTGTTATTTCTACCTTGGTAACAAGGAGAGCTGTGAACACTTTCTAGAATATTTTATGCTCGATAACTTTCACAGATCCTGCAATCTGTTCTGCTTTCCCCCTCTGAATCTTTCTCATTGTTCTTTGAAGTTAAAAACTGGAGGAAAAACTCTGCAAATAGCCATATGCAATAGTTTGTAAAATGAAAAATCCTCCTATTTCCTCCCCCTGATCCATGATAGAAAAAAGAGGAAAAGTATGGTGGTTTCAAATGTTAAAAAATGTTTTCTCTACCATCTCTTCTTACATAACTGCTGCTTATTTTTCTCTCTGTAGTTACCAGTAATAAGAATTTAAACGACGTTGGCACTAACAGAGTTTACTTATATGAGGAAGTAAAAGAAAATAAAATGCCGACATAGTAAAAATGCAGTCCCATCAGCAATTACATACAAATTAAAATTAAAAAATTGGAAAGCTTTTGTTAAACTGGCAAAGACACCTCAAAGCAGGAAAACAAATATATTCTACTCATGGAAATGTTAATTGGCCTTACCTTTTTTGAAAGCAATCCAGTAACATGGGATGAGAGCTATGAAGCTGCTGATTCAGCTTATTTTCCCCATTTGGTGGGGAATATTTTCTTTTGGTCTAGAATTTCAATTTCATTGGTATAGTGAATTCCAGTGAGGAAAACTCTTCTATTAATTCAGGCCACTAACTCAGGGTTAGAGGAGGCCACTAATTCATACATAAGGGTCACTGCTACATACTGACTTTATTTAAAATGTAACAATCTTATGTTTTATTTCTTTCTTTTGCTAAATATTTCCTAATTAAATTTTAATCTTGTTCATGCCAATTACCAAGACACCTCATCTGGAGCAATGGGGCATCAAGTGACTTATTCAGGGTCATACAGCCAGTATGTCTGAGGCTAGATTTTAACCTGGGTCTTCCTGACTCCAAGACCAGATCTCTAGTTGATTCCCTGCATTGGCTCTTTCCTTTCTGGAAAAGGAGGAGTAAAGGGAAAGAAACAGAAAAATGGAGTAATTTAGAAACAGATGAGCATCAGTTCTCTTTGTAACACTGCGAAATTGGAAACAACATAAATGTATGGTAATGGAGAAGTAGTTAAGCAAATTATAGCACACAGTATGCTTTTCTTGCTAATATACATTATATAATACTTTTAATCCTAAGTATGTATACTGAAAATATGTATAAGAAATAGTGAAAAAAAAGCAAAAAATGTACAAAGTACATATATTGATCAAATGATATAAAATTGTACATTTGCAAAATTCTGACTGCTCATTAATTAATTTCCTAATGCAGTTGCTTAAATTCACAATAATAATAAATGCCTACTATCCATGACTCTTCAAACATGAGACACTGAATGCAGTAATAAAATTTGGTTTAGCACTTTGGAATTGGGCAAATAAAGTGACTAAATTGTCTATACCCTTTGAATTAGACTCCCTTACTAGCCTTATACCACAAGGAATCCATTGACAAGAATAAAGTCCCCTTATACTCCAAAATATTTAGCAGCACTTTTTGTCATAGCTAAGACGTGGAAACAAAGTAGACGCCCATCAAATGGGGAATGACTTGACAAGGTGTGGTACATAAATGTAATGGAAAATTACTGTGCTCTAAGAAATTATGCATATGATGAATATAGAGCAACATAAAAAGATCAGAGCCAAGTAAGAACCAAGAAAATAATATGCACAATAACTACAACAATGTGAATGGAAAGAACGATACACCAAAAAATCAGAAGCAAATGTAATAAAATTGAAAATATCAAGCGGTACTCAAACGAAAAGACAGGAAAAGAAATCTCAACCCACCCTTTCATGGAGGTGGGAGGCCCATAGGTGTTATACATTGTATGTTTTTGGATTTTTTCCTATGTATTGATTGGTTGTGCTGGTTTTTTTTTTTCCTGTCTAAAAGAATACTACCTGCCATAGGGGATGACTCCCTGGGAGGGGTACTTGGGATGGCTGTGATGCTTTAAGAAATAAGGCATCAATAAAAACTTATTTTTTAAAAAAATTCTATTTAAATAGTTGTGTTCAAGGCATGAGGATATAAAGGTGTTATCTTCAGGGAGCTTACAATCATGTTTGCAGGAGTACTGAGGGGTGTGGGTGGAAGTTAATTACATTATAGTACAAGTAGGAATATAACTAAATGCATTGGAGATAACAGGACTCCTCTATACCTTTAGGTAGAGTACTTTATCAAACAAGATGACTTCCCTGTTTTAATCTTCCTCACTACCATATTATGTGCCCCTAGATACAAGCACATGTTTGTTCCACCCTACCTGTTCTTGAGGTGAGAGCATCCATTTTTTAACCTCTGTGGCTTTTCTATAGCTTTTACTGTTTTTCTTTTGTCTTTCTTTTTTGCAGTGAGAATGGGAGGTATTATCCTTAGGGTTCTTTGCGATCCTTCCCCAATGGTTTTTTTTTTTTTAATTTTATTTTCAATTCCAAATTCTCTCTCTTCCCCACCCCTTGTGAAAGCAAGAAATGATATTCATTCTGTCTATGAAATCATGTAAAACATTTCCCCATTAGCCATGTTGCAGAAAAAAGCAAGAATAAAGAAAAACATTATCCTTCAGTTGGCATGCAGGGTTCATCAGTTCTCTTCGTGGAAGCATGGATCTCAGATGGTTTTTGAATAGGTTTCCATCTCACATGTGACTTTCCCCAGATGGGTTTGCATGTTTCAGGCATGTGAAGTTAGTAACTTGATGAGTCCACAGTCTTCTCATGGACTTCAGGCTAGCTTAGCTTTGGATGATAGCATAATTGTTGAAGTCTTTTGAAGTGAAGACTAAGTCCTTCATTTTAACATAACATTTTTCCCATTTCTTCTAGCTCAAAAGGAGCTGCACACATCACCATCACTCGCTGGAGGAAGTTGGTATTTTCTCTCTCCTCTTCTTGTAAACATATGGAGGACAAGGAAGCATAGTGTGGAAAGGGTTTTTTTGTTTGTTTCGTTTTTTTGTCCTTAGAATACAGTATCAAATATAGAAACCTTATCATTGAGAATTCTTGAGTCTAAGCTGTTTCCACTAGAAGCTTGATATCTCTATTTTAGTTAGAATGACAAGCTTAAGCTTAAGTTACTTTCATACTGATGTTAAATTCAATGTCTTCTCCTTGTTAAGGGAAATGATAATATTCCAAATAATGAGAATATCCTGCTCTTCAAACTTCCCCCGTACTGCCCCCTATGTATCCCTGTTTTGCCAAAACATCTTTCTGGCATCTTTAACTGCCTAGGCCAATATAGACACCACCATTAGCATCGTACATCTGGGATCCACAGCTATGATTTTTTGTTATAATTCCTACTTCCTTGCTCATTTTCAAGTTCGGCAAGCAGGACAGTTGGGTGGTGTACTGGATAGAATGCCAGGCCCGGAGTCTTAAAGATTTCTCTTCATGAATTCAAATCTGGTCTGACACTTACTAGCTGTGTAACCCTGAGCAAGTCACTTAACCCTATTTGCCTCAGTTTCCTCATTTGAAAAATGAGCTGGAGAAGGAAATGGAAAACCACTCTATTATCTTTGTCAAGAAAATCCTACATGGGGTCATAAAGAGTTGAACTATACTGAAAAAGGACTGAACAACCACAAAGCAAAAATTTGGTTTTTCTTTAATCAATGGAAAGATTAAATACTGTCATGTCCCTTTTCAACACAGGAAAGACTATCCCTAATTTGGCAAATACGGGAACTATGAGGCCCAAGTTTATGTCTATTTAGCTCACAACCGCGTTCACATGTAGGCGATGCTTAAATGGCACTTTAAGATGTACAAAGCACTTCAATCACAATAATCTTACTAAGCAATTCAACCAGTATTAAAAACTTTAGAGATGAGGAAATTAAGGTTCTGAGGCATTAAATGACTTACTGTCCAGTCACACAACTCATAATGTACATTCAAAACCAGGTCTCTCTTGACTCCATGTTTAGTGTCCTTTCCACTTGAATAAACTGTTTCTCAGGGTAAAAGAAAAAAAAAAAACAAAAGAGAAGGAAAGGCAGGGAGCCTAAGAAAGTGTGGGAGAGAAGGTGCCTCCTGGAAAGGTTCAAAAGTCCTTTTTTTGGTTGTGATTAGTAGCACTCCCTTCTTTATGAAAGTACATTGATACATGGAATGGATATTATTTTCTTTTTGTTTTGAATTAAGGATACTTTACATCATAATATTTTTAAAATTTTATTTTATTCTGCACTTAATAAAACAAGATTTCCATAACATAGGAGAATAGAGAAAAATGCACATGAAATTTCAAATCTATCATGTTCCTTTTAAATATATAATCAAGTGATCATGTAACTTTTTCCTCACCCGAGAGATGGCTACTATTAGATACAAATATGTATAAATATGCAAAATAATTCCATACATACTTCTATTTATCAGTTCCTTCTCTGAATGTAGATAACATCTTCCTTCATAGCTCCTTTGTAGTTCATTTGAGTGTTTATCACAATCAAAATGACTTAGTTGCTCAAAGTTGTTCTTAAAACAATATTGCTGTTATTGTATACAGCGTTCTCTTGGTTCTGCTAATTTCATTCTTTGTTATTATTTCATGCAAGTTTATCCATGTTTTTCTAAGATCGAGCACATGATTTCTTATAGAACTGTAGTATTCCATTACAATCACACATCATAACTTATATGGCCATTCCCCAAGTGATGGGCATCCCTCCAATCTCCAATTCTGTCACCAAAGAGAGTTGCTATAAATGTTTTAGAACATAATATGTCTATTCCTTTTTCCCTAATTATCTTTGGAAAGACCTAGTAGTGATATTACTGAGTCAAAGGGTAGAGGCAGTTTAATAACTCTTAGGGCATAATTCCAGATCGCTCTTCAAAATGGTTGGATTAGTTCACAGTTCCACCAGCAGTAAATTAGCAATCAAATTTTTCCATGTCCCTTCCAACATTTGTCACTTTCACCCCTTCAATCATTTTGGCCAATCTGATAGGTATAAAATGATATCTCAAGGTTGTTTTAATTTGGATTTCTCTGATCTAACAAAAATTTTTATGGAGTTTCTCAGATAAAAGTCCCATATCTCAAATATATAGAGAACTGTGACCAATCTATAAAAATAAATCATTCTCCAATTAATAAATGGTTAAAGGCTATTAACTAGTAGTTTTCTGATGAAGAAATTGCAACAATTTATAGTCATATGAAAAGATGTGCTAAAGATTTATCAATCTTGAGGGGTTATAGGATAACAATCTCAAGAGGACAAAAAGATAGAATAAGAGGTAAACTACTTATTCTGTCCCACTTCCCTGAATACCTTACTGCTTTAAAGGCAAATGAAATCATGACACTGATGATGTAATAGTGCAGGAAACAGGCCTCTTAAGCTGCTAGCCACTGAATAAAATGTCCTTTCCCCAACACTAAGAGGATCCAAGTATTTTGGAAGGGTGTTCAGTTGACCTATCCTCAAAAAATTGAAACTGCTCATTTACAGGACACAGAGGGAACACAGAGGGGAAAGTTTCTGTAATTCCTACTTACTGGCAAAGGCCAATGTGTTAAAATATGGGAAAAAAGAACAGTCCCAAGGATGTTCTCATTCAACCATATGGGCTCATCAAATGTTGACTTCCAAACATTCCTTTTAATATAGTCAAGTCTTAAGAGTTGTAGATTCACAGGAGCCTTAGAGATCATTTTGTTCAGTTCTGTTACTAGACTAACTGCTTGGGCACAGGAATCATGTCTTATTTATTTAATCTTTATATTTCCCTTGGGGTCCAAGGCGGTGCTCCACACACAAACAGACACTTAATAAAGACCAACTGAACATAATTCAATTTTTAAAGCTGAAGCCTAAAGGGAATGAATGAGTTACCCAATGTTATACACATTAGTAGCAAAGCTAGGATAAGAACACCGCGGTTTCTTGACTCCCAGGTCAATATTAATGAATTTAAAGAAAAAAAGTCACAATTTAATAGTGTCAGTTCTTTATTAATATTTTTCATTCTAAAGACTAGCACATTTACAGCATACATGGCTTGAATGATCTAAGAATATATAAAACAGTAACCATAGTTTTATAATATATTAATACTGCCCAAAAGAAATAAATAAAAATATTTCAATGCACAAAGCTTGGCAAATACACTTGTGTAGGGACAAACTGTTATATTATACAATATCTTTACATTTATAAATGAAACAAAAGGCAACTGTGCTGTGGGTGCTTTCACAAAACACACATATAGTACACCTGGCAACAATTTTATCCCTCAGTATGTTTCATGACATTTAAAAAAAAGTGTACTTAAAAAGAACAGTAGACAGGACTCCCACTTTGCAAGACGCTATAAAACAGCCTTCCTTGTGCAACTCAAAAGTACTTCATGGGAAGTTTCCTCTGGAGAGTTACAAAAATTTTAAAAGACAAACTCTTGATTTTTATTGTTCAGTATGATCACTACCCAAACCTGTAAACGTGCACGTGGTGCTATGATATGTGCAAAAAAACAGCTCAGCAAGGATGTTCTTCACACAGAACAATGAAACCTGAATATTTCCAATGACCAAGCTTTTGAGGCTCAGGTCCCAACATTTCAACAGGAGAACTCCAAGCAATTCAGGGAAATTATTCCAAAAAGGGAGCTAGGTACAAAATCACACGTTGTGATTTATTTGTGTGAAACAGCACTATAAGAGACTCAAATGCTAAACATCTTCAGACACAAAAAAGTTTTAAAATAATACATACAAGATTTCTTAACAGCAAATATATGATTGAAGTATAACAAAAACCTGGCAAGAGAAGTTAAGAATGAGAAGAGAGAAAGGGCTAAAACTATACAACACGAATGACATACTCAAAAAATGTCATGGAGAGCTATAGAGTCAAAAAGTAAATTAGCCTTACTGAAATCTCATCTGTATTTGAACATAGCTGAACATGTAAATGGGAAAAGAGTAGCTCCAACTACAAAGATCTGACTGCAACTGCATGCCTTGTTGTGGGCACAGAATCACAGAAAAGACACACAAATGGGAGCTTTTCTCTTCGTCTTTACCACCGCTGAAATCAACAGTCCTAAGAAGCATCTCCATCGTGTAGCTACTCCCTCTTCAATACTGGTAGCTACCTTGACACTACCTATTGAGAGCAGGAGGCAAACAGCTGTGCCAGCGATCAGTTCTGTATATGTATATATCTGTGTTCACATACATATATACATATATTTGAAGCGTTCTATTGCCTTTATTCATGTAAATAAGCATACAGTACATATAAAACACAGTCATATATTTTAAAAAGAAATTTCTGGAGATTTTAGACATGGGTAATTTCAACTCAATGACCTTTTTTCATGGTTTTTATTCTTTAGCTATATTAAAAGGCTCAAGTAAAATGTTCATGTACATTTTAATATCCTTTTGAGCAATATGGAATAATTTATACATACCAAATTTAGGTAACGTAGAAATGAGCCAAAAGTTTGCATATAATTTGAAGAACAATTTACCCAGAGAACATCTCTAAGAGAACTGTGATTAAGAGAACTGATGACACACACACACACACAAGCATTCCCAGAAAACACAACTCTGGGAAACACTGATCATATTCATTATTTCCTTGTGGAAAAATAATGATGAGGTCTTTAGCTTCCAATTTTCAACATGCCTTGAAATATGGAGTAGGAAAAGTAAAGTTGCTATGCTTTGAAGAAGTCCTGAAATGTTTTGCTATGATTAGAGAATAAAATGCAATTTAAGTCTTTGAGGGAACAAAAACTGGTTTGAAGATCGGAAGGGCATAGACCCAATTGCTTCAACAGCTGCTGGTTACCTCACAGAACAGAACAGGCAGAAGGGGGAAATATATTAGGAATTCCCATGAACTGGATAACAAGGTAGTTCAAAGACACTGAAATGTGGTCCTAGTTTATGCCTCAAAAAATAAAAAGCAATAAATTAAGTAAACAGGTAAAAGTTTAAGCAAACCTCTGAAGGTTAGTTCTAGAAAAATTTAGATTTCCTCCATTCAAATATTGATAAGATTTGCTTCACGAAACTTTAAGTATACACTTCAGAATGCTGATCTGGCACTGATGGAAAAACACCTCTTTTAGGTTGTAGATGCACAGAATTTCAGTGGGATCCAAGGGTAGCTTTGTGTATGCTTCAGAAGATGGAATCCTAACTTGTTAACAAGATGATTAAAAGCAACTAGTACAAGGATGAGAGGAGAAAAGAGAAGAACTATTTAATATATTTTCTTGGTGGTGGTTTTTAACCTGCAAGGCTACTTACAAAAATGACTTGCCAAGACACCCAGCTGCTTAAATAAACTATGGAACTTCAGTTACATGGTATGGTTGGCAGTTATCTTCTAGTAAAGTGCAATCACATAAGAAACAACTAAATCTTCAGTGTTTTTGAAACCTAGCAAAGCTCTCATAATGACATACTGACTTCATGTTTTACAGGTAGCATCACACAAAGGCCAAATCATCCTGGTCATCTCCTTTTGCTTCCTGGATTGGTGTGGGGGGCTAATTTATTTTCCTGCAGTTACAAATTGATTTTGTCTGATTCTGCCAATGTATATAGCGTTGCCTCAGTTCCAATTACTTTACTATTTATTGAGTTTCTAACTTTTTAAAGTATAGCATTATGAAAAATTCAACCTTAAACCAACTCAACAGGAAAGGTTGTTATGTGAAACAGCTACCCAAGTGGCCATTTATAAAAAGTCCTTTAGCATCCTGGATATACCTACTAGCTGAATACAGGGAATGATGTTGTGGTATTTGTGTAGCTCACACAGGACCAAAGGCTATTAAAGGGGCAGTCTTCACTACATAAACTACTGTGCCAGAACATTCTTTCCTACTGATTCCAATGCAATAAGATAACATGCTCAATAGAATCTAGGGTGAAATGTTAAAAAAAAAAATTCTGGTCTTCATAAATTCAACTAGAGTGTACCCACATGTATTGTATAACAGCTAATTAGAGGACACATTATGTTTATGTTTCAACTTTTCCATAAGTTCCTTCTGGAGGCCTGTAATGCCTTGGGAAAGCCTTCAGCTGCAGGGAATTAAATGCATACTTGCGGCATCCAACATTCTTCATTGTATTTTCTCGCCGACAACCCTCACTAGGGAAAAAAAAAACAAGCACAAAAAATGACAGCAGTAAAAAAGGAAAAAAAAGAGACTTAAACTAAGATGAAATGAATTGGTTATTTTCATAGCATTAAAAGAACTAATTAGTTTAAATGGGTGCTTGACTCATTTGCGACTCTTAAATATTAAATATCTGAGCAACAGAATTATAAAGCACAAAAATGGACACATGCTTGGCTGTGCTGGTTTTGCATCTCCTAAAAGCAGCAGTGTATCTAAATGGAAGAAAGTTCAAAAAAATTTTTTTAAAAGATGGTTTCATGTATTTCAGAATTCATTGGCTAATATACTTTGATGCTCTGCTGTAATACAGTCACCTAAGAAAGAGCTTGGGAGTTGTTTTGCTAAGCTAAATTTTAGAATGGCTTACCTTAGAATACAAGTTTCAAAAGAATGATATTGTTTCTTCTACTTTAGGAATAATCTTAGTTGATTATTTATAATGGAAAAATGACAGTTTTCAATGAATCTGACATGCGGCAAAATGATACAATTAAAAAAAAGCAACCGACTTAGTCAATGTTGGCTATTTCGGCTGTGGAAACGGCTGCGGAAATGGATGCTTGGAGTGCAAAGTGATCCAAGTATTTCCATGCACTACACAGTTGTATCTACATGGCCATCAGAGGTGGAGACTTCCCAAGATGTAGTCCATGGAAGGCTCTTACACCTAGCATGCCAGCTGGGACAAAGCACGGAGACTGAGCCATGCCACATCCTTCCTAGAGACTTGGTCCTTGGACTTCTCTCCAGTATTGGCTCTTGGATAGGTGCCAAGGTAATACAGAATGGCTTAGTAAATGTTGAGGATGAATTCTACCTATCAGGTTAGTAATTCTTCACTATGAAAAGTGGGAGAATTCAAAGAATTCTTGGGAAAATTTCCCTATGTAGATATACAGGAAAGAAGAGGTAAAAGCTGTTTAAAATACAAATGTTATAATTTCCCACCACACTGTCCTCTTGTACAGCATAGCTTTGTTTTCACACTACTCTAAGTTAGATATTAAATCAGCTAGTTATCAAATTCATTACAAAATTGCCCTTAATGATATGTAAAATTTGTAGTTACCAAGAAAATAGGAATCTTCAAAGATTTTAAACAAAGTAAATATCTTTCTGTAATGTTACTATGCCTTTTGCTCCTTTCTTTTAAAAGAATAATTATGGTAAAAGCTCAAAATGTGAACTGGAAAAGCTCAGAATATAAATATTATTCCTATTATACTGAGTATTAAACAGCCAAATGCAAAACATTTCTGGCAGAACACAGTCACTTTATTCAAAGGCCAGGAAATCTTTTTAAAATTCTCTACCTGCTTATCACTAACCATTTTAAACAGCTAAGCTATGCTTATTTCTTATCAGTGCCTTGTACTTATCAGGTATTTGTTGAATTGAAAAGGGCCCAGAGCCCTCAATACAAAATAACTCATCATAGCTGAATGTCTGAACAGTATGGTCACAGATTCTCTAGAAACAGCTGCTTATTTTATGGTCTTATTCCTAACTAGGCAAAAATATACTTTTATTTAACATAACACTACTGATTATATCTTGTGATCATACTTCTTTAATCTTTGGGAATTTTCTTTTAATAGGCAAAATATCTAAGCATGAACATATGCAGAAGCACATTCCAAACATGTACCTATCTCAAAACCCACCTGTCAGACCTAAATTTCAAATTAGCTAGCAGAAAAGAATAGTTAAGTAAGATTATAGATTTAGAGAAAGAAGGGACCTTTGAAATAATCTAGTCTAAGCCCCACATTTTACAAATAGGAGACTTAAGTTCAAATTAAGTGACTTCCCCAAGGTGACATAATAAGTGGTAAAGAGCATATTAAATATTATGTCCTCGGTCTCCATTACACTAACTGTCTTTCCTAACTTAGGAATTCTCTTCTCTTTAGCTAATCAGGTATTTTCTTATGTAAATTAAAATCTAAAGTATAATTTCATTACAATTTGATATTTTAAAAACTGTTGTTTTATTAGATTGTAGTAATCTACTTCTAATATTACTAAAAGAATAGGAAAAACTAAGGGAGATTTTTAAGTCTCAATTCATAAGATAATAGATTTAGAATTGAAAGGGACCTCAGAAGTCATCTAATTCAACAATGTATAACTTGTAAACTAAAGTGACTTATCCAAGGTCACACTGAGGCAGACAGTAAATCCAAATCTTATGACTCCAGATTCAAGTGAATTTGCCACTATGCCAAAAATATTCTAAACCTTTCATTACGTTTGTGTCCAATTTTGGTTAACATATTTTAAAAGGGGTATTAATAAGCTGAAGGATATCTGTTTGTTACGTGGTTCTAAGTTGCTTTTCAGTTGTGTTCAACTCTTTGTGACCCCATTTGGGGTTTTCTCGGCAAACATACTAGAGTGGTTGGCCATTTCCTGCTCCAGCTCATTGTACAGATGAGGAATTGAGGCAAACCGGATTAAATCTCCTGCACAAGGTTACTAAATGTCTGAGACTGGATTTGAACTCAGGAAGATGAGTCTTCCTAACTCCAGGCTTGACACTATATACACTGAGTCACCTAGCTGCTCTGCAGGGTGTCTAAGAAGAAGGCAAAAGACGGTGTAGGGATTTGAAACTATGCTCACATGCGGCTGAGTCAAAGGAACTGGGGGTATCTGGGTCAGACTTGGGGAGGGGAAGAAGGAAGACAGAATTATCATCTTCAGATATTTAATGTACTGTCTGCCACGTAAGGAGTGAACTTGTTCCCAGTCATGGAGGACAGACGTTGGAACAACAGGTAGAAGTTACAGAGAGGCAAATTTTGACTCCCTGCTAGAAAGAATTTCCCAACAATAAGTAAGTGCTTTCCAAAAAGAAGAGGCGATGATAATGAAGAGTGAATTCACTGCAAGTTTAAAAGTGAAGGCCACATGACCACTTACTGGAGGAGTTATTGATATAGTTCGTGATGAAGTTTGGGGCTGGTCTAGATTAATTCTAAGGCCTCTCCCTACTCTGTAAAATGGGGCTATAAGAATAGTGCCCACCTCAACGACTACTGCGGGGATCAGGTGAGATAATATATGTAATCCTTAATGTAGGATATAAATGTTAACTCTTATTATGGTTGCTGTTTGTAATTCTGTGATTCCATAAAATATGTTGGGACTTTATATATCCTATATGTATATATATATATATACATATAGGATATATAAAAAAGATTTTTTTTCCTTTGTCTCTTTTTGAGTCTGTCCATTTAAAAAGGAGAAATCAGGATACAAACACAAAGATACCAACTCACTTTAAGTAAGATTAATCAGCTATAAACACTAAAGACTGCAAAGTGAAAATAAAAGTTAAATGAACCTGTCACTTTAGGATTCATCCAGATGTATCTATTTTTTTCAGATAGCTTCGAACAAAGCATCATGTGCCAATGGACAAATTAAAGTCTTTTTTTGAGGAAGAGAGGTTGTTTAGAAAAAAGAGGAAGGGGATTACTCCTATTAAGAATAAATGTCTCCAGATCTGGACTAGGGCAAGGGATATAAAGTGCCTACTTAATGCAAAAAAAAAAATGATTAGAAAACTAATATCATTACTGAAGAAAAGTATTTCCCTTCTGAACCTTCTTAGGTTCCCTGAGGTACAGAGAAGCAGATAAACATGAATGTCAAATATTGCCTTTAATCTCATCCCTGACATTATGTATTTTAAAGACAGTATAAAAAACTGACATGAAAATCTTAACTTTCTGCTTTCTTCCAAAATCCTTTATCCTTCCCTTCTCTATCTCTCCAGTTTCTAAGCGTCTCTTTTTCCAATACTCTAATAAGGACCATACATAATAAGACATTTATATAGTGACTTAAAGTTTGCAAAGTGCTTAACATACATTATCTCATTTGAATATATATTAGGAAGAATTTTCTAATATTAAGGGACGTAACAGCTACTCTATTGGATAATTCAAAGAAATGGGATATAATTCTTTGTTTGATTGCTGTACACTTGTATACAAAAGAGCATTACATGTAATCTCACGAGATCCTTTCCAGATCTACAGTCATAGGGTTACATTTGAAATGGTATCCTCAGAAAATGTGTTATGTGTCCTGAGTTTCAAATGAAAAACTTCATGCTCTTGTGACCCAGTTCCCATGAAAACTCATCCATCACACACACACAGACATGGGTGATCAGTTCCATGAGATTATGCCCAAAAAACCAGAGAGACAAAGTGTGCAGGTTCTAGGAAGAAAACATGACAAACATCCTGTACCTCCACCCTTCCTGGCCTCCTTCGGTACACCAGTAGGCTAGAGGACAGATTAATGGGGAGCCAGAGCTGGGGAGTGAGTGGGGTGAGGTGAAGTTAAGGATGGAGGGAATTATGAACTAAAAGATCATCAGTATTCATGAATCAAACATTAAGGCCTACTGATGATGCAGGTCCAATGCAGTACATACCACTGTCAATAGGGCTGTCTTGGAATACAGAACATTTTTTATTCATATACATTCATACATATGGCATTCTTTAGCTATTGCACATAGGAGGTGCTCAATATACATTAATAGAGGGAATAAAAGTGCAGTTAGTAGGAAAATGGTGACCAGCTGTAGTACATGGGACTTAGGTTAGCCACGAGAAAGCATTTGTTTGTAATAAAGATTATTGGATGATGATATGAACTCAGCTCTTCTGGGTTGTTTTTCAACAAGATCTATCTAGAATGGTTGAGCTAATGGCCTGAATGCTGGGAAATAGGCTCAATTACATTCCTTCAAATTTAAGATTCAAAGGAAGAGGCATGATTTGTTCATTTCTCACATTCTACTCCATTTACTATTAAAAAAGAAATCAACTGATCATTTTAATTTAAAAAAACAAGTTATATACACAGCATGCTCCAATATAATATATAGTCTCATGAGTGGACCATATCTAGATCTCCAGTCTCACTTATTCTTGAAGGAAGATTACAATGCACTGCACTTGTGATCGTTTTGGAAAAGTCAAATAACTTCTAATTAGAAGACTGTAGACATATAGCTCCAGCAATATTGGGGGGGGGTGGGGAGGGGAACAGAAAAGGTCATAAGGGATTAAAAGGGAAGGTGGAACTCCTAGGGTGTGTGACAGGGGTATTTCTTTCAGAATTTCTGCCCTCAGATTTGCTGGATTGCCCCTCAGTGTCTGTTTATGTGAACCACAAAAAATCTGGGACTAGGACGTAGTATCCAATCACTGAAGCCCTTACACAAATTTTGAGAATCTTAAATTTTTAAAAAAAAATTTTCTTTGAATTCATCCCAAATTTTCAAAAACAGTGAAGAGCCAATTTGATAAAATGTCATTTCTTAGATAATTAATGAGTGTTCCTTGATTGATTACCCAAAGGAACCATGCAGAGCCTGAGAGTAACACCCCTGTAGTCTTAGTAAGGAGATTCTGCAAATTCACTGGTCCTGAGAAGGGAAACCACTGAAACATGTGGGTTTAAAAAAATATTATTACAACAGAAACAAGACTATTTTCTCAATTGAGGACGTTAGTTTTCTCCCCAGTTTTACATTCTTATTGTTGGTGTTTTGTTTATCTGTACTTTTCATTACAAAGTTGTAATAAATTCCCTGCACCAAGGGAATGGTCAGGTAATAAGCAATTTGACTTTAAGGATACTACATGTGTTAAAACTTAGGATGATCATTTAAAAAAGCTAAACCAGAGCATACTCCCATGACCAGCACTTGTTGGTCACAGATTCAGAGTCTTCAGGAACCAAGTGTCAATTAGGACAACTTTCTTGGATTCTGAATATTATAATATTTGGTTGCTAAGAGAAAACAAGGGCTTCTGAGTGTAATATGCAATCAAAGATGCAATATTTAATGAAGGAATACTAAAATGAGATCAAGAAATATCCTGAAAAGCCTTATCTTACTATATGCTCAAATTTCTGTAATCTCTTGGATGAATTCTTAAGAACAGTTCAAAAGAGTAGAAAGTAAAGTCATATGCTGTAACGCTAAATTTTCATGTGTTTGGCATGGCATGTAACCGCAACTTCACAATAAACTAAGTCAGAAAAATTTAGACATGAACAAGGAAAAACATTATGGCTCTGCAAACTGTTTGCTACTGTAACTTGTGGACTATGCTTTGAAATGAAAGCAGAGAATATACGTCCTATTAGATAGGCATTTCTAAACAAACAAGTTATAAACCCCGTCTATTTTCTCTTTTTCTTATCAATCCTCTTCAAAAGGAAAGGAAAGGCCAGCATACACTTAAAGAGTATACAAAAGATACAAATTCTTTTCAGACAAGGGTTCCTTTCTCTGGAATACATGAAACAGGGAACATGAAGCATAGAGAGGACAGATACTTTTAAATCTGAAGGTAAGACAAATATTTGGTAAGCGTAACTTATCTTCAGGCCAGCTACATTTCGAGGCAACAGGGCACTGTAAGAATGTTACAAGCACTGAAAGCAGAATGATTAATTTTAAGTTTTCAATACAGATCCTCTGGATAAAATAATTTGATGGGTATTTACAGTTCAGTACAATAGAAATGTCAAACTGTAAGGCATAATATATTTCTTGGCAGACAACGCTTTGACACATTCCTTCTGTCCAGCTAGGTAATAAAGTGGTGATGCATATTCTAGCACTTTTTTTTCCTTTATAATTTAATGACTATTTTTTAAACTGATCTTCATTTGCAACGGAATTTGGCCACCAGGTACGCAATGCTCAGAAACAGCCACACAATCAGTAAATTGGGGCTCAGGGCTAATAAAGGAATGGAGTAGAGGAGGCTGGGATCTAGTCTGAAATCTCGGATGGGCACCAAGCCACTCAAGTTCTTCTGGGTGACTACCTCCCGTGTTCCAATGCTGTGAAAAGGAAAGAGTTTGGGAGAAGGAAAAAAGAAAAATGGGAAAGAGAAAACAAAAAGGAGGAAGGCAACAGAGGGAGGGGAGGGGAAAAAAAACCCATGCAATGAATGTATAAAATATAGGAGAAAAGAAAAGTGAGATGGAAAAATGTTAAAGAAACCGTAACAGAAAGGGAAGATGGTGTATGGGAAGTAAGTAGTCAAAAAAAAAAAAAAAGATCAAAACAAAACCAGCACAATTACAAGAAAAATAGGAAAGAGAAAGAGAATAAAGAGAAAAATAAGAAAAAGTACTGTAGTCTACTGAAAATAAACACATGTAGGTTGAATAAGAATGGTTTTCCATGTTCACTGTCTCTTAATTGGCCAAGCAAAATTCCATGCTGTCCTGCCATGCTTTCACATGCTGCAAAAATGGAGCTCTGAACAGCACCTGGAACATGAATAACCATTGGAGCATTTGACCCTCTCACACATGCTTCAGCATGGGGGGTTCACTGATTGGCTAAAGCTGCCTCGGCTAACTCTGGAAAGGATGACCTTTTAACTGCAAGGTTCATTTACTTCAAATTCTACAAGCATCAAACCATATACATGGATTTTACCATCTGGGGTCAGGGGAAGGGGTAAAGGGTGTGTGCAGTGACAAGTTTATGATCTACTCCCACTCCCCAAGTTCTTCTAGACATTATCCAGAAAGAAACATGTATAGGTCATACTTGGTCGTCTCTGGCATCTCCTCTAACACTTCAATTCTATGAAGATTATCCAAGTCTTTTGGGACCAAGGAGCTCTTAACCAGGAGTCTGTGAACTTGTTCTTTTAAAAATATCTTGATAATTATTTTGACATAATTGGTTTCCTTTGTAATCCTAGCATTTTATGTCTTTAAAACTCCCTTTCCAAGAAGGGGTCAACAAGTGTCATGTGACTATCACTCACAGTCTGAGACACACACAAAAGGTTCTGGGTTACACTGGACTCAGAATCATTGCCTCTTTTGAACAGTAAATAACTATGAGTTGAGGCTAGGTGTGTTTGGAGCCCCATTTGTGAGTCATCTTTTGTAGCTTCTGGCACAATTATCCCAAATATAGATATAATTCTTCAAGATCATTGCATACCAAAGAGGCCTAGGCAACCTGATGATTCAAGTCTGAGTGCTGTTGATTTAAAATGCTCACAAATTTAGTGCAGAGATATTTTGGGGAACTCTGAACTATATCTAAGGCATCTTGAGCAAAATTGGTGTTTTTGAGCCCTTGGCTCAAAGGCCTGAGAAGGGATTTGGATGATCCTGCCAGAGGCAGAGCCAAGCTATTTTACGGCACCTATGTTGGTAACCTGCTGGTCTGGGCACAATCCTAGGTCAATTGAACAGGCTCCAATGCCCCACTAGGGGTGTTATTCTAGGTGGGGAAAAAAAGGCAGAATGAGCTTCAATGAAGTGCCTTCCTGTTATCACTAAACAACTTTTATACTCCTGGTTACTTAAAGCCCTGCTTGAACTTACCTCTGAAGTCTACTACTAGGTGGTGGTCATGGTCCCAGAATGTCACATAGACAGTTGCTGTGTATTCCCATCTCTGGTGATGATAGGACCCCTGCCTGCTTTAGGTCAATTGTTCTTTTGCAAAGCCAGCCCTAAACTTAAAATAAGTTAGTTTTTTCTTGGATTTTCCTCTTCCTCATTAAATAGTACATCCTAGTGCTTAGGAAGAGAAAGGCAGCTTCCTCTCCATTATCCTAGTGTAGTTCAGAGGTTACTTGGCTACTATAACCCCCAGCTCTGGAAGGTAAGGACAATTCTGACTTGATTGCTCTGCTTTAAGACCATCATCCTTCCAGAGACTTTACTCCTAGAGATGTTTTTGAAAGCTGTATTAGTTCCAGCTTCTATCTAGTTCTGCTCCTTATATCCATCATAGGCCCCCGGGGCAATGATATCTATTGTCTGAATGCAGAATGAAGCATGCTACTTTTCATTTTTTGTCTTTTAGCCAAAATGGCTAAGATGGAAATGTTTTATATAATTGCACATAAATCTATATCTGATTGCTTACCATCTCAGGGGATAGCAGGAGGAATAGAATTTGGAAATCAAAATTTTAAATAAAAATATTAAAAAATTGAAAAAAAAATCCAGACATTAGGCTCCTTCCTTAAAGACTGCACACTAACTTAATTTTGCAATGTAATATTGTCTTTATTTTACTCTATTTTTAGTTGTTAAATATTTTCCAATTACATTTTAATATGATCCCAGGAACACCTGGGCTGTAGCCTGCATGTTGACACTTCTGGGGCGCAACACAGAAAGGAGGATCTCAGATTCTGAATCGAGAGAGACTATGGAGGTCTAAGGATATATTTGAATAAACATTTATATTCTTTAAAATAGTGCTGACTGACCATCTGCCAGCACTTAACAATCACTAATGACAGAGAAATCACTACCTTCTGAAACAATTCTGTTTTGAATCACTCTGTTGGAGGTCTATACATAAAACTTTAATTCATTAAGGAGACTTTTTTCTTTTCTCTCAACTTGGAGCACCAGCAAGATGCAAAAGATAAATCCAAAGAATGTGCGTGTATGTATGTATGTATGTATGCATATGTGTAATATTATAAAATGTATAAAAACATAATATACACATATATTCAGCACATGACCTCAAAATTATATCAAATTTGTGATATAAACTAAAATGAGCCTGCTCATTGTAGGGTATGGCGGGAAAGTTTCTATTTCTTAACTCTCTTCTCTTCCAGCCCAGCGCTTCTTAAAAAATGGGGGGTCGAGATCCCATACAAGGTTACAAGAAGTGGTGAAGAGGTCACAAAGGGGCCACAGGGCTTAAGCAGCCCTGCTCTAGTCACTTCTGAAGCCAGGAAGCTACAGACAGAGTCATCACCATGGCGTCACCCCTCATGCCTGACTTAGTTGACAGATCTGTGTGATTTTAAGGAGTATATACAATCCACTAAATAGCTGTGCAGAATGGAACATTTACTGAATTTCAGAGCAGGAAGGGACCTCAGAAGTTGTCCAGTTAAATTCCAATCTGAATAGGAATCTCCTTTATAATGACTTTTTTATAACAAGAATGCCTTCCACATGGATCTGAATAAAGAAGTTGAAATCACATATTACCTTAAGTGACTTAATCCTGTAGCCCTGAGGTGGTAAGTCCTACTAAAAGATGCCATAATCATAACAGGACTGAATGCCAAGATATATAGGCTACCATTTTTAAAAGAAAACCTCAAATTTAACATGTTGTTGAGGACAAAGTGAAACTACTATTAAACTCTAAAAATCTTTAAGTCTTAAAAAATTCCCAGTGAGACAAAGTGTATTGTATGTGCATGAGCATGTATGTATGTGTGTTTGTACATGTGAGCACGTGCCAAAAAAAAAAAAGACACACTAGAGTGCCTCCCTCCAATTTGCCTGAGGGGCACGGAGTAGTGTTTTGGAACTATGTTCACATTTTTTTTTCCCCAAACAAGGCATTTTCCACATTTGTACCACTGAAAATAACTGGCTTTTAGCAGCCTATCTGAATGGATATTTTAATGGAATTCCTTCAGGATGCCAATAAGTCTGACTTAGTGACTGTTCTGTCAATAATGTAATTTACTCAAAGCCTGGTCTACTGCCCAAAGTCAATGATGATCCAAACAAAGAGTTAAAATAGAATCACACAAATTTTCCTGCTTTTCTTTTGTAGTTTCTTCACTATCTAAAATAAATTAACAAATTACTAGCTGGGATAAACAGAGTGCAGTAATACAATTTTTCTTTAAAAGATGCAGAGTGTGTAGTCTCATTCATATCCCTTCATACCAGAGACACAATCTCCCACTTAGGGACCTGTTTGTTGAATTTATTGGATTCTAAACAGCTGGAGGCAATTTCTAAGCTATGGTCGCCATAGCATCTATCTTAAATGGCATTCCTGGCTGATCAAAAGCCTCGGTTCCTTAGATTACAAGATAATATTAATAATAATTAATAAACAGATTAATAACAAGAGTATTTGTACTTCTTTCACTGAAAAGCAACTTAAGCTCTTGGTCATCATTCTAGATAACTAAACAGGGAAGAAACTCTAAGTTTCAGGTCCAGGAGCTGATCAAAAGAATAGACACTCACAGAACTTATATTCCGGTCAGAGACTTAAACTGCCTATACTCGTGATTCTGTGGTGTCTAAAATGAAGACACTGTGGTGGTTAGCTTTTGTCAAAAGTGCCTAGTGTTGGGGAAAGGTGTGGAAGACTTTATGCTGATTCAAATGTCTTTTATTGTAAACCCGTGTTTCTACCTTGGTTTTATGACTGAACCTGGAACATTTAGAAAATGGGCCAAACTCCAGATAGGACCATGCCCACATTTTATGAAGACACAGGCGACTTTCTAAGGGCTCATTCTCAAGATAAAATGCTCTGTTACAGTGAGTTGTTTTCTAAATAAGGCGCCAGAAGGAAGAAGTTTGCTTGTTCAGAGTATCTATCATTGAAATACTGTATGGCTTATGTACATGGGCCATTCTTTTGTTTACCACAGCACTGTAATTTCAGGTATCTTGGATTTGGGATAGTAGGACTATGAAAATAAACTTGGGTCTGTATATGATATTCATATTTTCTCCAGGTCTTTCCCTCCAGGTCCCTTACCCCTAATTAATGCTAAGGCTTTAATCCCTACAGGAACTATAAGATGGGAGGAGGGGGAGAGAAATAGAGTGAAAGGGGAGGGGAAGAAAGAGAGGGAAAGGAAAGAAAGTGAGAGTGAGGAAAAAGAAGAGAAAGGGATGGAAAGAGGGGGAGAGAGAGAAAGAGGAGGGGAGAAAAAGAGACAGGGAGGGAGGAAGGGAGAAATACAGGGAGAGAGGGAGAGAAGAGAGAAAAAGGACATAGGGAGTGTGTGGGGGGAACAAGGGAAAGAAACAAGGGTAGACTAACA
Source organism: Potorous gilbertii (assembly GCA_028658325.1). Classification (NCBI taxonomy): domain Eukaryota; kingdom Metazoa; phylum Chordata; class Mammalia; order Diprotodontia; family Potoroidae; genus Potorous; species Potorous gilbertii. The sequence continues at coordinate 337,836,925 of CM053771.1, forward strand.
GGAATTCCATTCCAATTCATCCTAAGAGTAAAATAATGAATGGGACCCATAGTCAGCGGCAGCAGGTTATACATCTTTTTTATGCATCTGAATATTGTGAAAGGGTCAAATAGCAGAAACATACAGAAAGGATAAGAGAATTGGACACTTCAGAAAATTTGGTGAGAAGACAAACACTACAGTACATTCAATAGGAGTGAATGTTGGAAACAGGACTCAACAGCATTGCTGAACTACATTGAATCGAGACTAAAAACTGCATTTCTTATCCTTTCTTTTGGTATGTGAAATAAGGAGCTTCCTAGCAGTGCTTGAAACAAGGCATTGAACAACAGTACACGAATCAGATTAAAATACAGTATTGCATTCAGCAAACACATCTGCTGCTTCAGGATACAGAACACTGTTAAGTTGATGTGACAACAGCACACTGACAGGTTGGGATGGAGTTGGATTGCTGTTAGGAAACATTCATTCTGACACTTTGCTCATAAAAGCAAACTGTGTCAAACTGCTAAGGGGGAAGCATAGCAGACCAATGCAACCTGCAGATGTGGAGCCTTCATAAGACTGTAAAACCCTGCTAAGAAGAGATGAGGCACCCTCTGAGGAAAACTCCTAATCCAAAAGACACCCCTGCATTAGAGCAGGGGAGGCAAGGAAAATCCACCCCCCACACCACATGCTGGTTGGGGATGTTACACTGGTAAGCAGCATTTAAGGTCTTTGTCTAACCATCCTTCAGTTTCCATCTTATTGACCAGGGCAAAAACTTGAAGTACAACTCTGCAAGCTAAGACATTATAAAGACTTTATTACTTTGGAGCTAGGTAACAGGCTATCTCTGTCCAGGCTTGGTAACGTCACATGTCTAATTTCATAGAATCACATTATCTAGGGCTGGAAATACTGTTAGAGTAGTCATACTCCCTCATTTTACAGATGAGGAAACTGAGGCCAAGAGAAGTTAAATGATTCATTCAAGGTCATGCATCAGATAAGTAAGTAAATGGGAGAGCCCAGCTGCAAATCCAGGGCCCTTTCCACTATACCATGCTCTACAGCAGTGATGTCAACCTCAAATATATAAGGATTCATTATATAATAATAATAATATATACTTTATATATAAATGTATATGTGTGTATATATGTATATGTATACACACTACATATAAGGATTTCTGTGGGTCTCTCATTAACTCAGAAACCACATATTAATGCCACTTACACTGCTGTATTTCTTTTTATTTTATTAAATATTTCCCAATTTACTTTTAATCTGTTCTGCCCAACACTTAGATTGGGGAGGTAGGGAGAACAGTGGTTAGCATAGTGCTTGGCACATATTAGATGCTTAATAAATATTTACTGATTAATACCTCTGCTCTAGAGATAAGTCTATTTTATTTGGGAAAAGTACTGTGTGATGACTAGCTGAAGTTAACAGAACTCAGATTTTCTGAGACTATTTAGAAAACCTACACGAAAAAAGTTCTTATTTCAAAAAAGCGAAACCCCCCCCCAAATGCTATTCCTTTCCTAAAAAGCAATAAGAGGCTTATAAAAAGACAACCACTTATCTGCAGTTTACACGGATCCTGAATTAGGAGTAAAGGGTCAGAGAACAATTCCGAGACTAACCTCCTCATGCAATCCAGAGCCTGGGTAAAGACCTGGGGAGCCATTCCATGTTCATGCTGCAGGATCAGACATTGTTCCAGAGTCACTGACATAGCTGTTCTGTCCTTAGCACTCTTGCAACTGGTAAATCGAACTCCATTGAGTCTTCGGCACACCTAGAAATGAGGTACGTCTTTTAAAAAAATGCATGGAAAACATGTGCTACAACTTGAAAACTATTCTGCTCTCAAAAGCAGATATCAACCTAATTAAGAACTAGAGAAGAATAAAAGGTTCAAGACAAGTTTTAAGATCATTGATTAAGCAATAGAAGAGATGTCTCCTTCATTTTACAGATGAGGAATTGAGGCTTTGAGAAACTGGGGTGTGAACCCAGGTCTCCTGACTCCAAATCCAGGGCTCTTCTCTGTACCATCCCTTTTTTCCCTCCCTATTCTACTTTACAAGTGAACTTTCTTTTCACCCACCATAATATATAAATAAGTAATAATTACAAACTTTAAGGATGGGTTATTTTGTCAGCATAGGTACTCCAGAACAGTTCCCTGGTATTTGTCTGTCCCTATGAGTTGCTATGGCTAAAAATAATCACCACAAGGTTTCTGTTCTTCTGGAGATAATTTCTTTATATTTAGCTACGCTGACCCTCATAGGACAAATCCACAACCTGTGACCAGCCCTATGTAAAGCTTGTCTACTTTATTATGACCTGCAAAAGTGCATTCCACTGACCTAGTCTTTCAGAACCTAGAATTAATTTATTTTCATTCCACAAGAAGGCAACAGAGTAGGGCTTTCTTTTAGCTGAGGAATATTTGAACTGTAATAACTACTCCTGATGCTCAAGTAGCATACCCCTGGTTTATAAAATATTTCTCCAATATGTAACACTGCAAGGTGTAGGCATTATTGTCAATCAATCAATAAACCTTTAAGTATCTACTATGTGCTAGTCACTAAGTGCCAGGGAAACAAAAAGTGGCAAAAGACAGGTCTTGCCCTCAAGAAACTTATAATTTACCCTAACATGATAATGTAACCTAATAGTATAATAATTTAACTAATTATTTTAATTAACTATTTTATTGGTTATTAACTATTTTATTGGTTAAGAAAATGAAGTCAAACGAAGTCGAGGCTAATTAGCCTGTTTGAAGTCTCACAACTTAAACAGGGGATCAGAATTGAGATTTGAACCAAGCTCTTCTTATTCCAAATCCAGTACCTTCAGTTCAAAACTACAGTATAGGATGAAAGAGGCATGGCCAGACAATGATTTCTATAAAAAACACCCAATATGCCCTACTGGACTGCAAGTTCAGTATTAGCTAGTAATGTCTAAGCCAAAAAGAAATAAGATGCTCTTCAGCTGAATTAAGAGAGGTACAGTGTCTAGAATAAGGGAGGGAGAAATTTTATTGTATTCTTCCCAAGTGAGGCTACTGCTGGAATATTGTCTTTAGTTTGGGATGACACATTTCAATAAGAAACATTAACAAGCTGGAAAATGCCCAGAAAAAGGCAATCAGGATGCTGAGGGAGCTGGCAATCATGCCACATCAAATTCAGCTGAAGTAACCAGTGATGTTTAGCCCGAGGAAAAGGCGGCTGGGGTGGGGGGACCTGAAAGGGTGATGACTAAATATTTAAAGGACTGTCATATTCAAGAAGGATGAGACCTTTTCTGTGTAGTCCCAGAGGACAGAACGACGAGTAGGGAAATTTTGTAGAGCTTCCCCAAAGTAGAAGGTACCATCTTGGAACAAAATGGGTTTCCCTTCTCTCAAGTCTTCAAGTAAAGGTTGAGTGATCATTTGGTGGGTCTATGTTAGAAGGGACTCCTCTTTAGGACTAGATCACTTCTGAGGTCCCTTCCAACTATGCGAGTCTGTGAGAATACTGAAACTAGGACAGAGCCAGTTATTAGAAGTATTATTAAAATGGCAAGGACACAGGATGCTCTAAGTTAAGTGACCAAATAGCTGCAGAAAAATCACAAAGACTAAAAGAAAGTCAAGAGTTAAACTGGGGAACTTTTGGCCAAAATATGTAAGCTATCAATACAAATGACTGAGTGACAGAGAACTGAGAAGCTGGCACTCCAGCCCTACTCACAAGGGTATTTACTTTTATGACAAACAAGCTAAAAGAATCTATAATGAATGAGATACTTACTCAACACTTGAAAGCAAGCAAAATTGATGCAATCTATTTGTTAGAATGTAAAGTCTTAGGGGGCAGGTAGTGCTTAGTTTTTGCTTGGGTTCTAATTTTAGCATTGGAAAAACTAGCTGTGTGTCATTAAGCAATAATCCCTTCATTTCTAAGGCTCTCAGTTTCTTCACCTATAAAATGGAGATAACCACTCTTGCACTATCCACCTCATACAGTAACATTACAAGTTCTTACTAAGGACCACTGCAGAGGCAACATGGTGTAACAGATAGAGACTGGCCCTGAAGCCAAGAAGACTTGGGTACCAGACTTGAGCCTCTGATACATGCTAAATGTGTGACCTAGGGCACATCCCTTAACTTCTCAGTGCTCTAGTCTAAGGTAACTCTCTGAGAAGTTATAGAGGTGTCAGCTTGCATTAGAAGAGGGAGTTTCCTCACCTGAGAGCTCCTTATATCAATGAAATCATTGGTTCAGACCTTATTAAGGACTCGAAAGATACATTTCTAATTTTTCAAGTGAAGAACAACTTCTCAAAAAGCATCCTTTGCTATCTGTGTTTGAGAAAGTACACTGGGGTTGGATGGATAGGCCCATTTCTTATGAAAATGAAGTTCAGATGATAAAAGCACAATTTAGTGTAGTTATTAGGGAAAAACAAATTGGGTAAATATGAAGTTGGGAATGCACGTATATCAGTAAATAAAATTACCACAGGAGAAACTCTCAGGAGTTTCAGGAGGACAAAAAGACGATTAAATTAAAACATTAACTCTAACTAGATTAGGTCTAAAATAAGATTTTTATAATTACATTTACCAAATATCGTTTTTAAAGCATATAAAGGGAAAAGAATAAATATTTATAGAGAGCCTACTACATGCCAGGCACTGAAGTGTTTTATAAAAGTTATCTCATTTGATATAAAGGATGTACATCGATCACAATTCTGAAAACTGAACAAGAAGTTATAAAAATACTACACTCTAAGGCATTGAGAGGAGAAGTAAAGAAGACTTTCTCACAAACATTAGAATGAGTCACTGAAACTGACTGTGGCATTCTTTTCTCTAAAAAGGAGGAGAGTCTTATCTTTCTGTGACATACTATAAAATTCTTTAGTGATCACCGAAGAACTGGAGGCTGCTGGTTTCTAAGCCCCCCAGCAGAGATTCCTCATCTTTCTGTGTGTCATGCACCCTTTTAGTAATCAGGTAACACCTATAGCTTTCTTCTCAGAATACTTTTAATTAAATAAAGTAAAATGTCGAGGATTACTAAGGAAACTAATGATACTGAAATAGTTATAAAAATATGTTCTAAAAGAATGAGTTCCTACACACTGGGTTAAGAATCTTTGTCCAGAAGGATTATATGGGTGAGAAGGTAGAGGGAAATGAAAGTGAAGTCCTTCTCAAGACTCTACAATATCAGTAATCAGGCTCCTGCATATCCGTCTTTTAAAGACACCTTGAGAGAAAGGAGTCCAAAAATCCCAATGGACAATTCAAATAAGAAATCTTCTCTGACCATCTTCTTTCATTTAGTTTCAGATTTTTGGACACAGGCTTCATCTTTTTTTTTTTTTTTTTGGATTTCACTCTTTTATCTTTGTTCAGCCCCTAATACTTCTAGACTCAACTCTGTTCTGCAGGACCTGGTTATCTTCATGTTTCTTCCCCTTGAATCCACTACCTTGGCTTTCCTTCCTTCCCTTGCCCCTTACCCTCAGGCATATACCCCCATTCTCCCTCTTAACCCATAAAGAGTTAACTGTGGAGGCAGTGTGGTGCAGAGGCAAAACCTCTGGATTTGGAGCCAGGGGACTCGTTAAAAAAAACAAACCCCTAGGAGGGGGGAGGGAGGAGTTTCTTCTTAGGACCTCTAAGATCAATGATGCTCGGCTGACCTTAGGGTCTTCTTTAGTTCAGTTTCCCCCCATCCACATCTGCCTATCCTCCCCCTATCAGCAATGGGGAGCAGGCACAGTTTGGCATCCAATTGAGACATCTTCTGCCCTCTGCTGGCTTCTGCCTTATTTACAATGAGCAGCCAAATAAATTCCTTCCATGGTCAGTGTATCTGCTTTTGCAGGAATGTACAAGCTCCAAGATGTTGATGTTCTGCATTGACAGTGCTATTGTGCTACTGGTGATTCTAATGAGGAAAGAACTCTCCCATCTCTAAGTAATAGTATGACTATACATAATAAGGGGGAAAAGAAAACACATGGGATGAAAGCAATCCTAAAAGGCAATCAGAATTGCGATGTGTAATGAGGAATTTCAGGTGACTGTTTAGAACTAGAAAGATTTCTCATTGAACCTGTTAAAAATGTCACTTGGGTAATTTGTTTCCATAGATACCTAAAGCATAAATACCTCTCTATTGAAGGTGACAACTGTCGCCTTGTCTCTATCATTCCTTTTCATAGAATCTCAAAACTGGGACCTCAAAAGTCATCTAGTCTAACTCATATCAAAAGAAAAACTCTTTCTCCAGCTTCCTTAAACAAGTGGCTGTCCAGCCTCCACCTAAACACCTCCATCAAGGTGGGGATCCATTATCTCCCAAGCAGTCCATATCAATTTTAGATAGTTCAAGTTGTAGGGAAGTTTTTCCTTTATACCAAGATTAAGTCTGCCCCTCTGGAATCTTTTACCCACAGCTCCCAGTTCTACCCTCTGGGAACAATGACTGTCATTGTTGGTGTTCAGTTGTTTCATGTCTAATTCCTTATGACTCAATTTGAAGTTTTTTTGGCAAAGATGATGGAGTGGTTTGCCATTTCCTTTTCCAGCTCATTTTTCAGATGAGGAAACTAAGGCAAACAGGGGTGAAGTGACTTGTTCAGGGACACACAGCTAATGTGTCTAAAGTAACATATGAATTTAGAAAGCGGAGTCTTCCTGATTCTAGGCCCAGCATTGTATCCATTGGCCTAATAATACATGAGTTATTTTACTGTGTGCTCAGAACAAACTTGTGAAGTATTTACCCAATTTTACAGATGAAGAAACTGAGGTAGAGAGAGGTTAACTGATTTGCCCAGTCACAGAGCTAGCAAGTCATCTGAGGCAGGATTCAAACTCAAGTCTTGAGTTCAAATCTAGTGCTCTATCTACTGCACCATTGAGCTGTCTCCAAACAATGGTACCAGTTCATATTTACAAAGCCCTTGTAAACATTTTTCTGAAGGTTTTCTTTCTATCAGTTCTGTGAAGTAGGTTATGGAAATAAAATTACCTTCATGTTAAGAGAAGAAGAAATTGAGACTTGAAAGGGTAAAATGATTCATTCCATGAACATAAAGCTAGTATTAGAGCCAGGGCCTGAAACTAGGTCTTCAGACTCCCAAGTCAAGCAAGCCCTTTCCACCCCATAGAACTCGCTAAAAACAAATCCAATCCCTTTTCCTTATCAAAGCTTTCAAACATGAACTCAGATTTCACCTTTCCTCCTCCTCCTCACCCTCAAGTCTTCTCTTTTCCCAGGACAAATGCCCCAAATTCCTGACATCAGTTTGTGTACCTCATGGTTTCTAATCTCCTCACCCTGGTCAAGTTCTGAAAGTCTAATTTAAAACGTCGTGTCCAGAACAGATCAGTCCAGATGAGATCTGAGCAGAGCGCAGCACAGCTGAACTATCATCTCCCTTCTTCTGGACAGCCTTAAGTTTAAGAGAGTGTTAGTTTTTCAGACAGTCATGCCTTAGAGCTTTGATTTAAGAGCTTGGCGTCCCACTGACCACCACCCCTTCCTGGTTTGTTTTCTTTCTGACACTTAACTCTTATCTGTGTCTTAGTCACGGATCCTGTACAGTTGACTTTTTAAAAATCTAAGTGTAAGACTTTACATTTACTCTTGCTAAATTGTATCTCATTAGATTTGGCCCATTTTTCCAGTATTTGCAGAACATCACAGAGTCTGTTTCCAGACTCTGTGCATTAGCTTTATCTCTGTCTACCATTCACTGCATTAGCTTTATCTCTGTCCTTTAAGGAACAAGTTTGACAGGCCTCTGACAGCTCTGGTTTCATCAAATGAGGGAATAATTTAGACTATTTTTCCATCACTTTAGGAAACATTGTTGAGCATTTTGCCTTAAAGAGGTTGGAAGATAAAGCCATGTCTCCTCTAAGTCAACCAATCAATACCTCAGCTGCTTGCCAGAGAATGTCAACATTCTTATTCTTTCTGGCATGTACATTCTGTCCCAGAAACCGCAACAGCTCAGGCAGGCACGTTTGACTACGAGATCGAGGTAGACCTGAAAAAGAACAAACCCTGCATAGTTAATGACTGCATTCACTCACTCTCTGTCCCCCTCCCCTCAAATATATTGTCTGAACACAGACTGTACTTTCCCTGAAAATCTGGCCTCAACAAAAGTCTCAGTGCGCCATAGCAGAGTGCTCTCTGAGAAGGGAAAAAATGATTATGAAGGTAAAGAGTGCAGTGAAGATAAAAAGAACAAAATATCTTTACCTAATTGAAGAATATGAAAAAAGTTATTTCTCACAGTAATTTCTTTCTTTAATGCTGTAGTTAAACTGTTTTCATTTTGAAGAGATTTCATTTTAGGAATGTGACCTGGCTTCAGGGATGGCCTGAACAATAATACTTCAAAAGAAATAAGAGGGAGCTATATTTGACTGATGCAAACAAAAATTTTAATTAGAAAGTGGGGGGAAAAGATAAGCTTAAGGATGGAGGCTCCAGATGCAAACCAGGGTGAACTCAGGGTGCTATATGATCTTCTAGCATTTTTCTTTTTCATGCTCATCAGCCAATCACATCATCTTCTCCTAGCTAACAGCATACCTAAAGGAATTACTTTAGATTTTCTGGATGGTTTAAGTGTAGAATGAAAAACCTGTTTCCTATTCTGATTTGATATCTTTTGTTTCCACAGTTAGCATGTGGTCTCTCTGTATTCTTACACTTCAAAGAGCTCATCCCTCCTGGCACCACTTAGGTTTGATAGATCAGTCAGATCATTCCATCTTAGGAAATTAGGAAAACCTTGATGAATTTCAAAGAAAGGCTGTTCATACTTGTACCATAGGGTTTTCAATGACTAACTGCCTCCCGTAATGGTCAAGCATAAACAGATACAAGTCAATGAAAGATCCAGAAGAAACAAATTAACTTCAACTATCTCTTCTGTGAACTCCTAATGATTTATATTTTTATCGTACCACCTTGTGACCATCTCTAATTGTTTCAAAAAGACTATGAGCTTCATGAAGAGCACTATGTCTCCTTCTTCAGTATTCCCCGCAAGTCTTAATAAAATGTTGGCATATAAGGAGTGCTCAAAATGTGATTAACTGATCAGGCTCATAAGTAATTTAGTCCAGGGTTCCCAATACTTTCAACCTGATAGATCACTGACTCTCACGGAGTACTTTCCCTGACTGGTGAGACCTCAGAGATCCATTAAATCCAAGAGGAATACAAACTCTGTTTATTGGCTCCTCTTCGGCTTCCAGTAAGCCTTCTTACCAAAGCTTTAGATGAGAAACAGAATTTGAAAGACAGAGCTACTTCCCTCTTGCTTGAAACACTGAGAACTGTCAAATAAAAGCAGGATGTTTCTCATTTGTTTAACATTTACCAAACACTTGGAATCTGATGCAAGAGCAAGGTCTTTTCCACTGACCACAGAGGAAAATATCTGTGCAGCAACAGTATCAAACTCATCACTCAATTCATCTCTTTACTTCTGGACCCACAACAGTACAGACAGTTGGGTATATGTATCATTCCTAAAGAATTACCCAAGCAATGAGTACTCTTGGAGCACCTACCCAATAACTTTATGTAGGATATGAAAGGAAAACACATGGTTCCAATTGACAAGGGGTTATCTATTCTACTCAGAAAAAAAGGACATACAAAGGAAATGACCAAAACAAGATAGGAGACCAAAAAAAGCACTAAATTCAATAGAACAGATAAATGACAAAGCTTAATGGAGGTTGAGATGGTCAGGGAAGACTTCCTGGGAGCAATTTTAATATCTGAGCTGTGTAGCCATTCAATAGAAGAAATAAAAGGAAGACAACATTTTAGTAATGGGAAATAAGGATGGATGGGTAGGGTAGGTCCAGATTATGAAAGACTTGTGAACTAAAGCAGAAAAGCTGAGATGTGTCAGGGAAAGTAATAAGAAGTTCTTTTAGATTATTAGAACACTTTATTAAAATAAATATGAAAAAGCTATTTTAGAAAAATATATCTGGTAGTGATGTGATAGCTGTGACAATAAGACAAAAAGAATAAATCTAAGTGATAACAGGCACTTAAAATTTACTGAATTAAACTGTGTCATGACCTCAAAGGAAAAAACAATTTGTACTTTCTGGGTGTGAAATTCACCAAAACCATCTAGCTGCTTCATAAAAGTATTTAACTGACATACAGAAAAGTATTTTTTATCAGAGTATTTTTCCATTTTGACATAATTCCAAATAAAGAACTCACACATTTAAAGTGCTTGGGGGCAAGGGACAACAGGTAACATCTAGAATAAATGACAATATACTCACAATCATCAGGTAAAACTTCCTTGAACTGCTCAAAGTAAGAATTTAATCTCACCAAACTCTCCACATTAATAATTTCTTGCAAAGACGTGTCTCCAAACCTTTGGAGGTTAGAAAGGAAATATAATTTAGTGTGTTAGTACTGCTTTTTTCTTTACATTGGATTTTTCCCTATTAATAAAACACAGTTTCATATGAATCCTAACATTCTATATCCTTTATCCTCAGAATATATTTTTTTCCCCCATATTGATGTTTTTTAGCCCTGTGATTTCATAGGTATATGGGTAGGAACTTCACTGGCCAATGAAGACTGATAACTTCTCTGCAACTTACAGACTTTAAAGAATTGCCTTTGACAATAAGAGGTTATATGTCCTGCCCAGGGTCAGAGAGGAGGTATGTTTCTGAGGTAGCACTTGAACCAAGGTCTTCCTAATTTAGAGGCCAACCCTCTGTCCACTATTCCGAACTACCTCCATTAGTGTCACCTGATATATTTCCATCCTGAGTATATGTTTTTTGATTTTGCATAATGTTCATTATATTATAAATATCCAACATACAGTCCATCTAAGCTGATCCTACTATTTTACAGCACTAGAACATTCCCTGATTAGCAGGCATGTGATTAAATTGTTTTACTCCCTCCATTTTCTGCAAAGTAACTATCAAAATTGTCACCACCTAAGTGTTGAGTCATTTCAATTCCGACTCTCTGTGACTCCATTCGGGATTTTCTTGGCAAAGGCACTGGAGTGATTTGCCATTTCCTTCTCCAGGTCATTTTACTCATGAAGAAACTGAGGCAAACTGGGTGAAGTGACTTACCCAGGTTCACACAGCTAGTATCTGAGTATCTGAGGCTGGATTTGAACTGATGCCTGAGTACAAGTACTTTAAATCCAAAAGCCATTATCTTCCTTGAAATTTAAAAAGCATATTTTTTTTTTACAATGTCTACTAATTGCTTTGAAGGATGCTGTTACTAATCTCCTTGAGGGCAGGGACCATGTTATTCATCTTAGAAACCCTACAGAGCTTAGCACAGCATTACTGTAAACATATTGGTCCAAATCAATAGTATCTGACTGAAGGGAAATAAGGCCAAGGCATTATAATAAACATTATCAAAGCAATTTGGGAAAAGGAGAATTTTAATTTTTCCCCCTTTTTCCAAAAAGGTTCTTTAGATTTTAGAAGGTTACATACATGAGTAGTGGCTTTCACAGAAGTATATGAGAAAGAGAATGGAAGCGCAATCCCTGCCTTCTTTTTAAATAAGCCCATAATTGTCCTACCACCTTCACCAGATGAGAGGGAGGTGACAGAGATAATCTTCTCGTTTTGTTCTACACTAGAAAAAGGCATGAATTCACATGTGCTCTCCGGTCACTACCTCATACGCTCCACAAAGATATGGCTGGTTTTCTTTAGTGTGTTAGACAAGGTACAAAAAGTACTAAGAACTCTCCACTCAGACAAATGTCAAATACTGTTACTTAACGTTTGCTTTAGGCCACATGACACCCTTCACTTATCATGAACTTAGGATGCTTTATATTAGTTATTTCTGTATACATCTTGTCTTCCCTACTCTAAGTTTCTTGATCTTTGTATCTCTCCCAACACCAAGCACAAAACTGTATATACATGGGTGTTTAATAATCACTAAAAACCACATTTTCCTTGCAGTGCAATTAGCCTCTTTCACATCTAATCTAACCAAAAACCTATTGCTGTCTATGAAGAAGCAGGATTTGCTTAATTGGGTATGTACCTCTCCGCCAAGGTTTGCTGCTCGTTAATTCCCACATTGAAAAGGACAGGCTGAACTCTCAGAAGCATTCCGCTCTGAATCTCCCGGGGCAGCACATCAAATAGAGTGCCTGGCAATGGAATCCTCACATTAAATCCATCACTTAAAAAACAAAAACAAAAACAAAATGGGGGACATTAAGATGCCTTCCAGGAGAGAATGACCTTAAAGAAAAGGGGTAAGTTGGCAATGGAGAAATTTACACTTAAATATAAAAAAACAGATATGCCTTTCAGCCCTTAGAACTTAAAATGTATATACATATGTATTTTTTTTTTTACCGATTTCCTGTGATTACAGGGAGCATGTCTGTTGATGAATTTGATGTGGCCTGCGTTACTTTAAAGGTTACATTTCTCAAGTCCATAATTCCCAAACTCATGTCTTCCAACATGGCTAGCTCCTCACCTGTACCAAAGAAAGAGAACAATGAATGTGAAACAACAGGTATTGATGATCCAGATTTCCCCTCAAGAGAGAAAATCATTTATCTTTTTACTTATTTCTGTGGTTTCTAGTTTCACAATAAAAGCACACTATAACTTCAGTTAGCTCAAAGAAGAAAGCAAATGAGCAACTTTCTTAACTTTTTTTTTTTTTTAACAAAAGAGAAAGTGCATCTTAAGCATTTATTAAAATCTGGGCCACCTTCATGTCTGAATTTTTTTCCCTGGATAAATGCCAATGGTAAATTCTATCCTACCTTTCAAAAGCAGTCAGTAGAAACAGGGGCTATACTTCCAAGACTTATCTGGAGTATATTAAAGAATAACAATGAAGCAAACAGTATGAAAGACCAAGATGAGAGTCCAAAGAAGCAGGTGGGAGCTACAGCGCCTTAATTTCAGGAGCACAGAAAAAAAACAATAAGCCTGTCCTCAGACCACGCCGTGTGTATAGCTGGATCTTCAGTCCATTTTTCTTAGTAACCAATTCCTAAACATTTAATTGTTCCTCGTTATCTAATGAGACTTCTTTAGGGACACTGGTGTCTGAAATTCCAGAAGATAATTACACTGATTTTTATGGAACTCCAAACTCTACTTACTTATCTTGCTGGTTTGCAAAGTGCTTTAAAAATAATATCCTCAAAATAACCCTGAGAGGTAGGATTATTCCCATTTTATAGATGAAGGAATTAAGGCAGACAGCAGCTGAGCTTTTTACACAGCTAATACGTGTCTGAGGCAGGATCTAAATCTAGTTCTTCCTGACCTGAGGTTTAATGCTCAATCCACTGCTTCACCTAGCAGCCTAAAAGAGTTTGCCCTTTTGGGCCAGAAGGAGCTGTTCTCACCATAGGTGCTGAGGAGGCTTTCAAACTGGGCCAGTAAGCCAATAGTGTAGAGTTGTCGTAGGAAACCATCATCATGTAGGCAGTTCCTTAGCTTGAGAATGAATCCGCAAATAAGTGCAGTCAGCTGTCACAGAGATGGAGGGGGAGAAAGGAGAGGAAGGAACATAAAATGAAATAGGTAGAGAAATATCTCCTCACTAAAGCAACACTACAAAAGGATATATGCTTCTGCTTTCTGGTAATAAGTTCCTTTGTCTTTATTACTCAAAGCAACTTACAGACATGAAATTACTAAGCCTCAGGACTTCCTAGGACGACTAAATGATACAGAGTAAATGTCTTAATTTTGGGGATGTTGGTCAAAGAGCACAGAGGTGCAGAAGGGCCATGGGATGATGAACACAATGAGTGGGATGGCCTGCTGTTCTCCTTAAACCTGGTTTTTCAACCCAAGCGATCAATTACATTCAGGCCTTGACAGTTCTGACTCAGTCAAAAAGTATCTGTTATCTGAAGGTCTTTAGAAAACCTGAGTGAATTCTGAAGTCACTCTGAGGATCCCGTTAAGTTTAAAGAACCTTTTGAGAGCACTATAAACCCTATTGATTCCCATGAAGTGACATAGGGTAGGGAATGAGTGCTGGGCTAGAAATGGGTTCACTTTGTTCTATCCTATTCAGTATGAGACTTCTCATGGGTCAGCCCCTGAGGACTGATGAGAAACAAAGAACTCTTCACCTAAAGACCCAGTGATCTTTCTACAATGGTACCTAATTAATATTTCAAATTAATTTAAACTCTTCCTTTGGCTGTTCAGACAGAAAGATAAGGAAAATGATTAAAACAGGAAATCCAGGCAAGTCACTGGGATAATGTAGCCTAATCAAGAGGAAAATGGATTTTGAAGACAGTAAATATCCACACCCCTCTGTTTAGGTCATTTTGTGTATTATGGCTGTTTTTCTGTCTTGAGGTCAGACCTCCCCTATCTTGTTCATGATTAAAGTGCAACATCCACTCATGGACCTGATCCTACTCTAAAACTTTAGCCTACTGTGTTTCCAACCCAGTTCAATTACTCCCTCCTTTGGCAGCCTGGAGACTTGATGCTGCACTTAGTGTGGATGCTCAGTTGGCTTTAGTCATATTCCAGTAGCTCAATTCTCCTGGGCTCAATCATACACCAGCCTCAACTTCTCCAATAGAAGGGATTATAAGTATATTCCACTATATTTGATGGTCATTCTGTTTAAAGGCTTGGAGAAAAAAAAAACTCATTTGACTTATACAAATGCTGCTAAATCCTTGGCTCAAAACCTACTTTGACATCAGAACCAGAAGGTGTGCATATCCTGTTAGCTAGGGCTAATACAATAGCCCATGCAATTTAGCTCATGCTAAATATGGGGGGCAAAAAGGGAGGCATCACTGACTTTTTGTCTCTAGTCCCAGCAAGCTTGGAAATTTTCATTTTGCTGTGAAACAAATTTGACACTGGGATAATTTAGTTGTTATTAAATGGTTGGGAAAATTCATGAGTAGTTAGTTGGTTTTAAGAGATTACTCTCCAGAGGCCATTAGGCTAGGGAGCTGCTCATCTAACAGTTATTCTGTTACAACAACATCCTTTGGCTTACAGTTTGGCAGAAGACAACATCCCTGCGATACTGGAGCTTCAGGTACATAGCTATTGTTGGAGCGCTGTCCTGCATTAACAGGAAGACCATTGCTTTCTTGGCTTTGTCACTCATCATGGCTACGCAATCTGTGAGTGTCGTCAGCAAAGGGTAAAGGGCCTCACTCCATTCACCTAAGCGTGTTGGATAGTGGGAGTTGTGTGAAAGAAAAGAAGAGATGGCATGTTAAAAATCAGGCTCTGAAAGGGAGCAAAATTAATTCAGTTTACCCATTGACTAGCTCTGTCCCTTAATTATTTTCTCCTCCAACCCCATCCATTTTCTCTTCCCAACCCAACCTTAGGCACACAGATGATAAACTGAAGAAATTACACAAGAACCAACCAGGTTTTCTAACTTCTAATATAATGGCCTTCCTAGAAAACTCAGCTAGTTATATTGTATTCTTTTTGGGGGGGTGGCGGGGAGAAGAGGCAATTGGGGTTAAACGATTTTTGAACTCAGGTCCTCCTGGTGCAAGGCTGGTACTCCATACACTGTGCCACCTACTTACCCTGATACACTACACTCTAATATAGATGATATATTCAAAACACTATGGCAATAAAGGTGGCAAGATAAATCAATCCTAAACATGTTTTTTAGGGTAAAAAAAAAAAAAGAGATAGTTACTCATTGTCTACCTGCTATCCGATCGGTCACTATTGAACATATAACAGCTAACCTATCAGTCACTGCATGGGCATCCATCTATCAAAGCAGAATAAGGGGTTCCTCAGGAGCTCCTTTAGAAATCAATATTTAACTTAAGGCAGATAGATAGATGACCTTTCTAAAAAACAGGCTAATTTTTGCCCCCTTCCTTTCTGCCCTTCCTCTTATTAACAAAAAGTGTTTTCTAAACGTTCCTTTCAGTCTCACTTTTCCTATCTTAAAGGAAGTCTTTTTCACACATCCTTTTTTTTTGTTGTTCTTGTATTTTTTCCTGTTCTGTTTCCTAATTTCCACTGCCACAATATTCAAACGTATATTTTTGTCCCAGTTTTCTCATAGGTGAATAAAGACATTGTGCCAAAACAACTCTTTAAAAATAATATTGAAGGGGAAAAGATATAAGATTAGAAGGATGGTTTGACTTTTTGTTTTTTTCCCTTTCTATTTTCAAGGTATTTCAAAAGGAATTGTTTTTATCAGATATAGATATTTAAAAGTAGCCCCAGTCCAGAAATGCAAGTTTTATTATACACACTAGGTAAACAGATGATACCAAACAAAATGCTGTACAACACGAGTCTAATCATCATACATCAGAGAAACTAGTGCCTTGAATAAAAGACATTCACTAAGTTGGAAGATAGGAGGCAACAAAAATCTGATGGACTCATTTCTCTCTCACGAGAGAAAGTGAATGTAAACCGTATGCTCACCAAAAGAGCAAGTGATCTTTTGCCTCATGTAACAGACAGTCTAAGAAAGGGAAGTGAAGGCAATAACCACATTCTGCTTCTTCTGAGCTATTCAACATATTTCATAGCACTAAACTAAGAAAGAGATTTATCAAAATTCTTTTCTTCAGGGGTCCAAGGGACAGACAACTCTGGACGTGGACAAGAGGCAGACAGGATGGGCAGGCAATGGATGAGTTATGATCTGCACTGATGTAGGCAATATACACATCAATGAGATGACATTTTCACTGGAATACTAGAGGGGGTCATACAAAACCAAAAAAACCTCAAGTTTTAATTAATATAAATTTTCATACAGAAAAGAAAGTTCAAATTTTGAAAATGCTCTAATTATATAAGTAAGGTTTGTAAAAGTACATGTGTCCATAAGCACATACCTATAAAGGAAAAGGGCAAGTCTAAATTTAGAGTCCAGAATAGAAAATTTGTACTAATTTAATTATGATGACAAAAAAAGCACTAAACTAGGAGTCAGAAAACTCAGGTTATAGTACTTATTTTATTACTAACTGCATTTTGTTATGCATTTGTAAAAAATCTGAGCTTTCTCCTTGTCTGTAAAAAGTGTATTGGGATGGGGAGAGATAGATACTTTTCAAATTTCAAATTTTAAATTTCAAATTCTTAGGACAGTATAACCTGATTTTTTTCAGAACACATTTTTGGTTTTTCTCCTACAGACTTTGTCTACTAATGTCAGTGCCACTCAGCTGTTATCTCTGAACTAAAGGGTAATTTTCTTTTTAGGAGCTGATCACTTTAGCGGTGGGTAGAAATTAAGATTCTTTTTTTCTCGCTGTTTTCTGTATGATTATCAATTTTAAGTAGCTTTCTCCCTTCCCCTCTTTTGATAAGCTTATATGTACCTTAAGTTTATTTTCATAATGTGAAATGAGATTATCATAGAATCTCAGACTTGGAAAGGACCTTGAGATCTCACAATCCAATTTGTGAATTCTATGTGGTCTTGTCTATGTAGGATGACAAAATGAAAGTGAAACTCTATTTTGAAAAAAATTTGTTTTGAATCAGCAAAGTTATAGTCAGGATGAACTGTGTTCAATACTAGGAACCACATTTAAGAGAGGCAGAGAAAAGAAGCCAGAACACTCCCACTCTGTAAAAGAATGGGAGATGTGGTAACTATCTTCAATTATATTAAAAGTTGCCAAGAAGATAAACAGAATACATGAGCTTGTTTGCATAAATAGCTCAATAGAACTGAACTAAGATCAATGAGTAAAAGCAGATTTTGACTCAATGTTAAGAGAGAACTTCCCAATAAACTGATGTGTTCAATACTAAAAGAAGTATTGAAGTGCTGGACCACCAGCACAATAAAAAAGATTCAGACGTGGAATGGGAAGGCTGAAATAGCCAACCTCTAAAAGGCCCTTCTAAAGCTAAAACTCTACAGTGTCATGTAGGTGCTAGTTTATTTTCATCATAAGTGTTCTGTAGTATCTTTAAACAATGAAAACCCCAAAGATAAAGCAAAGATGACAAACAACGCTACTGAAGAAGTCTAGAAGAGGAATTTTTCAAGCATATTTTACATCCAAAGCAGTTGACTGAGGGGTAGTAAGTAAAAGGTCCTTCCTTATGTAATAAATATTTCCTATACTTAGGAATTTAAATATAGTAAACTGGAATTTAAATATAGTAAATTTAACACGCACAAAAATGAAAAATCAAACAACTCATGTCAAGCTATAACGACTGATAACCAAGGAATTTTACTACTTAACTTCTGTGCACTGATTTTATTCCAGCAAAAATAAATAACTTTACATAAATATAATTTATGCGAATAAAACTGAAGTAATGAATTCTCCGGCACAGGATATTAAATTCCTCCTAAATGTATGTTGGCACCTTCTCTGAAACTTATAGTCTGAGAGAGCAGCATAGAGCATCAAGGAGTCCAATAACTTGTACAGGTCACACAAACAGTAAGTTTCACAGAGAAGACTCTATATGAATTCATATATAATTTGAAAATCTCTACAAATAGCATATCTAAAGTAAGGATCAGGAACCATTACAAAGGTGAACATTTCAAAGCCTAAAGACCATTTCAGGGATAGGTCTAGAGACAATCTAGATTAGACTACTGGCCCGAATTCTTTCTAAAAATCCTACCCTCCCCACAGCTGCCAGTCTAGGACTTCCCTCACAGTAGCTTCTAAAACTTAGCAGTTTGCTACCACAGTAAACTAAAAAACAGCTACAGATAATCATTGTTAGGGGGTATTTCCCCAAAGGAAGTTTTCTAATACCAAAGAAATTACATGTCTAGTCATTCCCATGTTTCTCACCCCCCCCCCCCAAATCCAACTAGGTAGTTATCACTATCTAAGATGTCTCTAGCAGTGAGCCTCAAAGGAAAATGGAAACTGTCCTGTCTTAATCACATTTAGGTGGAATTAACTAGTTTTTGCTCCTTATCAGCTTAAAATCTTTCTCTAAAAAATTCATTTAAGGACCTTGATGTTTCATTATGGAATGGAGTTAACTCTGAGTTAAGGTATTATCAACAGAACCCAAGCTGAAAAAGGCTTTAACCACAGGACAGCCAGTAGACCAATTTTGCTAAGGTTGTGAAGATTTATTACTAGTAGAGTAGCCAATTTGGTGATAAATTTTTTTGTCTATTAGTAATTCATAAAAGCCGTGTACTTGTAATATGTGTTGGTGGAAGGAACACAGACATAGAGGCCATCACAAATTCTTTGAAGCACTGATACAAAATATATTGGAAGTGTCTGAGATGGTATCTGAACCCCAGTGTTCCCTGACTTTGAATCCAGCTTCCTATCCATTATGACCTTATTTCTCTATTTAGCCATCTTAAATAATTTTTGCTAATTTAGTTATAAATGCTACCCTAATTGTTAAATATCAACACAAAATATAAATCTGCAGAAGCCATGAATGGAAAACACACATACCTGGGCTGGATTCTTCAGGAGGGGGGCTGCTATCTGCACAGAAATGGAGGTGCAACATGCATGATTAAGTAGCAGCAACACAGTTTAAACATAAGCAACTCAAATGCTTAGGGGCAAGGGCATAAACAGCTTTCAGTAAAGCAGCTGAACAAATAGCAAAAGATTGGCCATCAATTTGCTAGACTTGACCAGAGCTTAGCACAGCACCTGGCACATAGTAGGCACTTAATAAATGCTTACTGATTGATTGACCACATAACAGAGTAACATTAATGTAATCAGGCTGCTAATACGAACAAGGATCTTTCCTTTTAGAGAAACGTTCTAATTGCCATTTGTAGACTATTCATATTCTTAATCAATACTTCAACACAAAATTGTCATTAGGACAGAATTAACATTACAATGTGACATGAGCCTTTGGAAAGCTTATAGTTGAATCACACTGTATATGGAAAAGTTACATTTGCAAGCAAATATACAATGAAAGACCCATAGAGATTTGTGGATCTAATTAACAAAGAATGAAATTCACAGTTACCTGGATTAATGCCCCTTCTCTCTTATTCTGGAAGAAGTATTTTTGAGATTCAAACTTAATAAGGGTTCAGTAATGAAACCATTATGCCAAAAATAAACACTCCATTTTCTGGATTTACACTCAACAACTATTAGCAAAAATTTCTGCTCTTTGGGCCTTGGGGATGGGGGGGGCGGAATTTAATAATTTAATAACATTTTACCTACTTATATCGTGCCTTGCACATGAAGCAGATTTTTTTGGGGGGGAAGGGGACCTGGGGGAGAGACTGGGTCACTCTATATCACTCAGGCTGAATAGGGACAGAAGCTTTAATCTGCTCTATTAACAAAATGGGCTAGTTTAGTTCCCCTTTAGGAAGCCTCTGGCATCTGGCTTCTGGGGTCTCCCCCCATTGGTGCTTAACTTGGTGTAGACACATGATCAGCTTTAGTCCTATTGCAGCTCTGAACCCCCAAACTCAAGTAATCCACCATCCTCAGCCTCCTCAGCAACAGCGATTATGCCCAGCCAGAAGTGTTCGTTTCAATTTCACTTCTTTATTGATCCTCTAGGTATGTTATTCAGTTGAATCTGACACCTCAAAGATATCACACTTAAAAATGATATTAGGAAGAAGTCTCCATTGTGGATTTTGCCACCTTGGTTCCCTAGCTTTCAGTGACAAACAAGTGGTAGGAGGGAGGTAGTTTTCTGGTCTATAGCATATTTATTTCTATTTATTTACTCACAGAAAATACACTAGAGTCTTAAAGAAAAGTCAACTGTACTCAGAAACCAGTTTCTGAGAAAGCTGCTGAGGCATCTTGTAAGTATACTGAATAGGCTGAAAGACAGCCATTTTTTTCTTGGATGACTAAATCAATTAATAAGGGAAGAAGTAAGGGAGGAGAGGACTATACCCTTTGTTCTAAACTTGGTGACACTGTTTCTCCCTGGTACACTCTTCATGTTAAGTAGGAAGAGATCTTCATTCACAAAGAATGATAAAAGGAGGTATACAGATTAGAAATTTAATCCTGACAAACAATGCCATGGATAATTTTTAGAAATGGGGTAAAAGAAAAAGTAATGGTCATATAATTTGAAGCCTTTCAGTCTACTCCCAGCTCCCAAAGAGGGAAAGAGGTGGAGAAACAGGCATAAAAGTGACATCAATATCTAAACATTAATTTACCTTCTCAATCCACTGGAGAATTTCAATAATATTAATTCAAATTTAGAATGACTCATCAAAGGCTTAAGCCCAGACAGTAGAAAGGTGGTATAAGTAACTTCAGCATTGGTGAATGAATAGCAGTGTATTGCTGTTAAAGTACTTGGAGTGAAGAGTAAAAAAAGCAAATGGTTTAAGTTCTTAAGTTCTGAAGCGCTACAGAAATGGTCACTTTCCCAAATTCTGCATATCCACCTATCTGGGGGAGCAGATTTTTGCTTAACCTCTATTACAAGTCTCGCCTTTATTTTCCAACATACAGGCTTCCTTACACAGCCAGGTGCTTCTGCTGAACGAGCCCTAAATAATGCCCAGCTAGACAGCCATGCCAGGTTTCTCTTTAAAGGGTGAGGCTGAAGATCAAGGATGAAAGTAGAAAATGAGGTTACTTAAACACTTGATAAAAGAAAAAAAAGGAAGAAAGAGTAGTTATTTAATAAAGCTTTTTTGTGTAGCACAACTCCAAGTCAGAATAGCTACCACAATCATTTGAATATAGTACAAAAGGTTATATTAAAAAAAAAACTGAAGTTGAATGCTGTGAAATTGTAAATGACTATGCTTACCCAAAAGAAGAGTTCTAAGAATGCACCTCCTTACTTTGCAGAAGTGGGAAGCTATGGCCATAGAACACAGTAGACAACTTAAGACTTTTTTGATATGTGAATTAGTTTTCCTTAATTGCTTTTTTCCTCTTTTAAAATTAATTATAAAGGATTGTTTTCTAGGAAAGTTGGGATAAGGATATGCTGGGAAATTCAGGGAACATAAAACAAAATATATCACTAAAATTTATTTTTTAAAAGGTTACACTTCAAGTTTATCCAGCACTTGTTAAAATGGTCTAGAGATCTACTTTTTAAATGTACATCATGAATGCATACTGTCTTGGGATGGGGAGATGGGGGAAGGGGGGAGATGGAGAGAAAATTTGGAACACAAAGTCTTGTGGAAGTGAATGCTGAAAATTAAAAATCAATCAATTAATTAACAAAAAAATGGAATGTACATCATGGGCCAAAAGAAGATTCACAAACACTTCTTCAGTTCTAATCCTTCAGATTACTTAGAAGCTGGAGGATTCTTTTTCTGATAAATTAAATTCTCAAACTAAAAATTTGCATGGCATTTATTTTAATGGCATATGGTTTCATACATTCCTCTGTTTGGATCAGCAAATAAAAATCTTTTGAAACATGCATCTAGGACAAACAATTATAGGAAAACTGATTTTCATGGCAGGCATATTTATAAAAGTCTCCCTCTATACATCAGAAATAAACACTTGTTTAGGCATCTACTAAGAAATGTATTTTATATGTTGGCATATTTACAACACTTAACTGTGCCTGAAGATAGCATTGAAATTATGGATATATATGTGTATATAAATGCACTATGGTTTATTAAACATATATTTTATCTATTTAAAAAGTCACAGTTACTTATTTGACATTTTTGAAAACTGTTATTTTCCTAAGATCAAAGTCAAATGAACATGAATCAAAAATACTTATAAATGCAAAACAAATATGTGTACCAAGTACATATTCAGCAAGTGCAAACATTTCATTGTGGATGAAACAGGTGGAAGATATGGATACCGCGAAAAAGTCAGGCTCAAACAAAATACTGTGTTTAAATCTCATATTGAGTAGGATATGTTCAGGTGAAAAGAACTTCATAAATGAAGGAGGATTTGAGTACTTATTTACCAGTAATGAATTTATTTACTTAAAATAGTCCCTGATTCAGAAACAGGATTTAATTATAACGTGTTCAACTCTTTTGATAAAAAAACCAAAGACTTCATTCCATGAGTCTTCCATCTGGAGCATTCTAACTGGACCATACAAGTTCACACTGACTAAACCTAACGTAGAAGGGTTAAAGAGAAGAAATAATCTAGCTGCTCTTCTACAAGTATGGACCTTTTCTGTACTCATTTCAGGAAGACAGCGAGCATAGGTTGCTATCCTGAGTTCCCTCTGCTATTTAGAAAGCATGCAGTGATGGTACTAAAATAGAAGAAACCCAATGGGAGTTTATCTTTAGAGTACGGTAATGAATAATTCCACCAAAGTCTTTGAATTTTATACAAATTTAGCATACTGTCAAGATCAAGTTCTAGGTATGTCACATTTTAGCTAGGAAAAGAGAACTAATTAAAATCACTGGGTTTATAATCAGGTCTTTAAAAAAATGCAACAAGTCTCTTGGCCTCTCTAAACCTAGTTTCTTCCCGATTTGACTCTTCCATTCTTTATCAAGTGACAAGTTTAACATCGCACTACCTGCAGGCCCAAGTCACCTTTGCGTATTAAATAGCTTTGGTATTAAAAGGTCTAGAAAACAACTGGAAAGCATGGCAGGCTTTCCAAAATAAGCAAGTGTCATAGCTCTTCCCTGGGATTTAGAAATTGCCAAGGATGTACCCTAATACATCAGATTCCGATTTTGAAAATGTTAACATGAATCTTGGCCCTCAGAGTACACCTCCTAGCACAAAATAAAGCTTAGCTGAAATATCCTACTCATGCATGACAACTATTCTTGCACTCTGAGTCAAAGGTAAGATTAAAGAGGTTTGGAAAGACAAATGAAAAAAAAAAACAAATAATGATGTAGCAATGAAAAAAAAAGCAACAGAAGGCGAAAAGCATGGACCCATACGCACTTGTGCTCCAGTGAGAATGGAATGTAGCAGATGACATGGAGAAGGAGCATGATGAGGATGCATGTGAGGATTCCGGTCTTATCCAATAGGCTCGATTATCCCGATTACCTTTCTTAATAGGCCCACTGACATCACACTGGAAAACATCTTCACAGCTCTCACTGTGCAATCGCTCTTTCTGGAGAAGTTTGTCAACTCTCTGGATGATGCACTCCAGGCTTTTGTCAACATTCAACCAAACTTTTTCCTTAAAAAGGGAAAAAAATGCCTTCCTTACTCTTTCCAAAATGTCCACTCCTCAATGTTATCCCTAAGTCCCAAGAATTTACCTAAAATCAAAGTCTGCCTCCACAGAACATACTTAGTCCTACTGAAATTATGGATTCATTTATTAAAATTTTGTTTTCTCACAACAAAAACAAAACTCTATTACACTATTTCCCAAGCTTGATATGGGAAATATTTCTGGAGATCTTAGAAAAACTGCAGTGTCATGGAACCTTGATTATTAGAAGGAAATCAAAGGTTATTGGGTCAGGATGAACACAGTGGGTTATCTTCTTTCATATTTGAGAGTTTTATTCTTCCAAGTCCTTGTCCTTAACTATTAATATCTACCATCATTACAATGAGGGTGTCTAGTTACTTAAGAGGAGGTGCTGGTTCTTACCCAGCTTGGTTCATCCCAAATGAACTGTTAAGAAGAATTAGAGAACCTAATAATTCATTGCTTTTTATTTTTATGCCCATTCCAGAGAGTGATACTATGGGAAAATGTGCTTTCTGTTAAAGAATTATGCTATCCAGGCATGATAATTTAAAATATAAAGGATAATAGTACCAAGGGAAAAGTAATCCTAA
Organism: Potorous gilbertii; assembly: GCA_028658325.1. Classification (NCBI taxonomy): domain Eukaryota; kingdom Metazoa; phylum Chordata; class Mammalia; order Diprotodontia; family Potoroidae; genus Potorous; species Potorous gilbertii. The sequence continues at coordinate 337,861,762 of CM053771.1, forward strand.
ATGATTAAAGATCAACAGATACTACTTGGTGTTAATTAGTAGATAAGATTCATTTCTTTTTTTTCCTCTGATAAATTAAGTAAAAAAAAAAAAAAGAGTACAGGAAGAGTAGGGCTCTTGAATCAAGAGTTAAAGAGCAGAGAAGTGGTGGACTATACCTAGAATGAGGCATACTTCAAAGATAGAGTCCATATGTTGCTTTGCCTAACTGTGTTTTTATTGGTCTATTGAATGGGGAGAGGAGCAGTCAATGAGAAATGACCACAATTTATTTTTTTTAAGACTTCAATAAACATTTTTGTTTTCAAAAAGGACAGAAATCTGACAATAATTCTCAAGAACCAGATGACTTTCACAGGCATAGGTAGATTACTACAGGCCATCCAGTGATTTCAAGGGACACCACAGGCACAACAGTGCTTTGAGGAAGAAGAGGGGAGCCCCAAAAGAGGAATTCTGAAGGCTTCAAAGATTGTTTTACTTCCTTCATGATTCTGCTTCCTAATTTGACCAAGAGCCAGACACTCTGACATCTGACACTCAGTAGGGCCTAAAGGTAAGGGCAGTGTCCAGTTTGAAATAAGGTGGCTTGGAAAGCACTGTTTAGGGGAAGGAGAACCATGGTCTACTTGGAAAAGCAGTCTCCCTAAACAGAATCTCCCAAAAGTAGGAACGTAAGAACACACCTTTACCTTTCTATTTAGTGGTACCAGTAGATATTCAGCACTTACCCATTCTGCCTCATGCCAATCTGCATGGAGGGAGCGACTGTTTCTTCCAGTATACTTTGCCACAAGAGTGTCTTGATCATTCCTTAGCATCACCTGCTCCTCCTCGGTTGAGGTGGGAGATGCTTTGGAGGCAATGTAATCAGGTCTAGCAGCATTCAGTCCATGTATTGAATTAGCCAACAATTTACAGTCACAGACAGTAATCAGTTGTCTTGTCTGAGAAAAAAAAACAAAAACACAGGCTACTGCTAAGCCTTTTCACCTCCTTAATCTGAGCTGGTCTTCTGCCAGTTTTCTTTTCTTTCCTTATGAGTACCTTATGAGAAGGTAACATGTTCCTACCTTACGTATTGCCACCTCCACAAAGAAAAAACAAAAACAGAGCCTATAGAGTTTTGAAATCATGTAAAGAAATGCTAAATTCTAGTTAGAGGTGAGTGAAAATAAAGATATTCTTTTTTCCCCACACACAAATACACAAACCTTCGTTATGGACCTTAAGAATACTTGAACTGGATGCCCTTCTCACTCTTGAGTTATGAACCTCTGACAAGCACCCGTGATGCGATCCAAGGACAAACTACTTAATCTCTTTAAAGTCTCTACTAACTCATATTTCAAATGGAGATGATAATACCAAAAATACCTCTCACAACGTTCCATGAAGTTGTGACTTCTGGAATTGTGCTTTTCTTTGAGACTCAGCTTAAGCAATTATCTTTCCTGATCTGTCCTGCTATGAACATTGTCCATCCAAGGTTACTATCCTTCTGTGTGCACATGATGCCTGAGCATGAAAGTTCACTGACGGAAAGGACTCTTTTGCTGTTGTCTTTGTATCTCCAGTGAGCACAGTGTCTGGCACAGAGTGGGCACTCAATACATGTCAGCTGACTGACTGACTGATAATATACACAAAGCATTTAGAAAAACTTAAGGGCCGCTAGGTGGTACAGCAGATAGAGAGTCAGTCTTGGGAAAGACTCAAGTTCAAATAGCACCTCTGATACTTCTTACTACTTATGTGATCCTAGGCAAGTCATTTAACCCTATTTGCCTCATTTTCCTCATCGGTATAATGGGCTGGAGAAGTATTTGCCAAGAAAACCCTAAATAGGGTCACAAACAGTCAGACACAACTGAAACCACTGAACAAAAAAAACTTAAAGAACTATTTGTACCAGCTATTTCATCAGTACTATTAATAGTCACACTATAAAAGTACACAACAACATGATAAATTTAAGAGCTGGAGGAAGATCTTCCCAGCCCAAGTCAAGAACAGAAGTGGGGAATCTGCAGCCTTGAGGTTACATGTGGCCCTCTAGGTCCTCACATGAGGCTCTTAATCTCAAACTGCAAAGAGATCCAGGACCACACGAGGTCCTAGAGGGCCACATGTAACCTCGAGGCTGAAGGTTCCCCATCCCTGGTCAAGAATAACTGAAAGAGGATGTAGACTCACATTTTCTGAAAGCCTGTAAGAAGAAGACAGGTTTCTATCTGCCTGAAGATTACTTAGAAGAAATGCTGTTCATAAGACTTACGGGAGATGAAATGGACTTCTTCAACCCAATTAGATTACATGATGTTCTTCAGTAAAATTAAGTACTAGTGACTTAAAAAAAAAAAGGGTAGTGGTTCTTACAATACTAGCTCCAAAGCTACCTGTGGGTATACATTCCAGATGCTTTTGATTTTCACTAGGCACCAAGTAAGTCAGTTGGTTAGCTAATCAGCATTTATTAAGCAACCATTATGTGCCTCTCACTAAGCTAAAGTTCAAAGGAGACAAAGAAAGGCAAAGGACCTCAAGGAGCTCACAGCCTGAAGATCTGAGAAATGTCTTAAGATACTCTGCTAACACATAACACTAGAAACCTGGATCAATAATCACTGCTGATATTATTCAGCATGCAGCCTTCACGTGCATCAGAAACAGGTTCTCAGCTACATATGAGTCGGAAAACCACAATTACGGTTTTGGATTTTTTTGTATGAAACATTTCTCAATTACACTTTAATCTGATTCTCCTGCAAGTTTGACACCTTTGATTTACAATTATCTGCTCTGAGACTCAGCCGTCTGTGATGCAGCTGTAGCTCTTATCAGCTTTTGACAGATGAGTAAACTGAGGTAGAGAGGGGTAAAGTGACTTCCTTAGGTAACACATCAAGTTAGTGACTGCATCTGGAATAGCACCCAGGCAGTCTGACTGGCAGGACCAATGCTCTTTCCACTACTCTATGCTGAGGATCTTAGCATTAGAGCTGGAAAGCAGTTCAGAGGCCATCTAACCTAACCCATTTACAGATTCACTTGACAGACAAGGAACCAGAGGCCCACAGAATTTGGGATTTTCATTATAACACTTGTGGTATATAAAAGAGGCACTAAAATGACAGAATAGAGGTTATAAGACCAAACTGAGATGAACTCAATAGGGAAGTACTGCTCCTCTCCACCCCTCCTGGTAACTTTCAGTCCCAGGTCTTACACCTAGGTTTCCAATTTCAAAGCCACTTCTCTTTTCAGTATGGCACAGCTGTCTTTCAAAGACTCTCAAGGGACTCTTGGGGCTCCTTCCAACATCAGGACTCATAGGTGAACCCTAGATAGTAGTAGTGTGATTCCTGGGAAATGTCATCTATGATGCTGAGAAATTCTCCTAAAAAGCAGTAGAGCAGTATAAGCTCCATGAGGACAGGAGTTATTTTGTCTTTATCTTTGGGATTCCTCTTACCTGGCATGTAAAAAAAAAGAAAAAAAAACAAATCAAAAAACTCTAAGTAAATCTTTGTGAGACAAAACTGTGATTCTTTTCAATCTAAGTCTGCATCATCTGATTTAGGAAGCAATCAACTTAACTAAACTCAAAGAAGGTCCTTTAAGTTCAACTCTTTCCCTCAATTTGCTGCTAAAGAACCTGAGGCACCAATTAAGAGACACACCCATTGCTGTCTAAAGTAGGACTTTAACCTAAATCCTTCTGACCCCAAATCCAGCATGCCACACTATGCCTATTATTTTCTATTTGGTCCCAGATTTCTATATCTGTTAACAGTCAGCTCTTACCATTAATTGTGGGGAATTAACGATAATACTTTAACTTCAATGATCCTGAAATAATGTTTCATTACTAGCTAGGGAAGTCACTTAATCTCACTGGGTCTCTCTTTTAGAAAATAAAAGGATAATTACCGAAGTCACTTTCAGGTATAACATTGCAGAATTCTCTCAGTGATGTAGACTCCTACCAGGTGTGACTCTACTATATGCAGTCAATACCACACTCCCTTTTTAAAACATAAGTTTTGCTGATGCTGAGTGAAGTGAGCAGAACCAGAACACTGAACACAGTAATGGTTACACTGTGCCAACGATAAACTACAACAGTCTTAGTTCTTCTCAGCAATACACTGATCCAAGACAATTCCAAAAGATCCATAAGGGAAAATTCTATCCACACCCATAGAAAGAGCTGATGGAGTTTGAATGCAGATTGAAGTATATTATTTTCACTTTTTGTTTTTTTCCCCTTTTGTTGTTTCTTCTCCTACATGACTACAACCTGAGTAATGTGGAAATACGTTTTACATGATTGCATATAAATAAATATCAGATTGCTTGGTGTCTTGGGGAGCAGGGAGGGAGAAAAATTTGGAACTCAAAATCTTTAAAAAAATGAATGTTGAAAATTGTCTTTATATGTAATTGGAAAAAGTAAAGAACTATTAAATTAAAAACAAAATATAAGTATTGTTATTCTCATACCTTATCTGCTAAGATGGCAAGCGTCCTTTCTAGGCCATTAGATGATCTATCCTTGGCTGCTCTTGACAGCCTTTCAGCATAGTAACTGACTTGGGTTTTTAAGGTGTTGATCTGGGCAATAATCTCCTTTGCTCTGATGATATCTTGTGGTGCATATACTATTGACTGGCAGCTGGGTGAGGTACTGAAAAAAAGAGGGAAAGATTTGAAAGTGATACTTAGAATGGTCCAACAATTCAGTAGTTTTTCCCCCCTGCTGAACCCAATCATCTCCCCCTAGATAACCCAGAATAATTACCCCAAGGCTCTTTGTCTTTTAATTAAGTTTCTCTCTCTGTTAAAACTTCATTCAAATGAAGAATTAGCAGCTGTTTATGCCCACTGAAAACAGTAATAAAGGAGAACTACGGGAAACTTCTCTACAGACTGCTGTGGTGGATTTTGCTAACAAATCCCTTTTTTGGGGTTCCCTTTCTTTAGCCAGTTAGCAATTTTATACCTCCTTTACTCTGTTCCATCTCTAATCTTCCCAATCTATGAGTCAACTGCACCTCTTTCTTTTCCTTTGCTTTCAAGGTACCAGGTCTTTTCTATCCTGAATTTTTCTATTTTGATCTATCAGCTGTTGTGGCAAAGGAAATGTCAAGTCAGGGGAGAGGTAAGAGATATTAAACCCTTCAATGGTTGGTCAGATCTCTGACCCTCCTCCTCACTCCACCTGGGCACGACTAGGCAAACAAAGGCCATTATCCAGACTAATAAGGTATAAAGCATATTGCAGGCACTGCCAGACCATAAATTTCAGTAAGAATGAGTGGAATGGTTTGGATATTGCCTTTGAAAAAAAAAGAATCCTCTTCTTTAGGGGTGAGTGCCTTCAGGTTTGGCTGCCGGCTGGAAGAAGACTAAATGAAAGACACAAGTCTTTTCAGCAAAGACTCCAGAGCAACAAAAATACTTCCTAGTTTCAAAAAAATCTGTGAGACAACTGGAAAATCAGAGATCATGTGTAAAAAGGTATATGTTCTTCCTAAAAGAGGAGCAATGAAATTACCTCCTTAAAGAATAAACTTTGATTTTCTCTGGGTGTGGATAATGGAAGGACGAGATAGATACAGAAGAGCAAAAGGTAGCATTCATCTCTTATTTCCACTACAGGTATATTAGGTCCAAACAGCCTTTACTACGTTGTAAATTAGAGTCTACTCACAGAGATGGGTAGCCATCTCTCATCCCCACAATTGGGCGAACATGCAAAAACAAGGGATTTGCCAGAAGCCCATGCAGCAGACGGAGCTCAGATCTCTGTTTTAGTATAAGAATTTCATTTCACAGCATGAGATTTACAAACATCCACCTTCCAATCTGCAATCACTTTTTTCAAATAAATAGCTAGCTGTCCATTTGGAATTAATATGCTATTAAATCCAAAAATTCAAAATGGACTTTAAAACTCTTTATTTCATTATCCCTTCCATGTTAGGTGAGGAAGAACGTAACAATTCATTCCCAATATTTTCACCAACCAGTTTTCAGTATTTAATTTGTAGCATTCAAAGGGAGGATTTGGGAGAGGTGAGAAAAGGGTTTGGATATTCTGTTTGATAGGTTCTCTGTGCAAATTACAGTGATGCAAGAAATGTATGTGCATTCTAATTGCTCTCTTTAAATGATTATGACTATATTAAAAAGGCAGTCTATGCTGCAACAAACATTTTAATGTTGAATATATGTTGTGTTAAAACCCAATTACACATCCAGAGAAGAGAACCCTCCAGATCAGGGCTTCTTAAAATGATTTTGGGAGGCAGGGAGGAGGAAGAAGGGGAGCAGTGTGAAATGGGGGAAAACATTTTATCTTTATTCTCATTAACATCTAACTGAACTTTAGCATTTCCTTCAATTATGAATCTAGGTAACAAACATTATTCTGAGAAGGGATTTGTAAGTTTCAATGGACTGGTAAAGAGATTCATGACACAAAAATGATTACAAAAGCTTGTTCAAGACATTGCTAATTATTCTACTACCCTAGGCTAGGAGAAAGATATCTTTTTCTGCATCAGTGGTTTGATAGGGAAGGGGACGGTATGATATGACTGTAAAAGAAAATTGTTTGAAAATAATTCCAAACTAGGACAAAAGTGTCCAAGAAAGGACAAAGCAGAAACATATAGGCATACTGCTTTCTTAATTTTTCTTCCTATTAAGTAAGGGGAAATAGCAATTTATTTTCTCAGAGTCTATCCTGCTTCATGCTCAAACTGAAAAGTTTTGAAAGAGAATAATAAATTAGGCATTAGCTATTCATTATCTAAGAAAATTGCAGTTGGAAGAGGAAAATAAAAGAACTCCTACAACATTTACAACTACACGTTTACTTAAAACCAACACAGACAATGGTGCCACAATACACAACATTTAAAAAGCGCTGTACATTTAGAAATACGGTACGATATTTTTCTGTTTAAGAACAAGGCCCCCAACAAAAACTCTCTCCACAAACAGAAAACTCACCAACATTCCTCATAACTGCTAAAGAAAAGAATCAAAATTAAAGTTAGCAGATTGTTAGAGGAAAAAAAAAACAAATGCAAAAATAAGCCAAGTGATTTTTTGAAAATACTTCTTTAAAACAACAACAAACAAAAACCCCTTATGTACAGAGATGATGAAATTTCTAGGTCAAAACTATATTAAC
>CM053771.1:337869468-337920089 GCA_028658325.1 Potorous gilbertii
ACTAACCTTTGTACTGATGTAAGTTAGTTAAGTTTTCCTGGTAAGTTAATATGATGGTTTGGTACTGAGTAGCTATTTGTCGACGGAGACTTTCCCAGCAAGGAGACAGTTCTCCCAATTCTTCCAATTCGCAAACCCTGCAAAGACAGATATAAGAACAGATAACTTACACTCAACTCCAGGACTGACCGGCATCTCAACCAAAACTGTGTTCATGAAATACTGTATTCTGTGCAATGTGAATGAAGGCTCTGTGGTAACCCATCTGATATACTGTTTTTAAAAAATTTACTTTTAATTCTTTCATAAAAATTTTATGCATATCTTAATTTTCCAACATATCCCTTTCCCTCCCTACCCACCCTGAAAGTCATCTCTTATTAAAAAGAAATAGAGAAAAAAGCAAAAACTGAGCAAACTACATTAATCAAGAGCAACACTATAGGCAATGTTCCAAATGTTTCAAATTGCCCCAACCTCTTCACAGACAGGAAAGAGGATCATTCTTGTATTTCTTCTTTGGGGCCAAGCTTGGTCACTATATATGCACAGCACAGGTTTCCACTTGTCCTGATGGTTTCCATTTATTTTGTAGGAGTCATTATGTATATACTATTTCTACTTTCATCCCTTTGTGTCACTTCATGTAAGTTAACCCAAACCCCTCTTTAGTCTCATTTTCACTGTGACAAACTTACAAAGTTAATGATAATTTTCCCCTCTAAAATATGAAATCATACATAGTTGGATGAAATTTGTGATTGTATTTAAGTAAGTATTCCCTTTAATGGTACGTATCACAATAAAATTAATTCTTTAAGACTCTTATCTAACCAGGTCTTTCCATAAATCCTCCAAAAGGGGTCAGGTCCACCCAATGTGCTAGGGCCATTCTAAAGATGGCCTGAACACTGCATGGATACCAGTGGAGTGCACAGACTAACTGTCATCTCTCAAGCTGGTCAGGCTGCCCCCCTGTTCCCACATACATCTAGTGGATGAAATTCTTTATATTATTTATCCTGAGCACTTCTTCACTAACATTACATTGCTACCTACTTGCATCCACAATACACCTCTCCACTGTCCTCTGGATGACCTGCAACTTTAAATCTTTAGAGATTATTATGGTACTTCATGACTCATAGCATCATGAGAAGAATATTGATATTAAGATGAGCCTTACCAAGCTCAGCATCATTATGAATATTTGTTAATTTCCCAAAGGAAATTCAGATCACTTTCTTCTCATTCAATTCTTGTCTATCCAAGACATATACCGAGAGATCTGCTCTATGCATGGAGTGAATTTCATTACATAGTTTAGTTGAACCAACAGTAAGTCTTCATTTACTTGGTTTTACCTTTGGGGATATTTAGACATTTAAACTTTAGGCATTTCAGCTATTATAGATCTCATTTAGGAGTTCTAGAGTTTGAAACAATCAGCATAATATCATCTATAACCATGAGCAACTAAATAATTTCACAATCCTTCATCTGGATTCTGCTATGGCTCTCCTCTGTGACAGTGGCAAATATTTTTGGTAAATATGTTTTTCCTGATTTGTGAATAAATCATCAGAGGGTTGAACAAAGTAATTTTTTTATCCTATCTTTCAAAGAGCCTTCTATGATTTTGACATATAGATGAAAGACGTCTTGTTGGAGAAGAGCTTTTAAAGGAGGAAATTTGTTCTACTAAATCAAAAGCCTTTTAAAAAAACATTAAGAAAAATAAACATAATGAGACCTTGTATTCTTTGTACCTCTAAGTCAATTTATGTGACAATGAAATTTTGGTTTCTTATAAGATAATTTTTATAAAAGCTTTCTTGTTCCTTTCACCTATCTTCATCAAGGATGTCCGTTATGTGTGTGTAGATTGTTCTCATAATTTCTTTTTGCAGAAATGGGAAATATGGCAGAATTGGTAGTTATCAACAATTTCTTGGCTACCCTGTTTGGGCAATGGTAAGGTATATAAATTTTTAAAAAGCATTTGCTATCTTCCTTTCTTTCAAGTATCTTGAGTATGGATCCCTCAATATCCTCAAAACTGTCTCCTCCAATATGAACTTCCTTTTCAGATACTTGTCTAATATAGCTGGATCTTGGTTGTCTTTAGAGCCATTTTTCTTCTTACAGAACACTGGAGACTGATAAAAATTCAAAAGTGATGGTTCAAGAAGATAGAAAATTTTGTCACAGAAATCTTAGCAGAGCTTTTCCATTTTTCATTTCTAAAACTTGTCCTCCCAGTTTCATCTTTAACTGCCTTTGGCATGCTTTTGTTTGGCTGGGTCTTGACAAACTTTTAGTAAACCTGTTTTTTTCTACTTACTACTTCTTACTATTTTACAAGGCCCTATGGCTCACAATCTAAAATTCTCTTCTTTAAAACTTTACAAATCCATACGCTAAATCAGGGTGGCCTGTAGCTGGATTTCTTTCCCTGTATTAACTTTTTATTGCCTGAGATGATTTCTACATTTCTCTGGTTTCCTCATTTTGCTAAGTGATTTGCACATCTTACGTTGCCTTTGGGAAGCCTGATAGACTATGTTGATGTTTGTTGATGTCCATTTCCCATTTCCCATTTCCCAACAGCTTGCTTAAATATTTCAGGATGTAGTGTTTCTCTGGCCAGAGAGACCCTGGGAAGCTGTTTAAGAGCTCTCCCCTCCCCCGCTGCTGAAACCCAGAAGTTGATGCTTCCCTTTCAAGTAACTGTGTATGTATGTAATGGTCAGGCAGTTTGGAAGCACTGTCTGTTGATTTATTTTTTATTTCTCTGAAATTTTGATTTTGATTTTCCTCTGATACCTGTGCTTGATTAAAGTGATTGTTAACCCCTTGAGAAAAAATATTCCAGGATGCACAGACCTCAATTGAATGCCATATATCCTCAATTCTGGTTTTCAAACTTGTTAGTGATTTTGATCCTAACTGAAGAGATGATTTGAACATGACTTCTACATTGCTCACTAGTCATATCCTGACTGTTACAGTATGATCAATTAAGTTTCTTAATAATGTCATTAGTGTTTGTCATGTCTAATGCTTCTCCAGGCCTTTCATTACATTTAATTTTTATTTTTTCCCTCAATTATACGTAAACGAAAATTTTTAATATTCAGTTATGTTTAAAATTTTGGGTTCTATGTTCTTTCCTTCCCTCCCCTTTCCCCTTCCTTGTGAAAAGGCAAGCAATTTGATATAAATTATACATGTGCAGTTAGGAAAACATTTCCCTATTAGCTGCACTGAGAAAGAAAATGCAGACCAAAAATATTAATAATAACGAAAGTAAAAAAAGACAAGGACCTCACATTTAAAGTAGCAAGTAACTATTTCTTAAATGGAAATCTTAGTGATCCTTTAAAAAAAAAAATTCATGTTACTTTCCACTGACTCCACCTCCTCACCCTCCCAAAACACCTTTCCCTTATGACAAAGAAACACTTTAGGTCACACTGTCCATGTCTAACAACATAAACTGTATTCTGAGAAGCAAGTATGCTTCCAAGTCACAAAGTTACTCTGAAACCACTGCACTGGTCAGTTTCAAAGTCTTTCAATATCATTCTCTTTTACACCTCTGTGGTCACTGTGTAAATTGGTCTCCTAGTTCTATTTACTTGCCCATGCATCAATTCATGCATGTCTTTTAATCAAAGTTCAAGAGAAGGCTATACAACCACGGAGAAGGAGTTGGGGAGAGGGCTGTATGAAGCTCATGTTCCTCTGAAGTGGAATGAGGAAAGTACACACACATACACATATGCACGCACACACGCACATACACACAGAGTTAGATTAAACTCAACCAGGGAATCAGGAGAAGACTGGGAAAATGAAATGAAATGAGAAATGAGAAAAAAAGAGTATGGGTAGATTCAGGGAGGGACGGGCAATGAGTAAAGTCAATTTCATCTTTGTAGTGCTGAATGTGACAGGTATGTGGGGGCTAATAAATATCAGGAATGTGGAGGTATAAAGTGGAAGCAAAGGTTTCTAAGAATCTATAATTGGGGACTGAGTCAATGAAACAAAAGTGGAGAAGTGGAACAGGAGGACACTGCATAAAACTGATGCTATCTATGTTCTCTCAAAAACCTCTTCTTAATCAGAAAGAAAGGAATGGAAGGCAAAGATGAGGAAAGGTATAAACAGATAAGGAGGGAAATAAATAACAATCTTAACTGTGGTTACAGAAGATAGCAAAAAAGGTTTGAATACAGAACAGAATAACGTGAGGTTCACAAGAAATGCACTTGAAATAGAAACATTCACAAATAATCAAAAAAGGGGGATGGCACAAAATCCATCATACGTCAGGTGAACTCAAAAAAGGAGGGGTAGGAATCATAACTAGATTTGCTTAGGAGATTAAAAGATATACATAGGGAAATGACATTATGTTTAATGCCACCAAAGATAATGTATTAATATCAGTACTTAACATATACACACTGAAGAGCATATCATCTAAATATTTAAAGGAAAAACTGATTTGCAGAAAGAAAAAGACAGCAAAATGCTACTTTTGGAAATCTCAAGGTACTTTTCTCAGTCTGAGGCAACTCTAACCAAAACAAATCTTCCCAAGTTTCACTTAAATTCTTCATCTTCACCATGGTGGAATAATATCCTCATATATTGTTATACTCACCATTTTATTCAATTATTTCTCATCTGATGTATACATTCTGTTTCTACTAGTACTTTGCTACCACAAAAAGTATTGCTACAAATATTTCCATATACACATGACCTTTCCCTCTGAGATTAAAATAGATTTACAGCTAGAAGGGAAGTTGCCAATTCTATTTTTAAGGTGTTATCTTTTTCAGTATTTTTAGTGCCTCTTTTACCAAGCTGTTAATTCTTTTTTTTTCTTGAACTTTTATTGATATCTTTTGTTTTTTCACATCAGTCATTTTGGGATATGCCCTCTCCCCAATCCTCCAATCAATGAGCCATCCTATTTAACAAAGAAAAATAGTTAAGCGAAACTAGTTACAGCTACATCTTCTAATATTTTATGCAACATTCATACCCACAGTACCCTAATCCACGGAAAGAAAAGAAAGGCATTTATGGTTTATTCAACTTCACTTGATAAGACTGAGTTTTTTATTTCGTGTATTTTATATTTTTGTAGGGTAATCACATTTTTTTGTTAAAAATTGTTAACATCTCTATTTGATTGAAACCCTACAAATTCTTGTCTGCAATCATTTAGCCGGCTTAGCTGCCAATCTCTTGTGTCTTTCTTCAGCAACTGTAAGGCAGATGTTCTTTCATCAGGGAAGAGAGATCCAAGGTTATTTATATTATCTTTACCAATAACAAAAATGTTTGAGAGCCACTGGCATGTTTTACATGGACAATATCAAAAGGGCCAGGATGTTTCTCCCTGTCTGTGATCATGCCAATTAGACTCAAATTAGATCCACCAGTCACCATACATGGATTACCAATATCAAACTTGATGAAATCAATGATCTTGCCAGCTTCTAAATCAATCTAAACTGTATCATTCACTTTGATGAGAAGATCTGGGTAAAGGATAGTACGGGCATCATGGGTCACCAGATGGGGAATACCTTTTGTACCCACAAAGATTTTTTTCTCACTCTGCACAATTTATATTTAGTCCCCTCAACTGTGATATGATGAACAGCAAAGTAACCTTTTGGAAATGTTGACCCATTTTTTTCAATGCTAATGATATCCATTAAAGTCAGCAGGGTGTGTAATATCAGTGTGGACCTTGCCATCAATCTTGATGAATCACTGCAGGCAGATCTTCTTTACTTCACGTCTAATCAGGGCACACTGGAGTCTTTCTCAGGAAGATGATGAGCGGCAGACATTCCCTCAGCTTGTGGGGACCTGTGGATGGTCTTGGAGCAGAAACTCCTGTTAATTTATCTAGTATCCAATGCTTTGGAGCTGCTACATGCTTGAGATGTGTTTTGGGACATGAGCCATGGTTACACTGCACCCAAGATAAAGTGCTGTAGGGTCAGAGGCTCCATCTACTTATAAGCTGGGTGTGTTTGGCCAAATCATTTTACCGTTTTGGGGCTCAGTGTCTTTATCAGCAGCACAACTAGGTGGTCCCAAGGCCGAGCAGCAAGAGCTAATTCTCTTTTCGTTATTTTCTTGCACTACTTATTTCTTTTCCAAATATTTCTTCCATCACTCATCTCTTTCTTTAACTCTTAGAGCGATATTTCTTGGCTTGGGTCCAATGACCATTTTTCTTTCAGGTTTTGGTTATAGTTCTTTTCACACTATTTTCTTCTGAGTTTATATCTTGTTGTCCCTGCCACTGTAGAAGCTTTTCATGGTCAAGTTCTTTTTTTTCTTACTTATTCATTTTTGAATTTCTATTTCATGACTTTGAACTTTATGTTAAAGTTGGGCTCTGCTTACTCTGGGGGTGGGGAGGCACTGTCCCAAGCTTTAAACTTTTTTGTATTACTGTTTTCAGAGCTAGTTCTGTGAGTGTGCAAATTTTCTGTGCTTCCAACATATTGTGTTCCAGGAAGAGGTGTGATCTGGGCTCTCCTGGTTGGTGTTCTGGTCTTTTCCTAGGAAGGGTTCCTGGTTCCCTGGAGCAAAGCACCCTTGGGCCTTTGCAGCCACAAGTGCTAACATTCCTCTCTGCCTTGGAACTGTGACCAGGGGTCCCTTGCTCCCTTGCGTCCAACCACAAGTGCTCCTTTCTGCTTGGGAACTCTAACCCATATTGAATATGGCAACAGTGCCAGAAAATGGTCCACTGTAATTTTTGCTGACTAGTTGTCCAATCCTCTTACTATTTCTGGGCTAAGAGCTCCTGAAGTTGCTGCAGTTATAGTGGCTGCCTCCAATGTCCATTGCTGATGCTGCTGCCACCAAATGCAAACCTATCCAGTTTTGATTTCAATGTCACAGACCCCCTCCTGTTGACCCCCTAAGCTATGTCAGTACTGGAAAAATGTCTCACTCTGACCTCTTGTTGGCTCTGCCCCTCCAGAATTTGATTAGAGGTGTTTTTTTAAAGCATTTGAAAGAGTTGAGCTGAGTTGCTGCCTCTAAACTGCCACCTTCACAAAATTAACTTTTGAAACACTGAACTAAGGTATTCCAAGTCTCAAGTTCTAATTGACAGCACAGACTCAAAGGAAAACAATACTTTAAATTAAATAATAAAATTGTATATATGGCTTCTTGGGTTTGCTTATTTATTCCATGATACAAAAACATGTTAGCCAAATAATAGTTCTGTCCATGAATTTAAAAATAAAAATTACAGGACCATAGATTTAGAGTCATTAGACACATTGGAGGCCATCTGATCCAACCCCTTCATTTTACAGATAAAGAAACTGACCTAGAGATTAACTGATCTGTTTTAACAAAGGATGGAATTTGAATCCAGGTCTTTTAACTCCAATGCCACCATGCCTTCTACTGTAACATACTACCTCTAAAATTTCTGAGTTTTACCATTTTAGAAAACAAAGCTTACTTCCTAAATGGGCTTGCCTTTCCATCTGATCATTCCTATAGCTTTCATCAAAGCCATAATCCAAATTCCCCTAAAAAATAAGTTAACAGTATTGTAAAAAGGAGTTTTTTTTTCAAAAAGAACACTATGGACTCTATGAGATAGTGTGACCTCAGCTTTCCACTTATTATTTTTGAAAATTCATATCACTCAGGTCCAAACTACACACTAATCAATAGGAAGAGAGCCCACACTAACATTTATTTCTTTCCTTGTAGAGCACTATAACAACTAAGGGACAATGGGCAGTCTGTCTAGCAACCCCCTGGGAGGGCCTAGATTGTCTAAGGAAAAGAGAAAAAAGGCACATTCAATAATAATTTTACAAATCAACATTACTCTAGGAAAGCTAATAAGGAGATGGTAAGATTTGCTACCTGCTCTTATGTGGTAATATCATGATCAAAACTAATCAACTGAGAAGGTGAACACCACATAGTAAAAATTAGAGCCTTAGAGTTTCTATAGTTTTCTCTCTTAATGGAAAACTTTACACCCACTTCCAAATATCTGGACATACCAAAAGAACAAAACACTATGGCACCATGGCCATCACTTTATCACATTTGTAAAATCCTTTAGGATTTTAAAACACTTTTGTATCTCTTATTTGATCATCACACACTAAAGTGAAGTAAGTAGTACATGAACATTACTCCTATTTTACCCACAGGTATAATCATAATTATTCTTTTCAAAAACTCTCAGGTTTCCTACAACCTAAGGATGAAAGTTCAAATTCTCTGTCTAGGACCCCAAGGCTCTTCACTGACTTGATGCCACCCTCACCTTTCTAACCCTGTCTTTCATGCACTGTAATCTCTAGTTCAGGGGTTCTTAACTAAGAGTCCATGAACTTTATAGTTTTTAAATTTTTTATAAATATTTTAAAACAGGGTGCCCCAAAAGTCTTAGTGTCATTTTAAGTTTGGGTTTTTTTTAGCAGCTTAACACTTCACTGGGACTTTGGAGATAGCCTATATAATTTTTCTTTTGTAATTCTAGGTTCCGTATTTTGCACATTTAAAAATATAATTCTGAGAATGGGTTCACAGTTTTCACTAGACTGTAAATGTGTCCATGACATAAAAAAAGTGAAGAACCCCTGGATTAGTGACTCTAAGGTTCCTTCCAGCGCTCATATTCCACGTTACTATGACAACAATAGAAAACGTGAATAGATGATAAATGAAAGGCATGGATTTTTCTGTTGTCAACACTCACAAAAATATTTTATCCAAGGTGAAAAGTTAAGAAGTCATCACAGAATGGCTAACAATCAACTGTTCTCTATTTCAAACCAGGATTAGATGAGGAAAAATATTGAAATGGCAAATGAGAAATGCAGGCAAATTACAAGGAAGAATTTTTAGAAACAAATGGCTACTAGACAATAGAAAGCATTCCTGGCAAGATCATAAAATCTCCCTTGAAGGTCTTTTTAAAAGATGGCACCATTTTTCATTCATTTGTCTAATATAGTTTTAAAATAAGGGGTAGATACCTGGGGAAGATAAGTGACCTCTCAAATTTCCTCTTGTCTTATGAGATGCTATGTGTCCCTGGTCTAATCCATTTCTTTTAATAGCAAAACAAGCAAACTTGTCTTACCTTGCTGCATCTTCTTCTAGAAGGAGTTTTACAAACTGTCTAGGAACATGTAAAGAGAGGACACTTTCAGCCATCTGCTCCAAGATTCTAAGGTGATTCCCCTCGGTTGTAGGGAAACGGTACATTCTACAGATGGCACCACCAAACACTGAAATGCAAAGGAACATAGCTCTTGAGTTAAGAGAATGAAGGGTAATCTCTCTAATTTTCCTTCCTTCTATTTCAGTCAGATTCAGCATTGGTTCCTGGACAAACCTCTAACTACACACATGCACAATCACTCAAGTGACAACATTTCTAAGGATAAAAAGGACAAAAGGCCTGATTTCAAACACACTTTTCCACATGCTGCATCTAACTGTCTCACTTTCAGCATACTGGCTCTATGTCTAAACTAACTGAAGTAGTTGTGGGGATAAAAGAGGAAGAAGAAGCAGTGTTGTTGCTAACTACCAAAAGTAAAACATGAAGACATGAAATCAAAGAGAAGCAAATAACTTGCAACTTGTCTCCTGCTCAATGTATGACTAATGCAATGAACATCTGGCAAAAGCAGTTATGTTTACAAAGGAGACAAGTGAAATCAACTCAGACTACTGTCATAACCCTAAGTGAATACTTATTTTCTCTCTAGTTCTATGTTCATATGCTCAGGGTTCTAAGCAAGACATCTACATCAATTCAGAGTACTACTTACCTGATTTCAGTAAAGAATCTTTCCGCAAGGAAGCATATTTGGAACGGATTCCTAATGACTCTGTCAAGCTTTCATCCACTGGCAGAACAGTCTAAAGGATAAATGTGGAAAATACCAAAGAGGTTGTGAAATCCAGCAGCAACTCACTGCCACCTAACGAATGAAATTGTGGCCTAGAAACCCTGCATAAATACTGAGCATTTCTCTTGAAATTAGTCTGTACACTTACTGAGTCACAAGGTAAATTAATTCACCACTTACAACATTTAGAGTATGATTTGCTTTGTCAAAATCATTTTACATGCAACTTTTCTAGAATATACAATCTCTTAAGCTCTTAGTTTCCTTATCTGTAATATGAAGGGGTTGGAGACTAGATGGGTGAAGCTTGGAAATATAATATCTTTACATGGGTAAGAGAGTCTAATGTCAGAGAAACCTAAACACTTTTTTCAATAAAAATGAGCTTACACCTTACAATCCAATATTACTATATGAACTATTCATTAGTGTTAAATGTTCCTTATTAGAGTTTTCCATTTCAAGTCATGATGACATGTTATTATTGCATTTGGAACACAAACATGAAGAACACATAGTTAGAAAATCAAGAACACATAGTTACAAAATCAAGAAGATCAAAGACTATGTACATTAACAATCTCTGGATAAGTCTCTTTATAATAGTCAAGAGCTGAAGATTAATCTTGGGATTAAGAAATGAATTTAATTTCTCTTTGGATTCAATCCCTGTTCTACTTACTAGCTATGTGACTGAGTACATTAGTATATCTCTGAAGTCCTCAGTTTTTTCATTTGTAAAATCAGAGTTTTGACTAGATGACTTCTAAATTTTTTCCAAGTCTAACCTATGATTTTATGATCTCTGAGGTCTATGACCATATGGGAAAAACAGAAAATTGCCTACAAAAACTACCTTCTCATATTTTGATCCAGGATTTCCTTTATGCATACATAGACCATGCTCATAAACATTTTGTAGAGATGAGAAAACAAGTGGGTCAGTAGTTATTGATGTTTTCTTGCATGTCTTATTTTGGTAAAACATTTTCTGTGATATCCCTTCCAAAGGAGTCTTCATGTCTTTGAGGTATTGAGAAAAATTGATCCCCAAGTGCCTTTAAAATGGTGTTACCTCCAGTAAATATTTCTTCAGTTTATGTTTGCTCAGACCCAGAAACTTCTGAGTTTTGACCTTCTAAGTGCCACAGTGACTTCTTCATACAGTACATCAGGCACTGAGATGAAAGGTTTCAAATATGTAGGTCCCACTGCCAGAGTCAACAAGCATGGATTTTAGAAACACTAGTGAATGTGTTCTATTTTTCGTCTGTTACCTCCTCATAAGTTTTATCCATAAATGCTTTGAAAAAGGCCTGGCTCAGAGAGATCTCATGCCAACCGCTCTGCAGGCTTATTTTATCAACTGCTTTCCAAGCAAAAACTTCTTATGATATTCTATCAGCCACCTAAGGGCCTCTATTTTATTTTTGCAGACTTGCAATACTTAGCACAGTGCCTGGCAGACAGCCGGCCCTCAATAAATATTCATATATTTAATTCCAAGAGGAGATGCAGGCACCTGTAACTATTTATCTCAATTTGCATAGAAACTCTCCATGCCACACATGCATCACTGGCGATGGCTCATTCTTTAGCACACCCCTAACTGAAAGCGTCAGTGTTTAAGAAGCAAGGTCAAGGTGAACAAAACAGAATCCCCCAAACAGCATGACAAAAATACTAACTCGTAGGTCCAATTGTCGTAATCTGAGAACTGTCTTTAGGTCTCCAGAGAAAATATAGGTCGTTTAGGAGTTCCCAATGACATAAAGCTAACAATCAATGAAAATTACTCCAACAAAGATTCAGATGACAAAGGCTATTTGTCCTATGCTTTTCTTCCAATTCCTACTTTGATAGCTCAAAAAAGGTACACACTCACCCTCCCATTAACTGTATCAGGTGACCTCGTTACAGGGGGTCGCTGGTCTGATTTCTCTTCCATTTGCCATCCGATTACGGTAATGTTACCTACACGATCATTTTCAGCAGATCTGTGACAAACAATGTGAGAAAATGTGAATTGCTTCCTGTTTTGTTATGTATAGGCAGGTATGCTATATGTGAGAAGCTGAAATACTCTGATGACTGGCTAAAAGTCATACATTCACATCTATTGACCCGGGAGTATTCCCAGGAATAATAAGGAATGATCAAAACTTGGGACTAGAAGGCCCTGAATAATTGCTTTAGTCTACAGGTGCTGTGAGGGGTCGCTCCACTCTGATATTAGGCTTGAGGACTAAGAGTCTGCTGGGAAATGAGTCTATCCGTAACCCCCTTTCTGTTCCCCCTTTCCTATCTCTTCAAATCCTTCCTTCCCCAAACCCCAACTCTAATTAGCTCTACAAAACAAGTGAAACAGAGTCTAGTCTAAACAAGTACCCTTTAAGAACTCTCTTTGACAATAAATTATAATGAACTCAAGTAGAATTTTCAGGGATGATTTGACTCCCAGTGTCCATCTCATTCTTCACCCAAATACTCAAAGAAGCTCTAAGGACAGAAATTGGAGCCACTTCACAGTACTAGCTTAGAAACTGGGAATACCACTGCTTCACAATGCAATCTGTTAAGATGACACACCTCCTAAGGGAGAAATTTAAAATACTGAAGGAAATTTGGTGCATTGATGACATCCCACCTTTTCTATTGCAGATACAATCAGATGTTGGAACAAAAGCAAAATTTGGCATTCCATGCCAGGTACCAAGGATGAAAACTCTATATTTCTTGCTGTTGCCAAGTTCCAGTATGAATCCATTAGAAATTTGACCTTATAAAAGAGTAGTCATAGATCTGGTTCTACTTGTGATGGGAAATGGGAAACTTTTGAGAAGCATGTTAATACTTTTAAGTTACAAGGCTCATTCTCAAATAATGCCTTTTCTAAGGGTATGACATGGTAATTGCCCTAATGACTCCAAGAAAGTGAATTGATTCCCATTTAGACAGCTCCACTAATAGAATGCTTCTGAGTTAGGCCTCTGTAAGGTAAACAATTGCCTTTAATGTATGTATGGTATCTTGTTTCCATTGAGGATCTAAATGTCCTCTTGTTCTACATGTCCTACCCTAACCAGAAACTAACTCTAATCAGAAGCAATTTTGAGACCACTAGAGGAAAATGAAATAGAATTTTGTTTCTTCTTTCAAAGAGAACAAAGCTAAATACCAACCTTAGCATTAAATGCAACCTATGATATTTCTCCTGGAGCAGATCTTTGACTACGAACGTCCCAGAACCCAGTAAATACATCTGAGTAGGGGAGAAAGAGACACATGGTTAGTGTACAAGTTCTTCTTATATTCTGCTTATAAGACACGCAGAAGAATTTGGTCAAAGACAGAAAGATCTACTATCCACCAAAAGTACCTTTTATGGTATCAAAAAATTAGGGAAAAGTAGGTGCCCAATGATTGGGGGATGGTTGAATAAACAGTGTTGTATGAATGTAATGGAATATTACTGTACAATAAAAAAAGGACAACTTTGAATATCTCAAGGAAATGGAGATTTATATGAACTGTTACAGAGTGAAATAACCAGAATACTATATATGTAATGACTACAACAATATAAATGAAAAGAACACGAAAGGGAAGTTGTGCTCTAAGTAAGACAAATAACATGGTGCACTAAAAAGAATTTCGACTCAGTGGCTCTAGGTTCAAGTCTCAGTTCTGCCACTTACTATTTATATTAAAGTAATTTACAACCATTTGGGATCTTAATTTCTTCCTCTGTAAAGCAAGGAGGTTGGAATACATTATGTCCAAGGTTCCTACTAGTTCTGAATTTATGATCTAATTGTCATAATCAGAGCAGACAGTAAAATACGATGCATTCCTTTTGACAGAGAAGTAGATGACTATGGAGACCATAACATTACATACATTTTCAGACAAAGTCACTATATCAGTTCTTTTTGTTCATATTTCTTTGTTATGAGGGAGGCTGTAAGGCTGGCAGGGATGGAGGAGGAATGACGGTGGAGACATATCAAGAAATGATTGTAATAAATAGTTTTAATGAAATCCTTTATTTTTTACGTAAGTAAAGTAGGTAAAAGACTCATTTTTTATGTAACTAAAGGACTCATATAAAACGTATCATGAGTTCTCTTATTGAGGAGCACACTAGGAAGATGAGGAAAGAAACTGCAATGATTCCTTTGAAATGTTTTGCTTTGTTTTCTAAGGCTACAATACTGGATAACCTGTGTCTCAAAACTGAAGCAAAATGCCAGTATCTCACTTAAGTCATCGTGTGACTGAAAAGGAAAATGACTCTATAAAGTCTAAAAAAGTTTACTTAACTGTTCCCTGAGATCTATCTTTGACATCATAAACAGATAGCTTGATTTGCGTCATCTGATTGATAAGGGAGTCTTGAAAGAAGGCGATACTGCTTAGAAATATAGGATTGTTAGTTCCCTGAAACAAAAAAGAGAATGTTATTCCATGAAAGAATAGATACATTTAAAAAATACAGAATGAAATTCTTAGGTTGAGGAAAAGAAAATGTTCTTAGTAGTTGCGATTATAACAAACTAACATTTGTATGTAAAGAGATACTTCCAGTGACCCTTACATATTCAAATTCCACAAACTGTTACTCTTGTACAAGATATTTCTAACACTATAAACAAGGTCATGAAGAGTTTTCTTTCCACTATAAAACTTTTCAACCCAACAATGTTATTTTTGGTAAGGTTATATAAAGAGGATGAATGTCCAATCTTACAAATTTAAATATCTGTTCTTTTTCATGTAACTAAAACCAATTCATAGGTTTAAAGTCTTTTACAATGATAACAGGTCAGACAAGGAAGGAAATTGACTGCCAAGGATGTTTACAATTCCTAGAAAAGTATGGTGAATCTAGCTAACTCTAGGTCCTAACTCTTCTGCACCTGTTTTTAGAATATTATTAGAATCTCTATCACCCTCTTCTTCGCAATTTGGAAAAGAAAAAAAATCCTACAGTATTTTTCTTTTCTGAAAATTCAGGGTAACTGGAATTTAGCTTGGGAAGCATTTAATGACAAAATTTCAGAAATAGTCAACAATCCAGGTTTGCTTTGGAAATATGCTTCCAAACGACTTCTGGAAGGCAACGAGTATCTGGCTAAAGTCCGAGTTTGTGGAGGACTGAGAGAAGAAATGAAGGTTACTTTGGAAATGGCTGCTAGGAGACATCGCCAACGCCAACACCTCTGCAAAGAGTGAGCTACCTACATGGTTTTTGGGCATTCAAAATGTCCTTATTAGAAAGAGCAAAAAAAAAAAAAACTCTTTAAGTTTCAAGATCCAGCAATTCCTAACCTCTGCTTCACGGCACACCTGTCATGTGTCCATCTATCACCAGAGACATCATAAAATTTGCAACACCCTGTTCCTCAAAATAAATGAATTTAATTCACTTTGACTTAAATGTGTACGACATTATCGCTTAATAAGAACCTATGGAATTTAAAAAATAAATAAAAGGTACTGCAACAAGGTATTGGTTATTCCACTATAACTAGACTAATAAGCTTTGACTGATGAGCAGAGAAGCAAAATAATTCTTTAGACATGATCATCAACCAGAAGGGACAAGGTGACTTATCCTTACAACTCAAAAAAGCTAACTGAACTGGCAGGACCACTATTTAAAGGGATAAGCCAATTAGTAGTAGTCAAACACATTTCAAAAACAGACACCATGCAGACAAATGACTATAATCAGAAAAGGCCAAAGTACAAGTAAAAATAATCACTGTTCAAAGAAACAATCATATAGCTATGGATGCTCAATTTTTTAAAAAAATATACCTCACAGAGCAGCAAAAATACTGCAAATGGGGAATGTCTGGATTTTTCTCCTGTAAGGGGACATGGAATTATACTCACCTCTATAATCTCTGTCTGTGCATGCTTTGTCCAGAATGCCTGAGGAGGTGTTGTTACACTCACTGCTACAAAACTATTTGGTTTTCGATCTAGCGATGGAGTATGTAGCTCGCTGCAAGCTTTGAAAATGAAAATTTTAAAAATAATTAAACTTTCAGAATCATGCTCTGATTAATTCTTTATTCTTAAAAACAAAATAAACAAACAAAACAACAGACCAGGAAATGTTTTGCAAGGAATCTCAGCACATTAATGACACAAAGAAAGATATTTTCATCTATATAGCTGTTATCCTTCACATACAATCAAGAGGAAATAACCTTGTAGTCCCACCAGGGGTGGTGACAAACTTAAGCCAACTCATCTATATTTGATCTCTTCGTTCTGCTGGAGGGAAACAGCTGGATGAGGATAAAGGTGTAAGCACAGAATCAGCCAACTGGACCATCTGGAGATGGGTCCCTGACTCTGGCCTCATTAGTACAATGTTCTAACAACACTAATCTCCTATAAACATGCAGAGTCTAAAGAATGGCTCTAATGCCTCTGAAGCAATTTGTCTCATTTCTATAATGATTTAACAGTTTGCACAGTGAGTTCTTCACAACATCCCTGAGAGCTAGGCAGTGTGAGGATTCAGTCATGTTGCATATATCATGGGAATTAGGGTTGGAAGGTACAATCTAGTCCAAGGCTCTCATTTTATAAATGAGGAAACTGAGGACCAGAGGAATTAAGTTACTTGCCCAAGATCAGAAGAGTAGTAAGCACAAGTCAGAAATCAAATTCAGGTTTTCTAAGACCTGTATCCTTTCCATTATACCAAAAAAACCCCCTGAGGCTCAGAAGAGTTAAATGATTTCCCTGTAGCCATACAGTTGTAATATATATATGCATCTACTTGTCTACTGACTGGCACCTGGGAAAGCCTAAGGACAAGGATGTACCCAATTGTGATGTTGGTCTCTAGAATTTGCTGACATGACATTTCAGCTATCACAGCCAAAGTTGGGACCAAGTTGCTAGGTGGCACAGTGGGCCTGGTGATAGGCATGTAGTCAGGAAGACTTATCTGAGTTCAAAACTGGCCTCAGACACTCACTAGCTATGTAACCCTGGCAAGTCACTTAACCCTGCTTGCCTCAGCTTTCTTGTCTGTAAAATGGGCTGGAGGAGGAAATGGCTAATCACTCTAGTTTCTTTGCCAAGAAAACCCCATATGGGGTCATTTAGAGTCAGATACAACTGAAATAACTGAACAACAAAAAGTTGGGACTTAAGGGTAAAATATCATATCTTTTTCCTATCATTGTAATATTCTTACATTTTCGTCCATCCCCACCCCCCACACTCACATTCCAAAGTTCATAGACACTTGGCCTCCTTACTAACTATATGCATTTTCTCTGGTTATTTCCTCTACCTAGAATTCTGTCCCTCCTTCCCTCTACCCCCTAGATTTCTGGGCTTCCTTTAAATCACAACTAAAATCCAGCTTTCTGCAAGAAGCCTTTATTAGCAACCTTTAATGCTAATGTCTTTCCTTGGAGATTATTTTTAATTAATCCTATGTGTATATCTTATACATTGCTGCTCACATGCTGTCTTCTCAGGCAGGAAGGAAGGAAAGAAGGAAGAATTTATTATAGCTGTGGGAATGAAAGTCTGCCATTCATTACAACAATAACAAGCCCAAAATCAATCAATCAATAAATAAGAGTCACCTCTCCTAGATGAAAAAAGCCTCAATAGGCAGTGTTTTACTCCAGTTAAGACAAAGTAGAAATAAGTTAACAAATGCTTTGATCAACAAGATATCTGCAATTGGTATCAACATCAAAGAAGAATGCTGTACTCTTAGAATATCAACCTAGTTTCAATGTTCTGTATATGAAAATCAATAAGTACTAAAAACATTTTAATGTTTCATCAACTTAAGCAACATAATAGCTTCCTAACTCGCTCAACTGAGGTTGGGGGTAGGAATAGAGAATTAAGCACCAATACATAAAAACCATATCTTAATTTCTTCTTAAACAGAAAACCTCCAAACAAATTACAAATAATAAGCAACTATAATTCTAATTAGAGCACAGCTACTATTGTCTAAAGGATAAAGGTCAAATAGTGGAAAAGTTACAGGATTTGGTGTCAGAGAATCTAGGTTCAAATCCTTAAACTGCCACTTATTAGCTGTGAGATCTTGGAAAAGTCATTTAACCTATCCTGGCCTCAATTCCTTAAATGTAAAATGAGAGGGTTGGACCAGGTAGTTTGAGCAATCTTCTGGATCCTTAGTCTGGTGTTTAATACTCTCCAACCTGAATCTTTATTGACCTTTCTCCCCCAAATCATCCCTATGACAGGCTCTTGATAAAAGTTTTTGTTTTAACCTGCATCTTCCACTTCTCTCCTACATGAATCTTTCAATCTAGTCAAATAGTTGTATGTTTCTTTCCATGCATATCCCGCCCTCTTTACAGAGGGCCTTTGTAGATGCTGTTTCCTTCCCTTGAAATACCCTACCCTGCTTTATCCACTCACTCACTCAATCTGTTTGTCTGTCTGTTTATCTGTCTATCTCTTATCTATGCTTCACAGCCTGGCTCAAGTTCTACCTCCCTTCAGGAAGTCCTCTCAGAGTAGTCCAAGAACACACTAATCTCCCTGTTCCTTCTGACATTTCTTCTACCATTATACTATTAATTGTTATTTGTTTCTATGTCTTGCCTCCCCAACTAACCAGCAGTCAATCAACAAGGATCCAGGCACCTACTGTGTGTCAGGAAATGTGCCAAGCACTCAATCAATTCTTCTGAAGCCTGGATTCAGAAATTCTTGGAAATGTTCTCATATGTTCTGAATTAAATGTTCTTATCCTGTATGAGAATTTTATAATCTTATCTTGCGGATTCAGCTTAAAGTATGCTGTACCTAGACCATAAAGTCCTTCCTTATGAAGTTCTGGAATTGGAGAAATTTTTAGAAAGCCACTATCCGGACAGATAGAGCACTGAATCTGGAGTAAAAAAGACCTGACTCCAAATCTAGCCTCAGACACCTACTTACTAGCTGCATGACCCTGGGGAAGTCACTTAACCTTTCTGCCTGTCTCAGTTTCCAGAGTTATTGTGAGGACCAAATGATATAACTGCAAAGCACTTAACAGTGCCTGGCACACTGTTACTGCTATAGAAATGCTAGGTATATATTTATACAGTTGTTTATGCTTCTCAAAGCACTTTATTATCTTATTTAACAGCCAGGTTATCACCACCCTCTATTAGAGACGAGGACGTTCATGTGGTTGAAGGCCACACCATTCGGCCAGAACAGTCTAGAACCCAGGTCTTGACTCTTACTTCAGGGTTTTTCCACACACCCTGTGTCCTGAAGATAGTCAGTGTGCCTGACCCCTGAGACCACCATCCAGGGAGAACAAAGGAAGGAGTATTGAAGAGCATTAGTCAAGGAGAGGGAAATCTTGAGACTGAGAGAAGCAGCAACATCCGTACTCCTCAGGGGTCATTACTGCGCAGCTAGATCACAACAGAAGGTTGTATTTTAGGCAAGAGCATGGGCTGCGTGGGGAGGGGGTGGGGGGTGCTGTTCCTGATACAGGATCACCCCCTGTCTCCTTCCACTGTCACCAAAACAGTCTAGTTGGGTAAGAGAGAAAAGTCAAATGATACGAGGGAAGGCACTTGGCTCCAGTGTGCACAAAGTCCTAATTTCTATCAGGACTGTGACAACAAATTCACACCTGCCTTGGCTTTATTTTCTACAGAAATACTTCAGCCACACCAAAAAATCCTCAGAGAATTTTCAGGTGATGATGATACTAAATTTGTGCTAACCATATATTCTAAAAATAACATCTTAAAAACGATACCAACCCAAGCTGAATTCTAATATGGGCTCGTCTGGATCCTGGATATTTCCTAGATGGGAAAAGAAATGGTAGAACATAATCAATCTGCAAGAAAACAGGCATACGAATTCACTGCTGGTAGAGCTGTGAGCTGGGATCATGGTTTTAGAAAACAATTTGGAATTATGCCAAGGGAAGTTCCAAAACTGTTAATATCCTCTAGCCCAACAATCTCATTCTTGGCCTTATGCTCCAAAACACCTAACTGTAAGAAAGTTATCAGTAAAAGCACTCTTACTATTTGTAATTCCCCAAAGGTAGAAACAAACCACATGTTCAATCATTTGAAAATGGCAGAACAAATGGTAGTAAGTCAATTTAGTAGATTATTATGCTAGAAAGAAAAACATATAAATAATTCAAGGAAATATGGTAAGACCCACATGAAGTGACAAAGAGTGAAAAAAATGGAAGCAAAATAATACATGTACTAACTACAACTATATAAATTAAAACAACTTTAATGGCAATAAATTTAAAAGCACTGGAAAATATTGCATTAACATATAACATACCTAGCATTACTTTCAATTGAGTAGAAAACTACTCAAGTTAATGTAGTAATAGCCATGTTCATTCTTTTAAGCTACTTTACCTCTTTTCAAGGAGTGTACAATTTGAATATAGTGAGGTTTTATATTTGTTGAAACAAAATGTATCAACAAATTACATTTAAAATATTTTTTAAAAATAACTGGAGTTGGAGAAAGAAGGGCACATTAACACATTGTTGGTACACTAAAGCAATTTAGAATTATGTGAAAAGTGACTATGGGTGTGGATCATCAAATATGATCTCAAAGTGTGTAAGCATGTGTGTGTACATGTGTGTGCGTGTGTGTTTTCTTTCTCTCTGCAATGGAAAATTTAACATAACATTAGTCTTGTAGCACCATAGGTAACTAGTTTAGTCTTAGAGGTAGTCACCATTTTCTTTCCCTTTCAATTTAAGTTGGTATTTGTATCTGCCTGAAGGTTAGCTCATCTCAATAGACCAGGGAGAAATGTGGACTTACCTGCCAGAGACAGTCCCAGCATGTCAGAGGTAACATCAATAGTTGAGGCCCGTTGCATTGAACGGGACTTGGAGCCATGACGCGGGCTATGTTCTCTTGCTGTCATGGTGTCATGGGCAGGTGGTGTGCTTCTCCCTGCTGGGTCTGACCACAACTACTTCCAGGAATGTCCTATCACTGAGCCCTATTCACCTGGCATGGCAGCAGCCCTGTAAGAAAGAACAAATAATATAAACTTGAAGACTGAAGTCAGATTAGCAGCAAGATACCATCCTACACATAGCTGCCAAAGCCATTTTCTATAAAGGCAATTTTGACCATATGATTCCTCTATTTGATCAACTCCAGCGGCTTCCAATTGTCTCTAGGACCAAATATAAACCACTGTTTACCTTTTAAAGCCTTATACAACCTAGTCCCAATCTGTTTTTATAGCCTCACTGGACATTACTCCACCTCCCACATTCTGAAATATAACCAAATTAGCTTCTTGCTATCCCTCCAAACCTCCTTCTTCAAGGTCTGTACCTCTGTATACCTCTGTATAGCATGCCTGGAAAATATACCTTCCTTAGCAGCATCTCAGAGAGTCCCCTTCTTCCTTTAAAGATTCAGCTCTGGTGTCATCTTCTGCATGAAGTCTTTCCTGCTTCCCCCAAATGCTAGCCTCTAACTTTGCAAACTAACTGCTATTTAACCACTTTGTATATATCTTAAGATGTCTATTTTTTTTATATGTACTTGTCTTCCCCATTAAAACTTCAGCTCTTTGTCAGTAAGGATGTTCTCATTCTTTGTACTCGTAATCTCAGGACCTAGCACAGCATCTGGCATATAAATAGGAGCTTATTAAAGACTTGGTGATTGGTTTATTGACCTCCACAACATTTTTTAAAAAGAAATTTCCTTTTTTGTTGTGAACATAATGAACTTCAATAAAGTTTCAATAAAGATTGAGGCTTTTATATGAAACTTATCTACAATTTGTTTTCTAAGTAGATATATGTTAAATTAATGAATATAACTAAACTATTCTTTGTGTTTGTGTTCTTTCATTACATTTCAAATCGATCAATAATAAAACAGCATCCTCACAATGATGAGAAGAGTATTGAGATATTGCCACATATAGCTATAGACATTCTCCTCCCTCTCCCTAAATACACAATTAATGATATTCTTGTCTAGAAAAAAAGATGTAGAGTACAACTTCATTTAAGGAATAAAAATTTGTTTCTTAAAATTAGTTTTCCTTTTAAAAAAGATACCAAAGCTTGTATAAAATATGAAAAATCTTTAAAAACCCAAAAAGATTCAATAAAATGTATATCTTAAGAACCAAAAGGCACATTAAAGCCAACACAACTCAATATATTTTACCATCTACAGATATCCTTCACATATTGCAACTTTCCTCATTGTGTTTCGCTAAATCACGGGTCAGCCTAAGAAATTAAATGGGAATTTGGGGGGAGTTTTACAAAAACTGCAGACAACAAGCAAAGGCCAATGAATGACACAGAAAAAGTTTAGAAGCTCAGAAATGCATAAAATATATGTACAGTATTGTATAACATCAACATATTTTATCTGTTAGTAACAAAACAATTCAGACTTCTTCTCTGGTATGAAGGGAGGGCCAAAAAATTTAACACAAATTTTCCAGATCACAGGAGTGCCATGCTCCTAACTCTTATGATGTGGAAGGGATAACTGTATTACTTACCAAGAGAGTGATTTTAATAACATCCACAGGATTTTGGACTGGGTGGAACTTCAGAGATTATATAATCAAATTCTTTCATTTTACAAATGAAGAAACTGAGAGCTGAGGGGATAAGTAGCTTACCCACTGTGACAACTAGTACAACTAGTAAATATTAGAGCTGGGATATGAAGCCAGCTTTTCTGATTACAAATCCTTGTTGCTTCCTTAAATTAGTAAGTTGTCCTACAGATCATATATACATGCATGTGTTTGCATAAACGCACACAGAGTGTTGCAGAGCGGCCAAAGTACTACCTTAGAGTGAGGAGGAGTTGGGTTAAAATTTTGCTGCAGACGCTTGTGATCCTGAACAAATGATTTAATCTCTGGGTGCCTCAGGTAACTCCCTAAATTGTAGACTAGGTGGGATCTGCTTTGGAGCATGGAGTTCCTCACATTGACGAAATCATAGATCAAGGACATACACATACACACACACACACACACACACACACACACACACACACACACTTCTCTACACACAGGTATATTTATTCATATAAATTTATGTCTGTCTGTCTATCTATCTATCTATCTCTATTTCTAACTTTTCCCATCTTCCACATTACTTTGCAAAGCTCCTCAAAAACACCCACCATTGCTTGGAGTCTTCGGCTTTCTTTTCATAAAGTCTATACCAATGACTAACTCTAGCCTAACAGGGAAGTGGCCATATACTGAGTATGGAGGCTCTAGGCAGCATGCCACAGCAGACACATCAGGAGAACCCAGCATTGCTGGTAAGTCGCATTTGATTCACATCTTCTTGACCCCTTCTTTGTAACAACAGGGAAGTCTGACAGGTTTCCAAACAAAACCTCTAACTCCTAGTATTTAAAAAGTTTTAGAACTGACCATTACCTTTGCTTAGCACCTCCTTTCCCCCAAAAGTTGGAAGCAGGCTCCTCCCACATTCTCCTAAATAAACACCTTCCTTAGCAGCACCGCGAAGAGTCCCCATCTTCCCTTAAAGAGTCAGCTCAGGTGTCATCTTCTGCATGAAGTCTTTCCTGATTCCCTCAAATGCTAGTGTCTAACCCTATGCAGATCTGCTCTATTTCTCTCCTCCCCTGGTCCACTCCAATCTTGTTCACATTTGCTCATTGCCTCAGAAAAACTAAGACCTTAGCTGAAAAAGGCCAAGGTCTCCCGCTGCATCCAGGGCCATCTCCAGTCATCCTGATCTACATCTCACTGTTGGACCCAGATGACTCTGAGGGAGAAAGTGAGGTTGGTGACTTTGCACAGCCCTTGCTCATTTAAATCCAATTCACCTGCATGTCATGGCATCACCTCCCTGATGTCATGGTCCTCTTTGAGAATGAAGGACAAACAACATTTGTTCCAGCTCACTACATTTCGATCCTGAGCTCTGCTGTAACACTGACAAAATCCACGCCATCTTCCCCCATGCTAACACCTTGATTTAACCAGAACTTGGCTTTTGCCATGTTGGCCACATTCAGGAATGGAAGTATATCCAATTCTATAACCTGACTTTGAAATTCAACTCTCAGACCACAACTTCTATCCTTCCACCTGTCCTACTCTCAAGGTCACACTAACACCTTCTCTTACCTTCACTGCACTTGTGATTCCTTATCTTACCCATATTCTCCCAGTCTCTCTCTCCCCTTCCAACTCCTTCATAACTGTGGTTGGCTATTTTAAAACTGTTCAAACATGATTTTCCATTAGTTGTACTTTCTTAATTCCTATCCCTGAATAACCTCCATAATCTGGTTCCTTTGCACCTCTTACAGGGTTGTTGTTTATTACTGGTGAGAGTCAATAGAACTGAAGTTATCTACTGTAAAATGTATGGTAAACAACTTCAAGTGGGTCCACACTGCCATGCAGCACAATTTCTACCCTCATCTTATTGACCCTTAATTTATTTCCTGTTGTAACCAATCCAAACTTTTCTGCTTTTCTCCAACTCTCAACCAAAGGCCCCACACTTAGAGTATACATAGCACCCTAGATGGCAATAAGGACACTAAGGTTTCCTCACCTCCCTTCACCTACTTTTCAAAAGTCTGCATCATTCCCCATTTTTTTTCCCTCCTTTCCTCTAAACTAAAAAAAGCTACCAGGACTCTTTGTTCAGATCAATCAACCCCTTAGAGTCCTACCCATTAGCTTTAACATTAATCCAAAATTAATCTTTCTCATCTATCTCAAACTTCTTCTCATATGCTTACAAGCATGCTCAAATCTCCCTGAGGACATTCCTTGACACAACTACCCTATCCAGCTATTTTCCCACATCCAAAAAAACTGCTTACACTTAATACCTCCACTTCCAATCTTTCTTCAACCTCCAGCTGAAGTTTCCATCCTCTCTACTCTATTGAAACTCCATGTCAGAAGTTGACAGTGACAAAAATCAAACGCCCTCTTTAGTCCTGGAATAGACTCTTCTGTTTCTACTACTGCCTCTCTTAACTGTTCCTTCTGTCTCATCTTCTAAAACCCTTAGGATAGTCATGTCCCCCAAATAAACACAAATATATTTATGGTAGCTTTTTTTTCTAGTGGCAAGGATATGGGAACCAAAGGAATGCCCATCAATTGGGTAATCAACTGAACAAACTATGGTCTATGAGGGATAGCTTCAGAGAAATTTAGAAAGACTCATATGAACTGCTTAAGAAGAGGATAATTCATACTATACATCAATACCATAACAACAATGTAGAGACAAACCACTTGAGAATTCTAACTAATGTAATTATTAACCATCATTCTAGGAGACCAACAATGACGTGCCTCCAGACAGAGAGGGGACATATTCAAGATGGAGAATAAGACACATCTTTGGACATGGCCATTATGGCAATAGGTTTTGCTTGAAAAAACTAATGTTTTTAATTAAAAATTAATTTGAAAAATATAGTTATATCTCTTCTTCCAAGACTTCCCAAATTTTCCCCTCACATCTATATCTCTGATTACCTAGGAGATAAACATGATTAACTGCCTCTAAGACACCTTTACCTTGACGCCTCATTGGCACTCAAACTCAACAATGTCCAAAACTCAGCTTATGGTGACCTCACCTAATACTTCTACCTAATACTTGCGTTACCTCTGACTTTCCCCTCTCCTTCACCTCTCATACCTACTCAGCTACCTAGTATTTTGTCAACTGGACTACTCCCATCCAAATACAAGCTTTGATTTACCACTCCCCTGAGATGTTACGATAGCCTCCTAACAGGTCTTCCTTCTTTCATTCTTCCTCTACTCTCCTTTAATCTAATATTCAATAGCAATGCAATAATCAAGAATTCAGTAATACTGCTACTAATCTTCTATATGTATAGATCCAGTCATGTGACTTTCCTCTGCTCAGAAATTTTCAGTGGCTTCCTATGGTTTTGTGATTAAAAGTTCAGACCTCTTTGACTAGAATTCAAGACTATCTACAAACTGGTGCTACCCTAAGCTTTCTCACCTTAGTTCATATCTCCCTTTAGCCATTTATTCTATGCTCTCATCAAACTGATTAGATAATAACTAGCAAATGTATAGCACTTTAAGGATGATAAAGTGGCTCTACAAATATTACCTTGTTTTATCTTCCCAATAACACTATTATTCTCTGTATTTTGCAGGTAAGAAAACTGAGGAAAACAGAGGTTAAGTAACTTTGCCCAGGGTCACACAGCAAGTAAGTATCTGAGACTAAGTTTGAACTCAGGTCTGCCCAATTCCATTAGGCACTATTTACTGTTCCCCGAACACATCCTGTGTTTTCTAACTTCTGTGTCTTCACTCAGACTATTAGTTATTTCTAGAATATGCCTTCCCTTTTTTCTACTGAATTCCTCTACACCCCATAAAGCACAAATCAGATAATACTTCTACAACAAAGCTTTCCAAAGTCCCTCAGACTGGATCACTATCTGTCTCCCTTTAGACTTCATACAACACTTTATTTCTACCTCTCTAATGCCTTTATTATGTATTATTCTGTATCAAGGTTATGTGCATAGTTGGCCTATCTCCCTACTAACCTAGAAGCTTCCAATCACAGCAGGGGACACATCTTAACTAAATTTTTTATTACTACTAATACCTAGGCACAGCATACTACACACAGCAGCCACTTAATAAACGTCTGCAGAATGGAATGAAACAAAAATTTTGGCTATTCCCACTTTTATATCTTGAGAGTTTCTTTCAACTTACACCAATCAATGACAATACCAAGCAAGAACATTTTTGTTATCACTGCATGGCAATTTGTATTCTAATTACACTTACAGAAAGTTGTTTTTCTTCAGGAGTGGAGAGACAGGTTGCATTTTTATAGAAGCTGCTTCAATTTCATCGCATCTAAAAATAAAGAGATACAACAGGTATTTTGCTAAATGTGAATACACAGAGTTTACAGATGCTACAGAGAAAGCTCACATTATAATTTTCAAGGCTGGAATTATGGCAAAGAAAAATATTACCCTGAGCTCTGCTCCACAACTGTTCTATATTTTAATCCAAGCTTTTAGCATCAACAACAACAAAAGCCCACCTGCTGGAGGCTGGGAACCCACTGTTCCCTCTAAATCCAGGGTTTAGCCTGTCCCTGAAACCGCATTGAGACAACCCAAGCAAGTCAGGTCTACAGTTTCCCCAGAAAACAAGTTCAGTTCCTAGGCTGTTCTCAGGGTTCTACTACCCAGAGTGTATTCTCACTTACTCAGACAGGCAGACAGGCAAAGCAAGAAAACTAGGAAACAGAAGGTCCTCCTCCTTCCCCCAGGTCTTTTTCAAAATCTTAGCAGACAGTCTGTCAGAATGACCTCAAAGAAAGGTATCCTACTCTGTTACTATTTAAAAGCAAGCTATAGCATACACCCTCAACACTTTCAGCACTATATTTTCTTGGCACCATATGTAGCTTCAAGAAATACCCTTTTCTTCTCTTTTATGCCTTTCCCTAGGCCTCTTTACCTCCACAGTTATTCACAAGACAATCTCCACCCCCAGCTCAGTCATTCTCAGTAGAGTAAAGAAATGGTCAGTAAGTCCACAAATCTGGAATAATTGGGTTTTTATTTCCCAAGAGACCAGGCTCTATCTCTGGCCCTAACATGGTCCATATTCCTACTCTGACTAGCTGGAATTCATTATCTTTCTATCCATGTCTTCTTGATTTCCCTATTTCTGTTCATAGAGTCTTCATTCTTACAGTTCCCCAGCCTCAAAGCATAATTTTTCATCTTCAAATGCCCTTGTCTCCCTCATTTCCAACCAATTAATTACTAAATCCTGTACCTTACCTCAGTGTTCCCTCAATACCATTTCTAGTTCAGATTGTTACATAGAAAGCATGATAACTACCTGTCTCACCTACTATTATGAGAAAAGAGCTTTAGAGTATTATATAAATTTTATATATATATATATATATATATATACATAGTTATATAAATATATCATAGTTACATAAATATATAAAGTGTTATATAAATAAAAGTTATCATTACTGTGTTACCTGAACTAAGTCTTCTAACTGGTCTTCCTGCCTCCTCCAATCTGTCCTATAATAACATTCTTCATGTAGAACTCAGACATTATTTCTCATACGTAAACTTCCAAAAGTATTTCTTTTGCGTAGCCTTGAAGGTACTCCACACCTTGATTCCCACCTCCCTTTCTAGACTATTACACAGCCTTTTGTATACTGCATGGTCTTTTCCAACTAGATTACTCAGTCCTTTCTTTTCCTCCTCCATGAATTTGATCATGGCTCTCTAAATGAAAAGATATATGACTCAAGGGGGCACATTCTTTGAGTTTTGGGAGGCACCTTGAGGCAATACACAGATGACTAATATATATTTTTAACTGAATTACAGATATTTCTAGTCATGTTCAGTATAAATCTGGCATACTCCTATACTACTCTCCCCCACACATTTCAAAAAAGGGAGACATTTTACTGTCTTCAAGAGACTTTCCAGGGCAAAATAAAGACTAGAATAACAGTCCTTTTAAGAGGAGATATCTGAGAGACTAATTTTTAATGAGACTATGGTTACTGGGGACATTTAATTGAAAAGTATATTCCAGGACACTTCATTATCTAACCCCCAGTACACAAAGATAATTTTCACTGACAAATTGGACTGCACTTAACTTGCAAGTCTCATTAATATAAGTTAATTCACCAAGAACTGTACTATTCCCAAGGTCCTTTTTCGCCTCTAAGTCCTGGTGATTACTCATTTGAAAATCAGTTCTCATTAGGGAGAGAAAAAAACTTTTTAAAAGAAAGGGGGACAGCATGTTGCTGGGAGACCAACTGCCCCCTTTCTTATCTACCCTCAGAGAACTAGTAACTCTATGCGCTGTCAGCTAATAGGAATCAATAGTACACTCTGACATGATTTCTTGTTGGGCAGGTCACAGAACCCCAAGAGACTTTATTTCTATTTTCCATAAAAAGACAAATCATAGTTTACTAAACCTCAAAGATATCCTCTTACTTTGCACCCTCTTCCACAAACACACATGATTGGAACTGATAGGTCACTAGGAAGACTCTACTGGTCTTCGAGATAGGATCAGAGAACTTTGAAGCTGGAAGGACCATTGGATATCATCCTGTCCATTCCTGCTCATTTTACAGGTAAGCCCTAGAGGGGAAAAGTGACCTGTACACATAGTAGGTAATTAATATATGTTGGAAAGAATTGCTCAAGGCAAGGTGAGACAAATAACAATCAACCCTCTCCCCAGCCTTAAGATCAAACTATCACAGATTTCGAGAAGGAAAGGGACTTAAGAGAAACAAATGTGGCAACTGAGGCTCAAAGAACTTATGTGATTTGTGTATTGTCACTCAGACACATTTTAAAAACTTGCTTTTTAAGCACTGCTGACAAATAGCAAAAGAGATTCATCAGGAGTTTCATAGAATTACAAATCTCAGAGTTTGAAGGAACCTTGGCTAATATAACTTACATCCAAACAAGGAAGCTCCTCTACAAATATCTGAGCCTTCTAATTCATCAGCTACTCAGGCAACCCCATTCTACTTTAGAAAAGTTGTAACTGTTAGGAAGTGTTCTATTGTTGACCCCATCTGGGGTTTTCTTGGCAGAGATACTAGATTGGCTTGCCACTTCCTCCTTCAACTCATATTACAAATGAAGAAGCAGAGGCAAACAGGATTAAGTGACTTGTCCAGG
This sequence comes from Potorous gilbertii, assembly GCA_028658325.1. NCBI lineage: Eukaryota > Metazoa > Chordata > Mammalia > Diprotodontia > Potoroidae > Potorous > Potorous gilbertii. Next base: position 337,899,243 of record CM053771.1, read on the forward strand.
GTCACACAACCTAGTATAAGGATTTGAACTCTGGTCTTTCTGACTCAAGCTCAGTACTCGGTCCACTGGGCTGCTTAGCTGCTTCATAGTGTTTAGCTGCCCCATAATGGCCTCCTAAGTTGAGCCTGAATAAACATCTAAAACTTCTACTTACTATAGAAAGCAAGCGTAATTCTTCCTCTGCATAAATAGCTCTCCAGACACTTGAGGACAATTATTGATCTATCAATCAATAAGTATTTATTAAGCACCTATTGTGTGCCTAGCAAAAATAATAAAACAATCTTTTTGCCATGAGCTGACATTTTATGTTTCGAAATTTCTCCTAAGTCTTTTCTCATCTATACATCATTTCATTTATAAAATGAGGAGCCTGAACTAGGTGACATCTCAGGTACCTTTCTAAATCTATGATCCTACAGACTTTCTCTTTCCCAGACTAAACATGCCCAGTTTCCACAACTAATTTCCAATGAGTGTGATAGAGTCTTCTCAGCATCTTACACTTTTCCTGCTCCGTTTAAAAGGAAAATCAACCATCCACTCCTCCAAATAGGTGAGTTTTCCTCTCCAGGAAACAAAGTCAGATGTACTTTCTCATAATTATTTATATGTGTTCATGCCTCTGTGTGTATATGTATGTGCATATATACTTATACATCATATATAATCTCAGTAGAGGGTGATATCAAATAGATGCATTCTGACCTTTCTTATCATTCAATGAACACCCATCTCAAAAGAGACTCTATTGTAAAGTAGCTGGGAGACAGAAAAAGACCTCACTGATATTGATTACTGTCATCCACCTCAAACAGTACTGGCTTTTTTCTTTCTTTTTTTTTTTTGCTTTTGGAGGCAACTAAAGTTAAGTGACTTGCACAGGGTCACGTAGCTAATGTCTGAGGCTGGATGTGAACTCTGATCCTAATGACTCCAGAGTCGGTGCTGCACTAGCTTTATACAAAGCCTCCAAAAGGGGTGGTCCACAGACCCTTAGAATTGTTATAGAACATGTTATTATTGCCTGACCATTTCCAGAAGGCCCATTTCAAAACAAAGATTTATGATCTATTGGAAATCCCAAATGAGGAGAAGAAATAGCTGCCAAAAGAATGATTTACTTTGATGTCTCACCCTTCTCTGACTTCTATGGAGAAAACCCAGCAGGGGAATCAATGCATCATTGCAGTCCAGGGAATTGTGGCTTTTGACATACCATCATGGATATTTTCATATCCACCTTATAAATTAGTTTTACCAACAACTTTGGGTATCTTAATACTGAAGTGTATTCTAAAATAAATTAAGATCTCCTTACTTATGAACCTGATACATTTTTTAAACGCTAATTTTTTTAAAAGTTCATCAACAGGAAAAAAAATTTAGCTGAAAACTACGTAGAGCATGAAGGTGACGTATGGGGAAAATTCTCTATTTCAGGTTTTGATTATTTTTAAAAACATTATTAAGGATCTAACTGTATAGTTACTGTACAAAATGAGAAATCATTCATGGTTACTCATACAGCACTTTGGGATATAAAAAGCACTTTTCTAACAGCAACACTGATAGGTTAATAATTCAAATATTATACATTTTGTTATACATATGAGAAAATGGAAGCTTATAGAGGTAAAGGAACTGATATAAGATTTCTACTTAATAAATATCATAGCTGGAACTGAAATCATATCCACAATATATGATATATGCCCACATTACAACATTCATAATTGGAACCCATAATTTTTTTGATGAGAAGTCTAAGGGACAAGTGCACTACATCAGGTGTCAAATACAGAGATCTACTAAACTAAACAGATGAAAATGTAATGGGAATGAGCAACAAGATGATTTTCACTAATCCCCATGATCTTTCAAACCTTTCCAAAACAAAAATTACACACCAAAGATGAAGCTACTTCAGCTGTTTCCACAGTCTAGGACACCCAGAATACAAAAGAAGTTTAAAAAGAAAAGGAAAAACCTAGGAATTGGAGCTCACTCAGTGCCCCTTTCCTACCTCCCATACTACCACCAGGAAGGCTGCACAAGCAGACCCAAGGATATAACACAGGCTTACATCATGATCACCAACCCCTGCACTCTGCCTCCACCTTTGTCTTTCCAGTGCTCTGGAGACACCAGCTCCAGACTGGAAAAGTTTGTTCAGGGCTAGACAGCCAGCAGGGCCACAGCACCAGGGCTGCAAAGCTCTGAATTTTGAGTGCTAGGGAAAACCGACTCTGAACTACTAGTGCCAGATTAAAGAACTGAGGGAATATAACCGGTCTTAAGGAAAGGAAACTATATGGGGAGGTGGGAGGCAAGGTAAAACACTCTACCAGGCTTGACGGAAAGAGCACATCATCTAGTTAGGGCTAGTTCTGACCATCAAAAGTCAGTTGAGGCAGAGATCCAGACTGGTGAATTGCCCAGTATGGGAGGGCACTGATATGCTTTGAGATCCAGTCCCCAAGAAAATCACAATCTGAGAGGAGAGAATCAGGGAGTGAGTGATAAGGGAAATGGGTAGGGGGTAGATCAAAAGTACCACAGATTTCATGAAGAAGACAACTTTGAACATAAAGAGATAAATCAATAAGAAAAACAGAAACAACAGAAAGAAATATGGCCTCCACATCTAATAAAGGAGTTCAAGTACCTATAAATAAATATTACAAAATAAAGAAAAATAGCCCAACACTTGATGAGACAGAGGAACCTGTGGAATGTGAGAACATGAAACCACAATATGCTATTTCTAAGTGGTTTAAATGGTTTAAAAGAGATATGAGAATTATGAGCAGAATTTATATACAGAACAACAAAAATAATAGAATAGAAAAAAAACATGGAATCTACACTGGCAAGTTCACCAGAGAAACAAAAGAAAAAACAATGGATTAGGAATGCAAATACATAAAAGTAAAGTTCAACTTAGAAGAGAAGCAGCAACATAAGCTGAAAAATATGCTCACTATTAAAGCAAAACACAATGTGCAAAGACAGGATGTGCAAAGACAACCTAAGGATCAAAGTTCTCTCAGCAAAACACAACAAATATTATGATACCATAAGGAAGGAAATAATAGAACCATACAGAACTTCTAAACCTAGAAAATGAAACTCCAATTGACAGAATTCAGTTTGCTTTCAAAAAAATCTCCCAAGGCAGTGAATTCCAAGATATATAGTAGCTAAATTTAACAATTCAGTTTAGGTAAGTTCCATAAGCCAGCAGGAAAAAAATCTCTCAAATCCAAGAGAAAGGACATTCAATAGCAAGACTGTTCCTCATCTACCTGAAAAAGGAGGAAGGAATGGAATCGTAGGTTCTGAGGCTCAATGCTGCTCAGGATGAAGTTCAGGATGACCCAACCTGGAAATAGGACAAACGATGGATGCTCAGTAATAAAAAAAGAGTTTGAAACATTTTAGGAAAGAAAAACAGAACTGAAGAGATTATGTGCCTAATACCCCAAATAATAGAAAAGCAGGAGAACTGAATAAATGTAGCAGACAAGGACAGTAACAGTGACAACAGAGAGACCAGTAAGACCAGAGGCAGAAATCTAGTAGAGGTAACTGTGAAGAGGCAGACAAGAAGCCCTATGGACAAAACCTGTCAAACACCCTGCCTACAACAAGTGACTGTTTCTTTCGTGAGAGTACATTACAACATACATAAAGGAGGGGAGGGCAGAAGGAGGATGGAGAAGAGTGAGGGATGCTCCAGGCTCAATTCAAGGACTAGCAATGAGGATAAGGTGAACTCTATGGTTTCACAAAGAGAAAAGCCTCTAGAAGAGTAGATGAGGAGGAGGGAAAGAGTGTGAAGAGGCGAAAGGAAAAAGTTCTTTCTTTGGAAGTAAGAAGGGGTGTAATGATGAATGTGTCTATGGGCAAAAAAAAGATGGTTACTGAAGGAAGATGAAGACCTTACAGTGGATGAGGCCTGAGGGATGGCTGCGTAATTAAGCACATGGTGTGGGAGTGACCCTACCACACAGCAGTGTCCTCTCTGACACCTGCAATAACTGGCATTGTTCTAGAAGTAACACACAATGGAAAAAGGGAATCCATAAGGTCAGCCCTACAAGGCACTGGCAGAAAGGGGGAAGAAGAGTCTAGAATGGATGCCCTGAACACTTTGACTGAATGAAGAATATGGAAAAAGGAAAGAGAGCGTCAGAATCAGAAAATAAGGGTCTGGAGAAAACAGAAGGTGAAGATGAATAGTGAAGATAGTAAAAAAAAAGTCCTTTCTGAAAAGGGGTGCAAAAGTGAAATTTAAAAACTAATGAACAAGACTAGTTAAAGGGGAGGAGAGAAAGGGGAAATGTAAAAAAGAGGAGCTCAGGGGTGAGGGGAAGAAAGCCTACGGAAACAGTCTCTTATCTCCCCACCCCCTCCCTCCCTCCCTCTCTCTCTCCCTCCCTCCCTCCCTCCCTCCCTCCCTCCCTCTCTCTCTCTCTCTCTCTCTCTCTCTCTCTCTCTCTCTCTCCTCCCTCTTTTCTCTCTCTTCCTCTCTCTTAAATTGTACAGGCTAGAAAAAAATAGTCTAGGTAAAAGCATAGTCCTGCTTTATACTCCTAACTGGCTCTATGAACAACAACCCATTTTTTAAAGTGAAACGAAGTCATAGGAGTAAGTTGTTTTAAAAGCAATGTCACAAATGGAAGATACATTTCTAGGCAGCCAAAATGCAGACCAAAAAAACTTAAGTTTCTATAAAGACTAAAATATATAATGGGGATGGGGAGGGGCTGGATGAAGGGGAGGGAAAGAATAGGCCAGACCACCTGGATATATTAACAAATCTGTGTCGTGGGACTGAAGGCACAAAAGGCTTCCTGAGTTTTGCAACTGATATGTGACTAGTAGAGGATTGGGGATTTTATCTACATGGATGAACGTAAGAAAGTAACATGGAATACGGGGGAGAAGGAACAGGGACAGCAGCTTTCTCTAAGATAAGGAGTCAAAAATAATGTCTTTCCCAAAGGCAATGGTGCAACTACAGAATACAATGACATTCTGGAAAAGGGACAGGAAAATGACTGTTTCTTTTCTTATTTGTAATTTAGGATCTAACTACATATAAAGTCTTATACAAATCTGATGTTTTAATGGTTTAAGAATCAATTTTCTGGGGCTATTAGGTGGCCCAGTGAAAAGAAAACCAGCCTGGAGTCCGGAAGGCCTGAGTTCAAATTTGAACTCAAACACTTACAAGGTGGGTGACCCAAGGAAATCACTTAACCCCAACTGCCTCCCCGCAACCCCCAATTTTCCTGCCCCTGCTGTTCAAGAACCCAGAGTAGCAGTACACAGTCAATTAATTGATCAATAAGCATTTATTAATCATCTGTGCTAGACCTTTGGAAACAATCACAAAAGTGATAAGGAACATAGAAGAATCATATACCAGATAACATTAACAACTAAAAGAATCAGGGAAAGTCTTAAAAATAATGGCAGTTGAAAAGAGCTTTGTTGAGAACTAGAAATGGAAGTATAAAAGACGTACATCTGAAGTACAGAAGGGATAGCCCACCATGTTCACAAAGGCACAAAAATGGGCCACAGAATGTAGTGTATTGGTAACAGCAAGCAGGACAGTTTGGTTGGAACATAATATGTGAAGTAATATGTAATCAGTTAGAAAAAGAGACATAATGAGTTCATATTTTATCTCAGAGAAAATGAGGAGTCACTGAAGGTTCTTGAACCAGGAAGTGACACAGTCAGAACTCCACTTGAGGAATATCACTTTGGCAGCTTTGAGGAAGATGGATCAGACAAGAAAGAGATGGGAGGCTGAGAGGTCAAATTTGGTGACTACTGATAATGGTTCAGACACGAGGAGATGAGAACTAGGGCAAAGGCGCTTGTGGTGTGAGGAAAGAGGAGGATACATGTGAAAGATGTGACAGCCTTCTTACCCTCTGATGTATCCTGAACCCCTCCCCTCCTTCAGCAGTCTGCTGAAGCCAGTGGAACTCTTATCAGAGTAACGTTTTTAAATGAATAAAATAAAGTAATACAGTGTTACAAAGGAAACCATTTACATTGAAATACAGTTGTCAAAATATTAGGAAAACAAGTTCACAAACCTCAGGTTAAGACTCTCTGTTCTAAATCTTGCAACATCATGTAAATACCAACGTCCACGTAGTCTCTTTTGTGTGCATATATATTTGAGTGTGTGTGTGTGTGTGTGTGTGTGTGTGTGTGTGTGTATCTCTTTTATCATTTACTCTTATTGGTAATATGTTACAGCCTAGATACACTTCATTTCCTTTTGAGTATATACAATTTTCATTCCTCAGAGATTGTGAGAGTCTATGATTCCCAAACATAAAATATCACTAGAACATTAGTAGTAACATAAGGAAGTGGGGGGGAAGGTTGTTTCAGGGAGGGGCATGGGATCACAGAATACAATCCAGTATAATCTAAATGCAATAAAATTGTACATGTATAGCATTTAAAAGACTGCATGCCATCTTAGGGAGGGGAGAAAATTTAGAACTCAAAATCTTATAGAAGTGAATACTAAAAAACTAAAAATTAATTAATTAATGAGAAATTTTAAAAAATAAATGCAATCCAAGTACCTTTCTTCTTCCTATTGAGTTCTGGGCTTGGAATGAAAGCACCCACTAATTATAGCATTACTATTATGCATATAATTTATGAATGAATAAATAGTAACCTTATGCTACCCCAATGAAAATGAAACAATTTTCTAGTAGAAAAGATATACAAGTAACACAAGGGATGATATAAATAGCCACCTGACAAAGAAGGAATGCCATCATACCCTTGTTTTTCCCTTTGATGGGCAGCCGAGAGTAAAAAAAATTTGCTGAGATGTCTCTAGAATACAATGTTATCTTTTGAGAGATTTATAATAGAGGCATTGATTCTACACAATTGAAACTTGTTCAATCAATATCTACTATGCCAGAAGCAAGACTATACAGGGAAAACATATTCCATAAAGAAGAGGCAGCACAGTACTATGAAGGAAAATGTTGGGAGTCAGGGAAAACAGGAATTCTATTCTTAGTCTCTATGTGTACTTCATGTATGACCCTGGGCAAGTTACTTTACCCGATTTGGTTTCCTCATGTTAGACAGGAATAAGGAAACAAGACTTGTTTGGAGGAAATCACTTTGTAACAAAGTTATCAGCTCTGTGCAAGGGACCAATTGCCTAATTCAGTCTGAATTTTTTGTGAGGGGGGGATAATGAGAGAGAAGAATCAAGGCCACTTCAGGGAGACCCACAACCCACAACCCTCAAGTAATGATGAACAGCAAAGCTGATGAGCACTGAGCTAAAAAAGGAAGCACAGGGAACAAATACTTCTACTCTCATTCTTTCCTTACCTTCCCTACCTTCAATTGGCTGCTGCAGATTCTATTTGCAAGTACTGATTGAATAATACTTATAATAGCTAGCTCACGTTTATGTAGTGCTTTATTAAGGTTTACAAATCACTATACATAGCTTATATGATCCTCAAAATAGTCATTATCTTTGTTTTACAGAGGAGGAAACTGAGGCCAAGAAGAACTCAAGTGAAAAGAAAAAGGAGATTAAATGACTTGCCCACAGTCACACAGAGAGTATCTGATGCAGGATTCAAACTCAAGAACTTCTTGACTCCAAGTCCAATGTTAGCTCATGACATAATCCATTTTTACATGCACACACACACATACACACACACACACACACACACAGGAAGGAAGGAGAATTTGCAACTCAAAATTTTTAAAATGAATGTTTAAAAATTATATATAATTGGGAGATCTTTTAACAAAATAAATAAAATTCTTTTTTTTCTAAGTTAAGTTGCTTAGTATGACCTCCCTTCTTTGCAGATGGCAATGATAACAGGGGTGGAATGTTGCCTAGGCTCTCAGGCACAACTGATGTGTTAACTGGTTTTGCCAAATTATTTTTTTATTCTCTCTCTTTTTATACCTTGTTTACAACAAGGTTGAAAGGTCTTTGGGTGGTCAGAGGGATACACTGAGACATAAAGGTGATGTAAGGTGTCTGGGTAAAGCATTTTACAAAGGCATTTTTTACAAATAAAACATAGCAAACAAATTCAAAACTAAAAATAATCTCAAATTTTTTAAAACAAAAATGTGATGGAAACTAGGGTTGGAGGGTGGGTGGGCTGCGACTTGTTTACAGTCATACAACTAGTTAAAATTGTGCCAAAGAGACATTAGCCCTCAGGACACACAAACACCAGGGTCTGGATTTAAGATTCCTGCTCCACAGGAAAATATCAAGATAAGATACTCCCTCAAGGAACTAAATCTGAAAAGGCACGTTTCATAAAAGCAACACAAATTGACAAACGGAGGAAAATTGCCTTTCAGGGCTAGAATTCTTGCCAATGAGGCTCTAACTGGTAAGTGCCTTATGTGGCCGACTATATCGGTTTGGCCCAACCATGCATCACTTTACACCCTGATCATCTTTTGCCCATTCAGGTAAGAGGTATACTCCTTCCTCTTCTCCTCACCCTTAGTTTTCCAGCCCTAGAACTAGCTATAAATCAAAGCAATATTGCTACTGCTATAGAAAGGGCACTCAAATCTACTCCTCTATGGATCCCATAAGAAAATAAACTCCTTGATGACAGAGGCTGTCATTCTTTTTGTATTTGTGCTTGTAATAAGTACTTAATGAATGTTTTTATTTCCTTTGATTCATTTGTTCATTCAAAGAGTTAAAGTCAGGAATTCAAACCCAGGTCCCTCCTGAAGTCCAAGTTGGAGCCTAAGTCTAGTGTTCTTTTCATTACACTCATTATGACTCCTCCTGAGTGCTAAAATGTGTGCTAATGTGTCTGTAATACTGTTAAGAGTAGTAACAGGTTTTTCTAAAGTCAGCTCTACATTATCTTATATTCCCTTCCATCCCAATAGTAGGTAATAAAAATCATTAAACTTTTACTGCAAGGGTCCTACTATTACTGCAGTAGGCTTTTCTACCTACCTTTCCAACTCTATTTAAATATTCTAAGCCCTCCTTAGGCATCAAAACTTCCTTAATCTACACACATCATTCCCATTTTTAGAAGGCCTTGCTCAGAATAAAGGTAATTATGAGTTTGACATAATCCATACTATGTGAGTTACTGTTGGTTGCATATTACCTTACATGTAACTCAGGTATAAATGTACCCCCAAAATGTACATTCCCTCAGAAGGTTCTGAATGAATGATGTTACTAGGGCAAACCATTTAATCACACCAGTGAGGCCACCTATTTATCACTTTGTGTAAAGTTAACTCTGCCTGTTCCCATATTTTTCTTTCATCCAAGTCCACAGTCCCATCTTCTTTACCTAGAGAGCAACTATATTTCACAGGTTTTGTCAAAGAGTAGACCTTACAACTCTCATCCATTTTTAAACCATTTTTTTTCCTGAATAGGAAAAAAAAGCATGATTTCATTTTTATGGCAGAATAAGTAAAACTACATCCAGGTTAATGAGACCATTGTCATGTAAAATGTATTGTGTTTACTGTGGAGATGGTCACATCACTTACAAAAGTTTTCCTAACAGAACATGAAAATTCCATTCTAAGGTAAAGTACTTTTACAGACTGCAAAAAGTTTAAAAAAAAATTGAACATGGAATATCAACACAATCCACAATTTATAATCCCTCCCAAGGGTCTCTGTTGGTGATTCAAGTTAAACATAGTTCTCTAGTCAGCTTTTAAACACTAGATTGTGTCAAGGTTGACAAGTCTGACAAGCACTGTGGGTAGCTTATATATGAGATCTGTGGTTACCTTTCTATCAATCAACTACTTATTAGTAAGTCCCTACCAAGAGTCAGGCATTGTACTAGATGATACATAAATGAAGCAATTCTTGCCCTCAAGAAGCTTACCATTTAACCCAGAGAGAGCACAATCTTGCCCTTTCATAGCCTATGGAAACACGGGACTATCTCTAAACAGGGTTATGGGAACTTGGAATTTTCAATTCTTTTTTTGTCTCCTGTTTATGACTGGGGAATATGATGAGCAAGGCCTAGAAAACACAAAAGTTTCAGAGACAATGACATCAATCTTCTGTTCCCCCTGACCATTATCCAAAAAGAAAACCTAAAATATAACAGATAAAGATAAAATGCCACTGGTTGTACATCTAAGACAAATATAGCACACTGTAAAATCAAGTTTAATGGCTTGTGAAAACTTTTTTTCAAAAGACAATTGTGTCCCCGCCCTCTCCACCCTCCAAAAAAAAAAGACAATTGTGCTAGTGCCCTGGTTAAAAGTCTTATTAGCTAGGGCAAGATGACTTGTCTTAAAATACTCATTTATAAAATGAAGGATATATGATTTTTAACACCTGTTTCAGCTTCTGATTCCAAGCACATATAATAAGCATTTAGTAAAAACCTACTCTGTATAAGGCAATGGAGCTACCAAAACAAAAATTAGTCCCTTCACTCAAGAAGCTTATATTATATTCTTTGGGATTCCATAACACAAATTTACAAAGTACCTAAAAGGCAATGGGGGAAGGGAAGGTGGAAGACCAAGAGAAGTCTCGGGTTAGAGTTATCTGGCTAAACTATGAAAGAAGCCAAGAACTTCAAGTGGTGAAGTGGGGGAGAAAGCACTCCATCCACCTCCATCTCAAGAATTTTAAGTGGTGAAGGTAAGAACAAAACAGAATCTAGAAATGAAGGACAGTCTATAAAGGCATGGAAATAGAGGATTCAATATTAAGTAAAAAATAGCAAAAAGCTCAATTTACTTGGGCTATAACACTCATAGAAGAAAGCAACATATAATAAAGCCAGAAAGGTAGATTACAGCCAAGTTATAAAAGGCTTTAAATGCCAAACAGAGGAGTATATATTTGGTCAGAGGTAATGGGAAGTCACTGGATAGCTAACTTATCTTCCTGTGTTCACATCTGGCCTCAGACACTAAGTGGGTGACCCTGGGCAAGTCACTTAACCCTGTTTATCTCATTTCTTCACCAACACAATGAGATAGAGAAGGAAATGGCATCTTTGCCAAGAAAACCCCAAATAGTGTCATGAAGAGCGAGGCACTACTGAAATAAATGAACAACAAATAGGGAGGCACTAGGGGTTATCAAGGACTGGAGTAACATAGGCACACCTGTGCCTTTGATAATCAATTAAGTATTTCATAATTGATGTTTGGTTATATCATCAAGGTCAAGGTCATACCTTAACCTCTAAGTGTTACAGTTGGAATTAGTTACAGAAGAATTCTGTCACAAGCTGTATCAATTGAATTTGGAGAATAGTAGAAAGAGCACTGAAGTGGAACAAATCACTCTCCTCCCTTGAGATTTGGTTTCTTTCTCTGTAAAATGTTAGATGAACTATTTGCTTTACCACTTACTAGCTTGGGTGGCCTTGAATAAGTAATTTCACTTCTCCAGGTCTCAATCTCATCTATAAAATGAGGGGGTTATATCTGATGAACAAGAAGCAAGGAAATCCTGCAGTCTTACCCTAATTCTGACATAGAAGCTTCTCTTATTAGTAATTCTGGGAATCAAACACGAGCCCCCAGCTTAAGAGTAGAGTAGAAAGCACTCCATCCACCTCCATCCCAACACTCTACTTAACATCTGAGAATCCAGCCTTTGTAGAATCCAAAGTATATGCAAACAAGTCAAAGAAGTTTAAAAAAAATAACACATTTTGAATGAAGATAAGAGCTGCTCTCTCTCTTATGAAGATAAAACCTTGTTATAAGATTCAGCAATTAAGAAAATTAGAATAGTTTCAGCTAAGCAAAACAGATGACAAAAAGACTTTTAGTATATTCTGACTTTTGAAAGACCCATGTACTGGGAACAAAATCATAATGTTTTTAAAATAAAATTTCTAAGACATTTTAAAACTTAAAATGTGGGATGGAGCAAAAAAAAAAAAAGAGGCACCTAAGGGAAACCTTTAATAGATAGATACATTCACTTTATTATCACACATCCTCAATGGATGAAGATAATTCTCTACAAACCTGTATTTTGGTGAATGACTGACATTAGAGAAAATGATGAAACCTTCCTTGGAAGCAGGAGGTACAGGCTACAAAGTCAATGTAGTCACAGACTCATTTGATGCACAATTACCATCTGTTCTGATGAACTACAGAAGCCCATGTGCCAATTTGAGATTTTCATTTATTGCAATTATTGCCACATTTACATCAGAAGATTCCTCACAAAAGAAAAAAAGAAGCTGTTTTGAGACATCACAATAGTGCATTGTAGTAGTGGCCAGACAAGTCTCAAATGTAGTATAAACACTGCTTTTTGCTATAACAAATTCTAATTCATTCCCACAAAAGTCTCATTTATTTCTCTCTTTGTTAACTGAGCCACTCAATGCTGTCACATAATTATCTAATCATTCACCCAGGAGGATGGCCAACGAGACCTTCCTACTTTATTTTAACACGAAAAATATAAAAAAAAGCTTCTGAATAGGTACAAAACAGTGTTATGGAAAACAATGGTTTCCATTGTAAATGAAAATATGCTAGTTTCTAGGATGACTCATAGCTGAACGGGCGGGGACAAGAACCATTTTCATTCTAATTAAAAAGAGAATCATTACTTAAGGTACCAGAATTTTCCTCTTCCACAGATGTGGTAGGAGGGGAAAGAGAAGAGCACACATAGCCCTCACACAATAGAAAGATCATACACTAGGTACTCTGCTATAGCCAAATTCTTCTGACAATTTCTGGTCCCATGCTTATCCCCAAAGGTATGGAAGAACAAGCCTACAGACTATGTCAGCCTGAGATTCTCATAGAAGACATTCCCCTCCATTTTCACCTTCTTGAGACCACACAGACAAAAGCTCTAAGGCTCTAAGAGCAGTCACCTCTTGGCTGTTGTGCATATCTGGAAGCTAGGCCTCTCAATTTCTTTGGCCTGGCATAAACCTAGAATGGAATGGAAGCAAAAAAGCCTTTTCCCCATTAGGTTTGGGGGATATATCCAGTCGTCCTGATGAATAGATCTGGTCACAGGATCCAGATGGGTCAGGAGGAGAAAGTGAGGCTGGTGACCTTGCACAGCCCTCCCTCACTCAAATCAAAGTCAACTGCAAGTCATGTCATCATTTCCCTGTTGTCATGGTCCTCTTTCAAAATGAAGGGCAAATACAATCTGTGAGTAGACCAAGCTGCCTGAATGGGGACCTAGATAGTTGGGTAACTCAGTTGGGTAAATTTCTAGTTAACTTGATGTTTACTAACTAGATTCCTTCCTACCCTTTCCCCTTCCCCCCAGTTCACGCTGAAACTCATACATGACCACAACGGGGCCCTGGCTAAGCTCCACTTAATGGCTGTATTTTGGGCCCTCCTGGCTTTGAGTGAATTTAGACTGAATGTCAGTGGTTAACTGTTTCTCTTTGGAACAGCAACTGAGGGTCTTCCCCTCCCAGCTTGATTTTTTGTTTTGTTTTCTTTTCTTTTTACTTAAAGGTGCCAATTCTTAACTCAGTTCTTAAAGAGGCAAGGTCTATTCCCTGACTGGGCATTACCTCACTTTAAGCGAGTACCTGAAAAGGCGTTAGCCTAAAAGGGCAAGGTTCTCCCATTTTATCCTGGGCCATCTCTAGTCATCCTGATGAATATCTGGTCACTGGATCCAGATGGCTCAGGAGGAGAAAGCTAGGCTGGTGAGCTTGCACTGCCCTCCCTCACTCAAATCAGAGTCAACTGCAAGTCATGTCATCATTTCCCTGATGTCACGGTCCTCTTCAAAAATGAAGGACAAACACAACTTTAGGGGATGTAATGTTTTCTGAAGTGAAGGGAAAACTAAGCTGAGTGTTTCACAGATCTGCTACTAACTTTTGTTCAGTTTGCTCAAAATGTCAGTAATCCAATCCATTCCAATCAATATTCATTAAGTGCCTACTGTGAGTGGGCACTGTGCTAAGCACTAAGATAGAATGAATAAAACTACAATCCCTGACCTCAAGGAGATTATAATCTAATGGGGGAGGGGTGTGTGGAGCACACACAAAAGGAAATGATTCAGCTGGGTGACTACTAGCAAATACCAGAAATCTCAGGTGTGCCCCTGAAAATTCTGGAAAGAATTTAGGAGAAAAGGACCACTCTGGGGTCAAAGGGAAGCAGCATGTACCACTTAGTGCTGGATAAAACCTGATATACTGACACTGTTCCTCCTCCACAAAAGGAATGAATGTAACTAGAATGGATTTTTGAGTTGGGTAATATCACAGAGCCAGAAAGGCTAGAAAGGACATTAAGGGATCCGTATAATTGTTTGTTTTTTTTAAACAGTGCACCCAATCTAACGTTAAATCACCTGAGATGTTTCTCAAAATTCTAATTTTTTTCCAGTACACAATTCTCATTATTTTATCTCTCTGATGCCTTTCAAATTATCAACCTCTTCTACAAGATACTTGTTTTTGTGGCACTGTCCTTTGTTTTTATGACTTTGTTCTTACCGACTTCACCCCTAATTAATTTTCTATGTTTTTGTGACATCGCTCTTTCCTACTTCACCCTAATTAATTCTCAGTTTCCTTTACCAAATCTTCATTAAAGTCACACCTGGTAACCTTCAGTATCTCCCAAGGCTCTCTCGTGGGCCCTCGTGTATTTTCCCTCTATTTCAGTGATTTTTAGCCTAGAGTCTGTGAACTTAAAAAAAAAAATTTACTAAATGTATTTCTGTACAATTGGTTTCCCTCAAATTCTTTGTATTTTATTTTACGCATATAAAACTTTTTTTTTTCTGACAGGGGGTTCATGTCATAAAAAGGTTGCTCATTCAGAGATCTCATCTGTTCCTATGCATTCAATTATTACCCCTAAACAGATATTTCCAGATGGACTGAACCAGCCATAATCTCTCTCCTGACCTTTTGTCCTTCCTCATCAACTGCCTTTTGAATGTCATGAACTATTCTACAGGTATCATTATATCCAAGACAGAATTCATTGTACTTCACTCCAAACTTTCACTGCTTCTCAAATTCCCTATCACTGAGAGGATGCCAACTGCCATGCAACCTCAGTGTCATCCTCTGCTTGCACTTGCACTCACCTCATATGTCTAATCTATCATCAAACGTTGTCATTTTCACCTTCAGGACACATCCCATATCTATCCCTTTCTCTCTACTCACACACCTGCTCCTTTGATGCAGGCCCTCACTTTTTGCTGTTTTCTATTCTTTGTTGTTGAAGATGAACTTAAGTGAGAAGGACTTGCACAAAGTTGTCAGCCTCATGCTCTCTTCCATAGTCATCCAAGTCCAGTGGTAAGACAAAATTCAAGACTACTAGCAATGACTTGAGGATGCAGTGGACAACCCAGTTGTTGTTGAGGTCTGACCAAGCTCTAAGCACCCCATAGTACCTGCTTCATTCAGCTGCCTTCATGGTTGTTGGAACAAACTGTTCTCATCTGCCCATTCTGCTAGGGGAAGTCTTCACATGATGATGGGGGTAGACACCCCCCTAATTCACCAACAGGTTTGAGGCCCATCAGTTACCCTCAACCTGGTTTAGCCTGTTTACCTAGATGGTTTACTGAGGTGTGGTGCTGCACATGCTACATGCTTTTTGGAGCTATAGGTGAGAATTGAATGTCGGATAGACACCAAAGGTGGATGAGCAACCCTGAAAAGTGCAGGGCAAAACCCTCACACCTGTGATACTAGTCTTCCTTGAACACCTCACACACCACAAGGCCTTCAGCATCTCACATCTAGATACTGAAAGAGCCTTCTGATTGGTGTCTTGGGACTCCAGTTTCTCTCCACTCCAAATCATCCTACATTTGACTGCTGAAGTGATCCTCCTGAAGTGACCAAATCATTCTCCTACTGGATGAATATCAGAGGCTCCCTATTAACTGGGGAATAAAATCTAAAATACTTTTTTTTTGGAGGAGGGGTATAGTGTGAGGAAATTTAAAGCCTTTTACAACCTACCCCTTTCCTACCTTTATAGTTTTCTTGTATTTTATTCATTGCCCTTCGACCCTCACCCCAAATCAATCAACATTAGCCTATTTGCTGCTCCTCATAAATGACATTCCATTCCTTGACTTTCTGCCTTTTCACTGGCTGTCTCCTATGCCTGTAAAGTTTTCCCTCCTCACCTATGCTTCTGGGCTTTGTTTAAGACAGACCAACTCCAACCTTCTTCTGTAGGAGGCCCTTCCACTATTAGTGTCTATCCTCTGAGATTATCTTCCATTTATACTATATAGATCTTGTATGTACATAGTTACTTGCATGCTGTCTTCCATAATGTTTTATGAGATCCTAAAGGATAGGGACTATGCTTTCTTCTTTCTTTGCATTTCCACCAATTAGCAAAAAGCCTGGCACATAGTAAGCATTTAACAAAAGCTTGGTGACTGCCTCACATCCACAAGTTAGGTGGGTAAAAACTTAAATCGTTTAGTAACACAGCTTTCTGAAACGGTCCCTAACTTCATCCTTTACAGAAACACAACTAATCTATAAGTTCTAAGATAGCGCAAACTCATTTAAAAATATCTTCCCATCCTATAATATGCCTGAAATTAAAATAGGAACTTAACAATCCCAAGGGTTTGAAGGCTGTGACAATGTGCCCTGAATTTCAATGAATGCCCACATACAAGGAACATCTTATATTGGAGCAAAAGCTGAGTTGACCTACAGGTGTCAGCCCACAGAGTGTGCTTCCATTCCTGATTCTGGCTGGCCATATGGGACCTTGGGGACCAGCTTCCAGGGAATGTAATGACAATAGTAGAGGTAGATGTTATGTCACTTCAAACCTTTAGACTTATTGTCTAGCTCTGACTCTTCCATGTGGCAGGTAGCATACTCTATTTTTAGTCTCCTTGTGAGGCAGGTGGGAGGACATATTGTACTCTTTACCCCATCCCACCACTCCCATGTGGAGCATGAACTCAACTAAGCAAGCCTGCAGCTGGGCTCCTGGTTACCGCTTTCCCTTTGCGTTTCTTTTCCTAAGCAAGTGACTGAATATCAGCCTCAAGAAAGATGAATCCAGGCTTAGAGACAACTACTTAAGTTTCAGAGTTCTGGAGGTCTTAGTCTCAGTGAGGGAAGCAGGCAGGCACCATGGGGTACTTTTGTATAGAGGGCTAGTCACCAACAAGATTATCTCAAGACTGGCTGTTTTACCAGCAGACAGAGAGCTGTTATCACACCGTCTCACCGTCCTGAGACAGCATTACAGTTCTGTTTTCACTGAATCTTGATTTAAGCCTCATCGTCAATATGTGCTTGTGAGTGTTTATGTATTGTTTCCTATGTAGGAAATACCTGCCCTGTACTTGACTTATATTTAAGAGTATCTTTCAAGAGATAACCCTAAACATGAGCCTAAACCTAAGCTATGTTCCCAGGCATCATTAAAGGGTTTTAACAATAGCCTCTTTCTCATCAGAGGACAGGCTCTCTAGAACTGAACCAGGTATACACCATATGCCTAGTTTCATAGGCCATGGGCCCCTTAGGGAGAAGGAGGAAGGTCACGTGGATCCAAATGTTCCTTTAATGTTAGGCAATTATGTAGAAATGTTTGATTTACTAATCTTTCTAAATACATCATCTCAGTTGATCTTCATAACTACTGTATGATATAAGCATATCATAATTTCTACTTCGTGAATATTGAAAACATACAGAATAAGCCCCAAAGGAAGAAAACTGTGAAAAACCCTCCTGACTCCCTGCATAAAGAGGAGGCTCCCCCTCGCTAGCCCCGTAAGGTTGGGCACTGAACATGTACTTTCAGAATTTTTCAATATATTGATTGTTTTGTTGATTTTTCTCTTCCTTGCTTTCTTCTAAAAAATTATTTAACATCCATGCCGATCGATGTGATGTTAAAGACAAAAGATCAAAAACAATTTTACTTTAAAAATAATTCATTTTTGAACATGAGGGAATCAGCTTAAGCAAGTCAAGCGACTAGACCTATGTCTCATTGGACATAAGACGTTAGTAAATGGCTGCTGTCCAGAAAAGCCTCCGTCTCACAGCTGCCTCCATTCTAGCCACACTGTCTCCCCTGCCTAAGTGTCTTTCCCTCCTGCCTTACCTTAACACTAAATCATCTATGTCTACAACCTTTCAAACTAGAAATTTTTAGTTTCTTTCTTAATTTGGATGCCATGATTTCAGTGGTGATAAGCCATGCAGCCCTGCTTAGGGTAGACTTTCTTACTCCCTATCAAAATACATGAATTGGTCTGATGCACAGGATGTGAATGATGCACTGGAGAGTGCAGGTCAAAGCCTGCTGAAGCAATTCACCTTCAGCAGGCTGCCGGAGGGTGGAAATGATTGTCTCCAGGCCCATTGTATGGAGGGAAAGGGGGGAAGGAGAACAGCTCCAGCATCGGTGTGTCCCTCGGTGTTCCTTCACTCCCTCCACGCTCAATTAGGTGCCTTGAGTTTATTCATGTTATTTCCCTTAAATACACCAAATAAAAGGGCCTATTGCCTTCAGCACTAACTTGTCCATTTATTCTTCCAGGGGAGTCTTACAAGTCCCAGGAATGCACTCCAACAATGGTGAAGCAGTGAACTTGAAATCATGCCTTCTGATTCTTTTTCCATCATGCTTAACACAGCTTCTTGATAAATGATGACTGAGATGGAAGGGGAAGACAAGGGTTGTTTGGTCAGCAAACAGGGAGGTGGTACCAATTCAGAAAAACACCTGCTCAGATGGACACTTGGGTCTTAAGCATGCACAGATTTTGAGACAAAGAACAACAAGATAGCAATTTTTTCCTTCCACACTACTACCTTTCCATGGATCAGAACACGTACTAGGTGAACAGATGTAAACAAGGATTCATTTCATATTATTCTGAGATATGTACCATCTGCTCTGCCACTCTAGTAAAAAAAGCCTGCACTTGAAAAATAAATACTCGCTTAAATGAGGGCACTCTGGTCTTCATTTAAGAACAATAGCCAAAGACCGTCCTGGAAGGGACAGGCTCAGGCTAAGCCCCCAAATCAGGCCAGACACAGTGTTTACACAAGGAGTGAGTATAATGGAACACTTGATTGAAAATTCTCTATCAAGCACCTAGTATATCGTACATACTAGGAAATTACTTCAACAAATGCTTGATGAATGAACGAATTTAATATTCTGCCTCAGCCCTAAACAGTGTTTTTCTCAGTTGAGTAGGATTTTATAACACTTTGATTAGATGGTTGTTGTTTTTGTCATTTTTCATGTTCTGAGCACAGAAAAGAAACTGAAAAAATAAAATGCCAGCATTAGCTGGAAGAAACAGGCGTTATATATCCTGTGTTAGAGGTATGGAGATCTTCAGCCTTGCAGATGTCATATTGCCTATTCATGATTCAATATTCCAAACTACACAAGGGGTTCACTATCAATCAATCAATCAACTGATTGATTCTCTCTTTGTTTCTTCATGGGGATGTTATAAAGAAAATTGAAAAAATAATCTGGAAGTTACCTTAAAGATCTAAGACAGGCTATGTACATTCTAAACTCATTTCTGTAAAGGAGTATCCTAGCGGGGAGAAAACATACAAAGCTTTATTTTGGTGACACAGAGCAAAGGAAGTCATCAAACTTCTAGAAGAGGCATTTTTCAATCATCCTAGAAGACCCTTCAAGGACAAAACATTTCATACAAGCCATGATAAGGCGTGTCTGAATATAACATTCCCATTATGAAAATGCTATAATTATCTGCCCGTTTTCTAAACCATTCTTCCTATTGGTCTATTTATAATATCGTGAACCATCTCTAAGAGAATCAATCCTTGTCACAGATTCATGTAATAGATAAAGTTTCTCATAAAGATATCTCATTTTATTGCACTTTTGCTTTGTTTTTTGTTTTTGTTTATTTGATTTTTTTTTTTTACAAACTATAGGTTTGTAGCAACTCTGCATTGAGCAAGTCCATCAGCACCATTTTTCCAACAGCATGTGTTCGCATCCGCTCTCTCTGGGTCACATTTTGGTAATTTTCAGGACATTTCAAACTTTCTCATCATTATCATATCTGTCACAGTGATCTGTGATGACTGATTTTTGATATTATTATTGTAATTGCTTTGAGACACCACAAACTGCACCCATACATGAGGGCGGATTTAATAAATGTGTGTTCTTACTGCTCAGACCTGGCTGTTGCCCCACCTCTCTCCCTTTCTTCAGGCCTCTCTATTCCTTGAGGCACAACAATATTGACTATATTAACTAGGTTGATAAAGCATTGGCAGAGTTTGAGAGGGCCGACTCCAGTTTTGAAAGAAGTTCCACAGTGAGTAAAATGCTATCAAATGGCATCACATGCTACCGAGAAAACTTTCATGAAAAGAGCAGTCAATCAATGCAGCAAACTTCCTTGTTGACTTACTTTAAGAAATTGCCATAGCAACCCCAACCTTCAGCAACACTGATCAGTCAGCAGCCATCAATACTGAGGCAAGGCCCTCCGCGAACAAAAAGATTATGACTCACTGAAGGCTCAGATGATGGCTTTTTTTTCTTTAGTGATACAGTATTTTTAATTAAGGCATATACATTTTTTAGACATAATGCCATTGCACACTTAATAGACTACAAAATAGTATAAACCTAATTTTTATATGCACTGGGAAACAAAAAATTCATGTGACTCGCCTTATTGTCATGGTCTGGAACCAAACCCATAATATCTCTGAGATATGTCTAAATACTGTTAACAAACAAGGGGAGGAAATG
>CM053771.1:337920589-337948431 GCA_028658325.1 Potorous gilbertii
CTCTCATTATATGGGGGAAAAAAACCCCAACTAAAAACACTATAAATTTTTAAAATATTTTATATTTTGAAAGCACTTTCACAGACTTCGGTAGCTAATTTGATTCTGATCTGGAGTCAAAGGATCTAAATAGGTTCAAATCTCATCTCACAAAACTTACTACATGATTGACCTTGGGCAAGTCACTTAACTCCTCAATGTCTCGGTTTCCTCCTCAGTAAAATGAAAGGGCTGGACTAGAGGGGCTTCCAACTTTAAATCTATGATCCTTTCATCGTTGCAAGAAAGGGCAAACATTATTGTTACCATTTTGCAGATGAAGAAATTGAGATCTAGGAGGATAAATATTTGGCCCACAATCACATCATTGTTTATAACATCCTCTCCACCTTCTCCAAACTTTCTAGAAGGTAACAGTTTGGAAAAATGAATTGGAATTAGATCTTCCTCAGTCTTTTAAAGGTTATTCTTTTTTTACTCAATCTCTGAAATTCATTGTATCTTCTTCTTAGGTTAATTGTTTCCGCATTCTACAGAGCCTAAAGGGCTATTATACAGGTGAGGATAGAGTGCAGAGAGATTCCCGGCCCCCCTTGTTTAGATGTTTGATGGACACTTTTATGTTTTACAGTCCACTACCAATATAATCCCCTCCTTCCCATTCACCTCTCTCCGTTGCCCAAAGAAGGGTTAAGCAGAACAGAAGGGAATCACGTCTTAGAGAACATGTAACATTTCACACCCATAGTCTCGAAGTCTCTGGGAGAAGACAAAAATGTGTTTCACCATCTAATCTGAGTTCAACTGCTTTATGGTCATTATGTTTGTTCTTATGCTGGTGTGGCTCAGAAAAAGAAGTCTCAAAAGAAGGAAGCATTCCATTCTTAGTGTATTCACTGGCTTCTTTTTCCATGTCCTAAAGCCTAAACTTTTTACAAAACTTTTATGACCAGCTCAATCTGAGCCTGAAAATCAAGTCTGCAAAGCACAGAAAATCAAAATTCCAACGATAAATTGTGGAGATTTTTCAGTTCAACCTCTATGATATGTAGGATCTACAAATGACAAAAAGATGACTAAATAAATAAGCATATAATCTGATATATAGTATTATATCGGCAAATTATGATTCCAGAATTATTTACAGAAAACCATGTGGAATGCTTTATTTTTACACAGAGATTCTTTCACATTTTTTCCATACTATCATTTTTTATTCTCATTTCACAAGGTTATTCTGTTTCTACACTCAGTACCTGATACTGGTAATGTCATACAATGACACTACAATTCATCAGCAATAATAGTTCAATAAAAAGTGACATTTAACACTTTTAAGATTCGCAAAAAGCTTTATATATGTTCTCATTTTATCTTCATAGCAATCCCGTGAGGTAAGTGCTACAAATTTTAGAGACGAGTAAACTGAATCTTAGAAAGTTAGCTCACACAGCTAATAAAAATCTGATGAGAGATGAAACTTATTTTCCCTGCAAGAAACTAGCTGTCAGTCTGTCTGAGGTAGTGAAAGGAGCACTGCGGAAATGGTGGTACTAAAATATTAAGAGTGTGCGTCCGTGTGCGTGTGAGAGAGAGAGAGAAGGGGAGAGAGAGAGTGAATGAGTCATATTTATTTATATAAGCTACAAAAAACAGATTCACAATTTTATACACAATCATCTTCTGGCTTTCCTTGCATACATAAATGTTCATGTTTGTTATTTATTTTCTAGTTAATAACAAAAATTCTTTAAAAAAAAAAAAGAAAAGAAAGAAAGATGAGCTAATCAGAACTCAGATTCTAGATCAAGTACTGTCACAAACTAGCTAAATGGCTTTAGGCAAGTCACTGAATCTTTCTAGGGCTCAGTTTCCTCATTTATAAAATGACAACTTAAACCAAATGGTTTCCCCTCCCCACCCATACCTTCCAGATCTTTTATTATAATAGAACTATTTCACAAACATACCACAACAGGAGCATTTTAGGAAATAGATATATACATTATTAGAAAAGTTCCATAAAAGCAATACTGACTTCCTCTTTTTATTTTTTAAAATTACCAAGTGTCCCTGTGAAAGTAAATTCAGTCACCATTCTATAAGATAAATATTATGACTACTATCAAAACAATATGCATACTCTATGAAAAACACCAAAGTTTATATCACTCATAAAATATGGCAGAGTGCCAATGGTCTATACATGCAACCAAACTATGCAAACCCTTTGATCCAGCAACACCACTACTAGACCTGTATTCTAAAGAGATCACAAAAAAACCCCCCCAAAAAACAAAAAACCTACATGTTCAAAAATATTTATAGCAGCTCTTTTTGTGGTGGCAAAAAAATTGGAAACTGAGGGATACTCATCAACTGGGGAATGGCTGAACAAGGTGTGGTACATGAATGTAATGGAACACGATTGTCCTGTAAGAAATGACAAGCCGGTGAATTTCAGAAAAAAACCTGGAAAAGTTTACATGAACTGAACTGATACCAAGTGAAAGGAGCAGAATGAGAACACAATACACAGTATCAGCAACGTTGTAGGACGATCAACAATGACTTAGCTCTTCTAAACAATACAATGCCAAAGGACTCCTGACAGAGAAGGCTATCCACATCCCGAGAAAGAATTGATGGAATCTGAATGCAGATCAAACCATACTATTTTCATCTAATTTTTTTCTTTTCACCTCTTTCTTCTTTCATAACATGACTAATATGGAAATATTTTTACATGACTACATACATAACTTATATCAAATTGCTTACCATCTTGGTGGGGGGAGATAATTTGGAACTCAAATTTTTTTTTTTAAATGAATGATAAAAATTGTCTGCATATAATTTCAAAGAATATTATCAAAAATAATGCATACTGGTCTTGAAAATGTATGTTAAAAGTTTTTGTCTTGAAATTAAAAAGAATAAAGGCTATCAATGTGCTGCTTTAACATATTAAAATTGCAATGATCTATGCTTCCTGAAGGTCCAGTAATTCAATGATCTGTAAATTTAACTATAAATACGTGTTTGGAAGCTGTCTGGTGTTTTCATTTAAAGATGTCCAGAAAATAGTTACCAATCCAAATAAAGTAGCAAAAATATTCTCTTCTTCTTCTTCCAAAGTTGGGATCAGCTAGTAACACCTTTTAGATTGAAATAAAGGGTCAGGAAAAAGCAAAGTTGGGATTCTAGAATAAGAAGCCCTTTATTTTGATTTGAATTCCTTTAAGTTATCAAAATTTTCCTGAAGAACGCCTTGCTTTGCTCAAAGTGACGGTCTAGACACAAAGCATAAGACCCTAGGGAAGTCAGGTTCTACAGTCGTCATTATTAGATAATTATAAATATATCTCTTTGGGTTTTTTGTTTTTTTTTTTTTAACAAAAGGCATTTCTTAACTTAGTAAATGTCCACTAGAATGCTTTTACTGTACTGAAATATTTATAGGTTAACTTCGAAACTAAAAATAAGGTATTGTGATCATTAAAGTCACTCAATTTTTAACAAAAATAAAACAGACAACATTGGCTATGGGGTGGCTGGTATGAGGTTGTCACAATGTATTTTACAAGAATTAGATAATAAAAAACAGAAGGGGGACAATATAAAGCAACAACAGTCAGATCAATAACACACATGAAAAGTTATCTGAGGTAGAGAACAATCAACTGGGGGCCAAGAGGGCCTAAAATCTAATGATGACACATGATAACACAGAGTAATAGACCAGGCGAGAAACACCTACTACCCTCTAACTCTCTCACAGTACTGACAGAAAATAAATTGCATTTTTTCCCTTTTAACTTCTTGTAGCTCCTGGGTGCTGGGATATGTTTAAATTTCCTCATATGAAGGATGGAAAGAGAAATAGCTAATTAACTGGGAAGAACACAAGACAAATGCCATAAAAGACTTTTAACATTTCTTATCCTGAGTTTTATGAGGGATGGCAGTTGACTTAGGAGATGAGATCTATGACATTCCTTGGAATCATTTCCTTTACAAAACACTAGTATCTCATGGATCTCTTAATCTTGCCTCAAAGCACCAGGAGTCTGAGTCATTAGGCTCCCAGAGACCTGAAACATTGCTCTGGAGCCCTAACTTCTTGTCCTCCTCCACCACCTCTGCCTTCTTTTTTCTACAGTTGACACTGTGTTCTGAGTTCTCTGGGTCTAACACTTACCACATGTCTTTATTAATTAACCACAAAAGCTTTGTACATATTTTATCAACAGGCTGTTTTGAAGGAAAAAGATAATAAGTTCAGAAATAATACACAAGGCGGAAGGTAATAAGAATTGCTTATATTAAAAACATTATCCAGTAGAGACCAAGTAACGTTAAGGCTTATTAAACTGTCTCATCCAGGTACAAATCGCAAAGGTCTGTATATTATTGTTAAAATATTTTCAATTTTGTAGACCCCCTGAGAGCAGTTCTCAGGGAACTGCTGATCAAGCCCAACGCTCTCACTTCAGGGATAAGAAAAAGGAACCCCAAAGACTGGGGAAATGATTTATTCAAGATGATAGCTACCGATCATACCGGGAGGTAGGTGGCACAAGAGCCCTGGGCCTAGAGAGTTAAGAAGACTTGAGTTCAAATTTGACCTCAGAGATTTACAAGCTGTGTGACCCTGAGCAAGTTGCATCACCTCTGTATGCCTGTTTTCTCAACTCACTCCCAGCGTGGCTGTGAGGTTCAAATGATAGAATAATTATAAAGCAACAAGCACAGTACCTGTGCGGAATGCAGGCACTTAATCAATATTTGCTTGCTTCCTTCCTCTCCCCCTTCCTCCTTTGTCCAATGCTATTTTTATTACATTGCATAAGCCTCTATGCTCTCTAGGCCCTGAACCATCACCTGTCGCTGTCTGAGAAAAACAAAAATTCAATAAAATATTCCCAAATTCACCTCCAAAGTCCACAAAAGGTCCTTTTCTTCAGTGAATTTCAACCATTCAGGTATTTTTTTCTCTTTGATAGAGGGGAATGGTTTGAGAGAAAAAATAAACTAAGAAAATCAGGCACATATTTCACGTGCTTGGCTTTGTTTTGCCTCCACCCTCAATCTCAGATACTCAGAAAGCAAGGTCAGATGCAAGGCCCCAGGTTGGGAGACAGTCTAGCCCGGGCTTTTCTATCACTACCAGAAAATATTTTTTAAGTGTCCAGGGCCCTAGGGAACATCTCCAGGGATCTCCTTCATCTCTGCTACTACTGACTATGCCTGTGCCCATCTGTGTTACTCTCTCTACAAAGTTACTATAGCAACTACCTGTCATTCAGCAAACATTTAATAAGCGCTTGCTATGTGATAAATGCTGACTATAATAATAAAAAAAAAAAGAAGTATTCAGTCATTGCCCTCAGGGAGTTTACATTATAAAGGTGGAGACAGTATGTATAGGTGTCAAGATATCTGTGCATAGATGTACATACCCATACACATATAGTCACACACACACACACACACACACACACACACACACACACGACAGCAGTTGGTAGGAATGAGAAAAGCCTCCCAGAAAAGGCTGCATTTTGTAGTAGTGATTGATTCTAAGAGATAGAGATGAGAAGGGAAGAGCATATCTGGGACACAGGACAAGCAGTTCTAAGGCATGGAAGAAGGCTGGAAAAGTAAGAAGAGACCAGGTGGTGAGGGGCTTTAAAGCTCAAGTAGAAATATTAAAAAAGCTATTTCTGTTTATTAAGTACCTGGGTGACAGGCAGATCTGAGATTTAAAAAGAAAATAACTTAGGTCATCAGAAGCCTTGGGTGATAAGACAGTTTATGGGAAGCAGCAACAGCAGCACCATGAAGGCCTCCCAAAGACAGCACCACCTGATCCTATCATGCCTCTTGGAAGAAGGATACCAAGTAGAAGAAAAGAACGCAAAGAGATGAAAGGACAAGGAGAAAGAGTCACTCACAAACATTCCTTTGCAACCAATTTTCTAAACCAACGTTGTCGAAGCACAACCATCTGGCATTGCCATGCCAGCAAGTACTGGTGGGTGGATTGGTCAGTTGATGTGGGAGAGGGAAACCCCACACCTCTCTCTCATATACAAAAGGAGAGGCTAGGAAAGCTGAGGACAGCAATCAACCCTAAATACATCTGTTATTTATTAAGAACCTATCCTGTTGCAAGCTATGGTTGCAAGCTATGCAACTATAAAGACAAAAAATTTCCTGCCCTCAAAAAGCTTATAAAAGTATAAAACAAGGTATACTCTGATACAGAGAAAGACTAAAGTTGTTTTTTTTTTAAGGGCTCTATGAAAATTTGGGGAAGGGGAGATCATTCCTTAGTAAACCTGGGGAATGAGAAACAGTTGTGGTAATCTAAGTCATGAAGCAAAGGAAGAGGCTGGCATGCCTAGAAGGGTGGCATACTTGGCCAGTACCTTTGATTGCAACTTTCAACTACTGCTTTATATTACTCAATTCAATAAATATGTACTAAGTACTTACTGTGTTCTATGAACCAAAAGAGATGTAAAACGATTTGTTTAGTGGTTACTGATTTTTTTTCAATCAACAAACATTTATTTTCTCTCCCTTCCATTTTCCCCAACCTCAGTTGTACAAGAAAAAAATAAAACACTCCTAATAAAAGTGCACAATCAATCAAAGAAACTTCCCTTATTGGTCATGTCCAAAAATATCCAGTATTTTGTTTCTGATCTCTCAGGAGGTGGGATGATATGCTTTATCTTTGGCTATGTGAAATTGCAGTTCATTGTGGCATTGATAAAGAGTTCTCAAGTCTCTCAAAGTTGTTTTTCTTTATAATAATACTGCTATCATATGAATTTTATCCTGGTTCTGCTCATTTCTCTCTGAACAAATTCATATAGGTCTTTCCACTATCCTCTGAAAGGATCTGATCATTTCTTACAACACCATGTTATTTCCTTACATTCATATGCCATAATTTGTTGAACAATTTCCCAATAGATAGACACACACCCTTAGTTTCCAGATTTTTGTTACTAGGAAGAGTTGCTATACAGTTTTTTTTTTTGTAAATGTGGAGTTTTTTCCCCTTTTTATTTAATGAGAGATACAAACTTTAGAAAAATCAGAGTTCCTTCCCTCACAGCAGCCTAGTACAGAGTTACTATAAATTTATGGGCATGATCTCTGGATAGATTGTCCAAGTTCATATTGGAAAATCGGAGCTCACTTAGTCTAACCTCATTTTAGAGATGACGAAAATGAGCCACAGAGAGATGAGCGACTTGGTTAAAGTCAATCAATCCACAAATATTTATGAAGCACTTAACTCCGTGCCAGGCACTGTACTAAGTACTGAGGACCCAAGAAACAGGCAAAAGACAGTTCCTGCCCTCAAGAGTTTACAATCTAATGGGGGAGAGAACATGCAAACAAATATAGACAAAGCAAGCTATATAATCAATCAACAAGCATTTATTAAGTACCTACTAAATGTCAGGCACTGAAATAAACACTGGAGATAAAAAAAGGTAAAAGATAATGCCTGTCCTCAAGGCATTTACAACTAGGTGTTTACAACTAGGAGGAGCTTACAATAGGTAGAAGAGCCAGGATTAGCATTTACGAGGAGCTTACAACTAGGTAGGTGGAAGAGCCAAGATTAGCACATCAGATCTCCTAAAAATCAGTCCAATGATCTACTCACACCTACTAAGTCCAGATAGAATCAATTTTATCATACTAGAACTGAAGCCAACCTACTGGGCAGCTAGCCTTGAGGGTCAGTGGCATCCTCTCAGAATGGAATGTTATATAGAAGAGAGAAGAATATGCTCTTATACAACAACTCCAATGCTGGTGACAGTCTTCCCTGGCTCTCCCTGACACTTCCCCATCAACGGTGACCAACAATGTTGCCCTGTTATAAAGTCCCACATCACTATGTGTTGCTCATCATCCTAAAGCAAGCCTGGCCCTAAACATAAATAAAGGATGAGTAGAATTCGGCCTTTTTCTGTTCACACAATCTTGGATGGCATTTTTATGTCATCTGTCTATAAGACATTTACAATTTTTCCCCCCTTAAAATCAGGACCTGTGATTTCATGTGGTGAATAAACTCATGCAGACACCAGTCCTTGCACGTAATTTATATGCTAGAGTATTTCCTAGGGTAACTGAGAGGTTAATGAACTTATAAATACGGTCACACAGTGTAAGTAAGAGGTATCAACATGGCACTGATGCAAAGGAAGGGGAAGTAAGGCGGTCTGAACTGGAGAGATTGACCTAGAATGACTGCAATGAGTGCAGCCCCTGACTCTGGGTGGTGCTATGACTAATGCCCTGCAAATGGATGTAGAAAGATCTGAGTTCAAATTCTGCCTAAGATACATACTGTATGACCCTGGACAAGTCACTAAATCTGTTGGGCTTAGATTCCTCAACTATAAAATGGGGATAATCATAGTATTGCTGTGAGGATCAAATGAACTATTTGTAAAGTGCTTAGCACATTATAGGTGATTAATAAATACTTAAAAAAACAAACAACCCTGGTATG
Source organism: Potorous gilbertii (assembly GCA_028658325.1). Lineage (NCBI taxonomy): Eukaryota > Metazoa > Chordata > Mammalia > Diprotodontia > Potoroidae > Potorous > Potorous gilbertii. The sequence continues at coordinate 337,929,141 of CM053771.1, forward strand.
TACCATTATCTACATTACGGAAGACCACCCTATTCTAAAAGGTTCTCCTAAAACGATGCCGGTGCATTTGAAAAGCATCCTTGCTCCCTTAGCCCTACCAGATAGAACACAGTGCCACACCCTTCACAGCTTATATTTATAGAACGTGGACCCCTAGGGAATAAAAACTGGACTAACACACTTGCACATAGGAGACACTTGATAAATAAATATTCATTTAATGAAACCTTTTCTGCTTAGGATCAGTTTTCTAATATGATAAGTAGTTAATCCAATCAACTAATAGATGACGAAATGCACAAGACCAGGCCTGAAAATACCAGGCCCTTCCTCCCACGGATACTATAAGTGCATTTTAATAGCAGCTTTCTAAAAACAAGGTAGTTTTTGTTGCCCAAAGAACTGACACAAAGTCTGGAAAGGTCACACCGTATGGGAGGAGTTGGCACACTGGCAGATATGTGGGGATAGGAGAGTACTGGAAAGGAGGTCAAGCATCTAGTCTTCAAATAACCATATAATACAGGGAGGTATGAACAGTGACAGGAAAATGTTGGCCAAGAGGGATCAGAGACTAGCAATTTAGCTAAATAAAAGGATTCTGGCAGATAGGGAAAGGTCATTTACCAGAGGAAGTCAGGACTAAAAGTTTGATCAGGCAAGAGACTAAATCTAGCAAAGTGCAATAAGGCAGGAACAAGAAGACAATGACTATATAATTAAGTAGGCAGGAAAATTTTAGTTGAAGGGGTCAGAGAGTCAACAAATGATGAAATAACACTAAATACAGCCAGTGTTTGCATTGTTTTAACGTTTGCAAAGCACTTTACATATATTAGCCCAATTGATTCAACAGCCCTGTGAATTAGATTACCCCCAATGTACACATGAGGAAACTGAGGCTGACAGGATAAGTGACTACATAGCTACTGAAGTGTCTGAGCTAAGATTAGAGCTATCTCAAATCAGCACTCTATCTGCTACACCATCTAAATCGGGTTGGAAAGCTCTGATTCTGGGGCAAAGACTCCTCATGCTGTTTAAGGTAGGGATAGATTAGAGGTCTAACTCACAATGGGACTTTTTTATTTCCACAGAGTATAGAGTTTGACTCTGACAACAACCACCATCATCCCCACCCCCCTCAAACATGTACACACACACAATTAATTTCATGATTAAGGAAAAAAGGTTATCTGTTTCTCCAGCAAGGAAGGAAGCAGAAAAAATGAAGCATCTCCTTAGGCTCATCACCCTCAACTACAGGATCTCCTTGATGACTTCACCTCAGGCATGATAGCACAAGGATTGTTCAGGAAAGTTTCCAGAAACCATCTGCACTCCCAGGCTATAAACCCCACCTTCCGCAAGGAGCCAGAAAAGCTGTCTAAGACCATTACGCTGTTGTTTTCCGAGAGAATGGGAACCAGTCAGGAAATCTGCGTGCGTAATTGGTAAAAGAGAATGGCAGAAGTGTTTCTTGGCACTCCACAAAACTGCCACAAAGCTCACACAGAGGCAACAGTTCCTTGCAAAACTCTATATACCATTTAAAAGTCACAATTTCTGAGACAGCAACAAAGATGAATTAAAACTTTCCCTGCTTCCCCTATTGCTATGTAAATGATTCATACTGTGGCTAGCTGGGGACAAAGAGATTTAAGAAAGCCTGTGTAGAAAATTCATTTTTGGAATATTCCCTATAATGAATCACTGGGAAAATGTTCTGGAAAGTTACTCACTCGTACAGTAACTTTAAAATCAAAATAGAGCCCTCCAACTCCTTCTTCTTCTGATCAGAATGGCCTTGTTCAGGTTTTGTAACCCAAATGACACTGCAACTGAAGTGTAAAAAGGTTTTTCATGCTTGGATGACACATCCCTTCTTCATTAGGGAGATGGTGGCAGTGACAGAAAGTAAGGTGAAAAGCCCAGAGAAGCAATAGAGACCCATAAAAATATATTACTAGGTACGCAATGGAATTACCGAGGGCAGCTGTATTAGGCTAGCCCTGGTGTGAGAGGAATCAGCAACTACTTATCTTCTTAAGATTGACTAGGATCATACACTTGGGTGAGCCTTAGCCAGGGAAGGAGAAGGAAGAGAAAGGAATAAGTATTTATTAAATGGCAGGCACTGTACTAAGAGTTTTACATATATTATCTCATCTGATTCTAACAGCCCAGGGAAGTAGAGCTATAATAATTTCCATTTTACAGGTGAGGAAACTGAGGCAGACAGAAGTTAAATGAACTGTCCCCACAGATAGTGTCTGACGCCACATTTGAACTCATGTCATCCGGACTCCAGGCCAGGACTCCATCCACTGCGCCAACTCCTAGTGAGAGTTGGCAATGAATCCTGACAACAATCCAGTAGAAAGGTCAGAGTGCACAAGATACGTATAAAAGAGAGAAGCTGAAAATGTTAAAGGAAATACTCTTAATACAAGATCCTAGCATACTGTCAAAATACCATACACATGGAATTAACAAAACCATTTAAGAAACCAAATGTGATGACTATGGAAGAAAAATAACCTGGAAGTCTAATTACTGGCATTATAAGCCAAAAAATTTCTCAGTAACACAGAGCTGAAAATACTTTACTTTCTTACATGGTAGATTGTTCCAACAGAAAGAAAAGAGAACTGGGAAGCTAGGTGGCACAGCAGATAGAGCACCAGCCCTGAAGTCAGGAGGACCTGAGTACAAATTCAACCTCAGACAACTATTAGCTATGTGAACTTGGGCAAGTCACTTAACCTTGATTGCCTCCAAAAAAACCAAAGAGACTCTTAATGGGACTCTTATCTATGTGAACCCCTACAAATCATTTCTCTTCTCCACTTCAGTTCTTTCATTTATGAAACAGAAAAACCATTTGCTCTATTTATCCCAACTGAGTAGTAAAGAATCACAGAAGAGTTGAGAGGGATCTTAGAAATCTTAGAAATTTTTTAAATCCACATACATGCCAGGAATTATGCCAGGCACTGAGGATACAAGTACAAAAATATAATATGACACAGTCCTTGCTGTCAAGGACTATGTTCTAGGAGGCCCAGAAGATTGAAGTCATTCTTCCATGTGACAATGTAATTTTATGCAACTAGAACCCAATAATCTTTTGTAGTTTTTCCACTACTGCCCTGAAAGCAAGAAAACCAATGTGTGTGTCAGATATCACGATAAGTTTTAAAATAAAGGTTCACAAAACAAAAAGGTAAAATTTTCACATGTAGTCATGAGATAGGAACCTATTACAGACATCACATCTGGCCTTCTTAAGCAGGTTTGTTAACTGCAAAGGCACAAACTGAGTATAACTTCTTAAAAAGACAATCTTAACCTGGTTTGTTGTCTTAGAACCCAATGGGAGTTTTGTAAAGTGTATGTACCTCTTCTTGAAATAATGTTTAAAAATGTATAAAATAATAAGATACACAGAATTACAAAGAAAATAACCCATGCTGAAATAAAATATACTGAAAGTTAAAGTGTTAATTAAAGAAACAAGTTCACAGACCCAAGGTGAAAGACCTTTGCTCTGAGACAACCCAAATTTTGTGATTGCTATCTTCTCCCTAGATGTAGCTTTTTTTTTTAAACAAGAGAAGGCATTTAGTTTTTATATCACCTTCATTTGGGAATAAAAACCCTTTCCTGTCCAGTAAACCTTCCCATGTAACAAAATTTTGCTTTTTTTAATGAAAAAAATAGTTCAACAACAAACTAACATGACCACTTTTGAAAGTATATGAAATATTTTACATCTCCCCAGTTCCCTATCTCTGCAATTAAGAGAGGGAAGTACAATATTTTCAGATCTTTGATGGTCCTACGTTTTAAATACTCAGACTAGGTAGGATGTGTGATGTGACTTTTGGCCCTACACATAATTCTTCTGGGTCTTAACTCGAATTTTGCTGGAAATTCTCTCTCAAAAAGGAGAGCATTTCCTCTTTGTCCTTGAAAGGCTACAGAGAGACACAAACACAGGAGGTTCTGACACCAATTCCAAGGTTGTTTTTAGCTGTCCTGTCCTGTATATGCCAGGAAAAAAAAATCATGAGAAAGTCTATGCACTAGTGTTTCCGTAGTTTGGCCTTTTATGGAGTCAATTCCAAAGTTCTACATTCATCAGACTGTCTGGCTCAATGTGCTGAAAAAATCCTGAGGTATCACATATAAAAGTGTGAGCCAGGAAAGAGACTACACCATGACAACTTAAATGGGGTGGGATAAAGGGCTAAAACTCAGTGCTAATATGGTTGTATGAGGTGGGAGGAGGCAGTTGTTAATTACAAAATGAAAATAGATCCACCACACTTAGGGTATAAAAAAGGGGGAGAGGTGACAGACTATTCCAAACCTATTGTGTGCCATGGGAATTTTAGAGTCTAACCCTCTCATTTTAAGAACAAGGAAACTGAGGCCCTGGGAAGTGATTTTATACAATTAATCCAAACATTTATTAGGTGCCAGTGTGCACCATGCCTGATTCACCCAGCACCACAGATTAAATTAATGAAAGAGCTGGACAGAACCACCCAGGGACCTAACTCTTAATCCACCACCCTATCACCTCATCAGGGTGCCATTTTATAATCCACCAGATGTTTGAAACGGAAACAAGTCTATGAAACAGGCATCCAGCTTACTCTTCCTTGCCTCTATACATCCTTCACAGCTCTCTCTGCTTAACCACAGGTGAACATGCTCCCACCTCAGCTGTTAGCTGTTGATGGATTTTTCCATAAATAGATGTGAAGGAGTCAGAGGAAAAACAAGTCTCTGAAATAAGCTTTTATAATAAAATATTGGGAGAGAATATGTATCTAGAATAATGCCTAGCAAAAAGAATGATTCATCTGCAATTTCATTTGGCTTTATAGTGTTTTAATACTTGCAGAGGAAGTATTAAAGTAGAGGCAGCTGGACAGAGTGTTAGGTCTGTTGTCCGGAAGACCTAAATTCAAACTGAGTATCAGACATGTATTAGTCGTCTGGGCAAGTCATTTAACCTCTACTTGCCTCAGTTTCCTCATCTATAAAATGAGGCACACAGTGCCCAGAACTCCCTCCAATACCAGCCATTTACTGGGTATTTGTTAATATGATCTGGGTTTTTTTCACCCAAATACTGCCCCCTTCCATATATTCTAACATTTGAGCCAAACTGAACCACACTCTGTACGTAATCACCTACATCTTGTCCTCTCCTGTATCTGGACCTCTGCTTACCCTATCCTCCATAATTGGAATGGGGGGAGAAATGGCAGAGAAGAAGGAGAGGGGAGAGAGATAGAAAGGAAAAGGGAGAAAGAAGAGAGATAAAAATTTAGGGATAAAGAGGGAGGAATAAGGAAGGAATGAGGAAAGGAAGGGAAAGGAGGAGAAAAGAAAAAGAATATGAGAGTATGATAAAAAATAAAAATATGCATATTTTGGGCAGGCATTGCAGACAGACAAGGGGCTGGGACTAGAATTTTGTCATAAATTAAAATGGTAACTGAAAAAGACTTTCAGTGATCCTAAGCTGCTATCACAGAAAACCAGCTCTTCAATACCAAGGTTCTCTCAGGGACATGATAAGGCTGGCAATCAAGGACTATCACAATCTTAGAAGAATCTGACTCACAAGCCACACTGAAAAGCAATCGCAGGCATCTGATGTGTCTAAGTAGCTACAGCAGGCTACCCATGATAACTTACTCCTAAGAAGTACCATAACAAACACTGAGGACACATATCAGAAGTGGAGATGGGCCATCCACGAAGTGAGAATGAGATAAGTGATAACTTGAGTGATATGCTGGTACCCTTCAGACCCTGGATCATTTGGGGTACAGCCTCTCTGGAGGATTTATGGAAAGATACAGGGAAGAATTACACAGAATACGAAGATACATTATGGTTTTTTAATCAGTACAAGTGGAAGAAACATGTAAGGCTTATGAAATATAGCTCCCAGGGGCAGCTAATGGTGAAATTGATAGAGCACCAATCATGGACTAAGGAAAATCTGAGTTCAAATCTGGCCTCAGACATAACTGTGAGCCTGGGCAAGGTGCTTTACTTAGAAAGGAAGGAAGGGAAGGAGGGAAGAAGGGAGGGAAAGAAAAAGGAAGAGAGAGAAAAAGGAAGAAAGGAAGAAAGAAAGAAAGAAAGAAAAGAAGAAAACTTGCTCCTAGTGAGTATCAGTGTCTCCACTAAGCAGTCAAGAACTATGGGACTTCTTGTTCACAGAACATGAAAGGATCTCTATTTCTAAACAACACAATTCAGAATAAAATTGAAGAAGGCATTCCAAGATCCCTCCCAACTCTAAATGTGAATGAGCAATCATAATGCTAATTAACTACTGGAATCTCTCTGATTAATTAATCCCTCCTCTTCTGTACTATGTGGATAAGACCTGGGTCACCCACCTCAAAAAGTTGTTGTGAGAAGGTATTTGTAAACCTAAAAACACTACAGTAAATGAGAGCTCCTACTGGCATTAATGAACAGCTAGGTGGTCTGGAGTCAGGAAGACCTAAGTTCAAATATGGCCTCAGACACTTAATAACCGTGTGACCCTGGGCAACTCACTTAATCCCTATTTGCCTCAGTTTTCCCATCTGTAAAATGAGTTGGAGAAGGAAAGAGCAAAACATTCCAGTATTTTTGCCAAGAAAGCCCCAAATGTGGGTCACGAAGAGTCAGATATAACTGAAACAACTCAGTTTATTTGTTAATACCAATATATTTACAAATTGGTATTAACAAATAAACTGTAAACAGAAAGGATTATTTCCTTCCAGTAACAACTTGTTATTTAATTCAGCTCCATAAATTTTATGTAGGTACAATAAATTCAATAAAATATAGTTTGTGTATTTATATTGTTAGAAACTGAAAGCAATCATGCTGCCTTGCAAGTAAATTTTTAAGATAGGCAAATTCAGTATGTATGAAAGACTTAAGATCACAAATTAATAGGATATAGGACTGAAAGCAGCATCAAGAATGTGCTTATTTCTGCATATATTACAGAAATACATGCACGTGGTACTAGAAAGGACCCTGGAGACCATCTGATCTAATGTCCTCACTTTACAGAAGAGGAGTCCAACTTAGAAAAGCACAGGCTACACAGGTTATTCGTCTAGTATTTTTTCTACCACACCCCTCTGCTTTTCAATTCATGAAAGATATTCCTTCCATAAATGCCACTTGAGTCTCTTGGCCTCTCTCCTGAGAAAGCAAACAAAGCCACAATTAATGTCAACAATAAGACATACTGTACTTTTTTTTAACTTTCCACAATGGAGACAATTCTCTCTGGTGATCTACAACAGGTCTGGACTACTCAGACCACTAAAGGGTCCTTGAATGCCAGACAAAGGAGAATCAACTCTTTTCAATAGGCAAAAGGAAGCCATTGACAACAGCAACAATAACAAAACATGAAGAACGTGTGAGATAACATGTACAAAGTATTGTGCAAACCATAAAGCATGTGTTAAGTATAATAATGGTCACTGCTATTATTACTTATTCTACTCATATAGGGCTTTAAAGAAGAGGTGTCAAACGCCTTGCCCATCCATGGGTCACATGCCGCCCACAACGCCCCTCAACATGGCCCAAATCTGATTGGAATGTAATTGGAACATATTTAACAAAATCAATAAAAATATAATAAAACTCAGATGAGGTGAATATGTAGTTTTCTAAGTCAATATTCCGCCCTACAGGGATCCTCATGCATAGTTTACCTGCCTCTGTTTCTACCTGAGTTGGATACTGCTACTTTAAGATTTATGAATCATTTTACATGTCATCTCCCCTGATCCTTGAACCCATCCTAGCAGGTGGGCGCAACTGTTATCATCCTCATTTTACAGGTGAGGAAACCGAGGCTGAGGGAGGTTTAGTGACCTCCCCAAGGTCACATGGCTAATATGGCTCTGAGGGAAGATTCGAACTTGGGTCTTTGCTGATTTCAAATTTAGTGCTCTCCTCTGGGCAACCTCGCTGTACCTCTTTGTTGAGGACAAGGGAACTGAAATGAAACTGGTTCTGGAGGAGGGTTGGCCCAAATGCAGAAAGCTGGGGTGGGGATTTAGCATGGATGGGGGAAAATCCTCATGAAACCAAGTCTCAGGATCAGGAATTAATTGGTGACATCAGCTTTTATTTTATTTTATTTATTATAAGATCAGTAACTGGTTGTGGAGGAAGGGTAGGAGGAGAGCACAAATATCTCCCTCTGACAGGCCACTGATATTCAATTAACTCTTTAAGTCATATACCAGGATGGGCAATTTTGCCCCCTACAGAAATGAGCAGCAGGCTTAGAAAAACTCCATAAAAGGTCTTTTCTTCTTCTCCATAGACCTTTCCTTTTTATGCATCGACCTGGTCACATATATATTATGCTCAAAAACATTTAGTGACCCCTACTACCTACTCAGTAACATTCAAACTCCTTTCCCTAATATTCAAAGCCCCCAAATTAGGGAACATGTGAAAAAGTCTGATAATATTATCAGCATGTCACAATGGTGCCAAGTAGCATCAAGAAGTACATATATTTCTTTTCTTGGGCACAGTAGCATTCCATTAAATTCATGTACCACAATTTGTTTAGCTATTTTTCAACTGAGAAACACTTATTTTATTTCTGGTTCTTCACCACTACACAAACTGCTACTATAAATATTTTGGTATATATGTCCTTAGGGTATATGCCTAACAGAATCTTTAAGTCAAAGAGCATGGATATTTTAGTCATTTTAGTTTCTTTTTTTAGCATAATTTTAAAAACCTTTCCAAAATGCCTAAACCAACTCATAGCTTCCCCAAAGTGCATTAGTGAGCCCATCATCTTACCACAATCTTTTCAACATTGACTATTCCCCTTGTTCATCATCTCTCCCAATTTGCTTGAGATGAGGTGAAATCTGATTAGTGTTTCTTTTACTTTCGGTGATTTGGAATATTTCTCATACAACTGCTAAGTTTGAATTCTTCTTTCTTTTCATGCAGTTGTTAGGAGTTTGCAAGATTCTTTAGATGCAGTGCTTTTATTTATAATCCCATCCAATGAAAAGAAACAAAGCTGAATTTTCTTATGATGAATACACACACACATACACATGTACTCATATATACCAATAATTTTTTTCACATTAAAAAAAACCAATAAACAAAATCAGGAATAAATTCCCCCCCCTCCCCCCAAATCTTTAAGTACCACTGACTTTTATAGAATTCACTGCTTGCTTACCAGGATAGTCAATGACATCTTAGGTGACCTTCATATTCCTCACCATCATACAACTGCTGTTAGGATAAAACACAGGCTCAAACTTCAAGTAGACCTGAGAGGTCATTTACTCTAATCATTTCACTTTACAAATGAGAAAACTGAGGGCCCAGAAATTTAAGGGACCAGTTCAGGATCCCAGAACAATTTACTTAGTGTCTGAGGGTATTTCTGTTTCCAAGTCCAGCTCTTTATTAGACTGCCACCAACTTGATGCAGCTCCCCAAAAGAGATGTCAAACTGAATGAAACCTATTCCTCAAGCCTCCGTAGTGTGAGAAAAAGCTATAGCATGGAGAACTTGTTGCCCACAGGGACAAATCTTCTGAGAAGGAAGGCCTTTAGGGTGTCACTGTGAAATTTAAAACTCAAGGTACATCAGAATGCAGGGGCTGTAACAAACTAAGTTTATCAGATCTTAATAAAGAAGTGATGATGGTGCACCAGATAATGCAAGAAGTTCAACTGTACTCACAGTCTCAATCCTTCAGGTCACACTGGAGGCATCACCAGGGTTGAATGACAATAGCCCTCAGGGAGTATTGATGTTTCCTGTCAATGAGAAATGGATTGGTTATTACAGACTTGCAGGTTCAGGGTAGATTTTCAGTGAAATCTTCCCCCAAAGAGACTAAAAATAAACTTGCAGCTGCACTGAGGAGGTGACTTTTTCACCCCAATGGTTGCTTTTGAATTAGAGAATGAGAGTATCCTTAATGCTATAGAAAGAACTTTGTTTTTGTTTAAAAAAACAAACCAAAAAACAGATCCTAGGACCATTTGATCTATTTCTCAGGGTTTGGGATTCTAAATCTACTCTATATAAATAGGGTGAATCATGTTTTGATAATAACACTGAAACACTGCTGGAATAAGTAATGTGGTAACAACTCTTCCTTCTTTCTTCCCATATAAAATGGTAAAAGAAATAGCTGCTTTGCAGCAGTAACTTACCTAAGGATCATCACACTCTAAAACAGAATGTCATTGCAGAAAGGCTTAACAGTTAGGTGTTTTTAATAGCTAATGGCCTGTTTTTTAAAATAACATCACCACCAGAACCCCCAACTTCCAAAAACCTCTCAACACACACACATGCACGCACACACGCGCGCACACACATTTTGGCTAATCTACATTACACACTTTCCTACTTTTTAAAATTAAAATAAAATTAAATATTTTCTTGATGAGTCAAAGTTATTTTGAGGAACAGTAATTACTGTACCGTCCCATAATAAAATGATGTCCTAAGGGCCTTGTAAAGAAAGGGAGGCTTGTTAACTGGGAGAATGAACAACCTACAAGTCTACTGGAATCATTTTGATTTTAGGTGATGTGAACACTTCAATTTATCCTTCTGTATTTCTGATGGGGGGATGGAACCTGAACTCCCAAAAGTAAAAGACCATGTCTTTGAAAGCAGCCCAATCCTTCAATTTTCCCACACATTTCAGCAGCCCAGATCACTGGCCTATCACCCTGAGGCATCTGACCCAGCCCAGCCCATCTAGATACTCAATAGTCCTTTCACTGAATAACCTGGCCCACTCCAGGCTATATAACACTCCTTAATCTCATCCGGATCTTATGTCTTTTTTTGTATATAAGTATCAATCTTATCCCCATTAAGTGGCAAATTCATTAGAAACAAGCTACACTATTGGCATTACAATAAACCTTGTTACTTTGATTGCAAGATGGTTTGAAGGCTTGAATTCTTTCCAGGCCCCCCAGCCCCCCTGCCTCCCCATATCCTGATATTTTGGGGTTCCCAGCACCCCAAACCGCATTAAATTCTTTTTAGTTTCTTCATAAGGGGCAGAAAAAGTTAGCTAACTTAATATGTCTTAATATGGACAGGACACCAACCAAGCCACCATTCAATCAGGAGGTTTTCATAATTTAGTTGAGGTTGTGAACCTGTGACTTAGAAGAATGAACTAGTTGAGATTAATCATCCAGAGATGCTTCAGGAGGCATTACCCAAATTGGAGATATTCTGGGACTATGTACTCCATTTTCATATCCATTAAGGAAACTGATGTCACATGATCATTGGTGATCCTCGGTCTAGAGAACTTCCATTTAAGGATTTAGTTAGAAACCTTAGGAAGGCAATTTGTTTCAGTTCATTGGTTTGCATTTACAATAGGATAAACGGATTTTAAAGTTTTTCCCAGTGTGAAGAATTACAGACTCATGGCTTTCTCCTCTCTGGCCCTAGGACTGTTGAGAAATGCAGAATATGCATCCTGGGTACCTCTTTGGACTTAAGACCTGGGGAAAAGGAACACGAATTTGTCCTGGCCTTTGCATGGCCAAAAGAGTCAGAGTCTGGTTCTGGATCCCTCCTTAGCCCATCTACTTTATTTTTAAGAACTTGCAATAAGTAGTTATTTTTCTCCAGAAAGTTTTTGTTGCTTCTAGATAAGACCCAAAAGTTTATTTATAATTCTGATATAAAAACTAGTGATATAGCACTAAAAGTCCACAAATCATAAAACAATGAGGCTCTTGGGAAAAACAAAATCCACAAATTCTTCTAATACTGAGGGATGAAACCTGAGACAAAATGCAATGGCTAGATTCAAGCACACTCCTCTCATCCACTTTCACCCAATCCCAAATTCTTTCAATTAAATGAATGGTATAAATAAACTCTTTCTAGGATGTTCTAAAACAACCTAAATCTCTCATCAAAGTTCCTTGGAAATTTCAAAATTTGGTATTAAGCCCTAATTTAAAAATGACCAAGAGAACAAGCAAGACATGCCGGCAAGAGACCAAAAGGAAAGTTAATAGGGTTTTTCCAAAATATTTCAATATTTCAGGAAGAAAGTTCTGGCACCTTCCTCTAGTTCAAGTGGTTATCTAATCACCTAGTTGTTTCCATTAAAAGGAAACTACTTAGAACCACTCAGGCTAATTAATTAGAAAAGTCTATGGTAGAAATTCCCATTTAACTCTCAATACAAAACCCTTAACCCTTCTCTCCCCAGATAAAAATGGCTAACTTTTACATTCTTCTCTTCCACATTCAAAGGCAAACACATGGAAATTGTCTTCTGCAGATACCAAGACATCACATGAGCTAAGAGTCCTTCTCATTCTAACCACATGAAGTCTGTTTCTCAGTCTGTGACAACTATCTTCAGAGGTTATTACCATTTTTTTTTCCTCTATGGAGTTTTTGTGGTAACCCGTAGTCACAGGATTAGAGATTTAGAACTCAGACACCTAAGAGGTCATCAGGTCAAGTTTTTTTACTTGGACTGTGGCAGTCTAGTAAACCATACAGACCTCTTCTCAGAATAAAGTTTTAAAATGTATAAAACATATTGGGGATAACAAAGGAAACCAATTATGGACTCCAAGTTAAGAAATCTGGTCTGGTCAAATCTCATTTTATAAAGCAGGTTTTTAAATATTTTATAAAGTTCAGAAAGGTTTTTATATTTTAAAAAGCTCAGAAAGATTTGTTGATCTGCCTAGTATTACAAAGGTACTAAGTGTCAGAATAGGGTTATGAACGTAGGATCTCTTGATTAGACAGGCTGTTCTCTTGCTCCTCCAGTGTTCTTTGGGGCCTGTTAATATTGTCAGCAAGAGAGTAAGGCTAATAGAAAGGGATGAAGGTCTTCCTCTTATTTATATGTTCCAATGGCATAAAACTCTTATACAATGAAAACCATGGGCCCTTGAGAAACCTAAACTCCGGGGCAGCTAGATGGTACAGTGGATAGAACAGGCAATGGGCTTGCAGTCAGGAAGATCTGAATTCAAATCCAGTCTCAAGCACTCACTAGCTGTGTGACTGTGGGAAGTGACCTCACCCTGCTTGCCTCAGTTTCTTCATCTGTAAAATGAGCTGAAGAAGGTAATGGCAAATACTCCAGTATCTCTACCAAGAAAACCCAAAATGGAGTCACGAAGCTCAGATACAAAAGCTACAGTCAGAAGCTTGTGCTCGACTCCCCGCCTAAGAAAACTTCCCCCATCCACAACCTTCCATCCCTTCCCTTCATTTCTTAACCAGGACCAACAAGTTAACAATAATAAATACAGACACTGGAGGTGGGAAAACATTTGGGCCCAGAATTGAGCAGGAGGAAGCCAGTGGCTGGGTTGCATTTGGAAAATTACAAAGTGGTTTTTTGCATTATCAAAAACTTGTAAATAAAGTCAAAGACCCCCAGAAGATTATAGATTAGAATTGGAAAGGATCACAGAAGCAGTTGATAACCATTTATTATGTACAAAACACTGTCCTAAGTACTTGAGATACAAAGAAAGATGCCCCCATTACCATGTGAGATATTACCACATGGTAACAAGACTTCATCCGGCATGCAAAAAGTTATATACACACAAGATATATACAACAGTAGAGAAAGAATGTAATCTCTATTTGTTCAAATGTGCCTATCTAAACAGTGTAAATATCATTATGTGGAAGATATGTTTCTATGGATGATATATAAAGATAACAAAAACCTTGCATTAAATTCATCTATTTTGTAAGCAAATTGACTCTTTGAATTTCAATTTAATTTAAATCTAAATTAATTGACTGATTTGAATTCAATCTCTGCTGTTCTTATGTTTTCATAGTGTGTAAAGCAACACTGAACAACATAAGATAAATGGGGTTCTCTTAATGGTGATATAACTTCAGGTTTTAATGTGCATAATTTGATGCTTTTTCACTTTTAAGTTATGGCTACTTGAAAAAAAATATGATGGAATACATTAGGAAGTAAGGTTAAAGAGGTCAGGAAAGGCCTCCTGAAGAAGGTGGCACCTGAGTTGAGTCTTGAAGGAAGCCAGCAGGGAGAGGCAGGGAAGAGAAGATTCCAGAGACGAGGGACAGCCAATGTAAATGCTGAATGAGGAGATGGAGTGTGGTGGACTAGGAAGAACAAGTCAATGGATGAGGTGAGGAAACTAAGGACAACAGTTAAGTGACTTGCCCAGGGTCACACAGCTAGTAAATGTCTGAAGCTAGATTGGAACTTAAGTCATTCTGACTCTACACTTGGCACTCTATCCACTATGCCACCTATCTGCCTATCATAATCTTTACTTTATAAAAAAAAAATCACTTTTTCAATATTTTGAGAAATCATGGTATTGTTGTTTTAAAAAACTAAAATAGCTGAAGAATGCAGATAGACAAGAAACCACCTAGGATGCCAGGCATGTTTTCAGCCTTCTTGTCTCCCTCCCTTCCTGGGGTAGGTCCTTGAGGATTCCCTGGAACACATGTTTCCAGCTCACTTTCTTTCTGGGAGTTGGGGATGGGGGGAAAGTGTTGAGGGTCATCAGCTTGCCACTTGTGTCAGAATTCCTACTAATGATTCTGACCCCATAATGTAACAGAAGAGAGTAATTTTGTGTCTCTGATCAAGTAAAGAGAGATAGTAAATTTCAGAAAGCTGAACCAAACTCAAGATGGCATCCTCATCTTCTCAATATACATGTGATCTGGTAAGATGAGTCAATTAGTAAACAAGCATTTATTAACCACTTACCATGTTCCAAGCACAGTACTAAAACACCCCCTGACCTCAAGATGCTTACGCTTTAATAGGGAGAAAACATGTAAAAAAAAAAACAGATGTATACAGAATAAATGATCTGAAAGCATTAGTAGTTAGAAGTGGGGGGAGAGGAAGTGAGATGGTCAGGTAAAGACTCCCACAGAATGTGGGTGTTTGAGCTGAATATTAAAGAAAGTTGTTCTGTCCTGTCTGACGCTCTGTGACCCCATTTGTGGTTTTCTCGGCAGAGATAGTGGAGTGCATTTCTTTCTTCAGTTTATTTTACAGATGAGGAAACTGAGGCAAAGAAAGCTAAGTGACTTGCCCAGGGTCCCATAGCTAGTAAGTGTCTGAGGCCAGATTTGATCTCAGGCTCCTCTTGACTCCAGGGCTGGTGGCTCTATCCACTGAGCCACCCTTGAAGAAAGCCAAGGAAACTAAAGGGCTGAAGTGAGGAGGCAGAGCAATATAGGCCTGGGAAACAAAGACCCAAATACTGGAGACGGGAGTGTTCTATTGGAGGAATTTCAAATATTTCATGATATGATATGTCATATTACATCCCTTGAGTACTATGGTGTAAGATGGGTTTTGTTTATCAACTTTTTGTTTTCAGAAACACAGGCCTAGCTTGTGCTTTTGGATTATGGGGTATATAGTAGGAAGTAAAAGGTAAAAATATTGGGGAATGTAATAATTTATATCGTGCTTCAAGGTATTCAAAGCACTTTTTTTTATGTCTGAAAAGAGAAACAATGGTCTAAGAATAATCAATTTATTAGTTAGGCTAACAATAACCTATAAATTGGTTCAAGGGTCTCTATTTCAATGATCAGAGACCACAAGATAAGGCTTAATGGCCTTCACATATTTTGGGGAAATATTAGATAACAAGGTTGAAAAAAATGTAATTGGTTACAGAATAGAACAGAGGTAGGGAACCTGTGTTTCAAGGTCACATGAGGTCTTCTAGGTCCTTGGGTGTGGCCTTTTGATTGAGTCCAAGTTTTACAGAACAAATCCTTTTATTATTAAGGGAATTTGTTCTGTGAAGTTTGGATTCAGTCAAAGGGCCACACTTGAGGACCTAGAGAGTCACATGTGGCCTCAAGGCTCTAGGTTCCCCACCCCTACATTAGACTACATAGGTTACAGACTACATAACTGATGGGAACTTGGGAATGAGGAGATAGCAATAAACCCCCTCCTTCCCTCCAATGACTGAGAAATCTTCATTGTTTGAGGTTACCTACAAGATTTCTTTGGATAACAAATCAGACATCCTTGAAGGGTAGCTTGTGGTACAGAGATGCTACACCAGACTCCTTGGAGTCCACCACTGTCCTTCAAGAGTAACAGATTTCTTTGACATAACAAGAGAACAGTGATTATCAAGAGAACTTGATTTCTAAACTCAACCCATTACAGGACAGATGAATTTCTGAATTAAGGTCAGAGACAAAGAATCATAACTTAGGTAATCATGACAGGGCAAAAAATCAATTAATTAAAAATAGGATCCATTTTTTTAAAAGACACATTATTTCAATAAGTTAACTCATTTGGTCCTTCCAACAGCCCTATGAGGTAGAAAGGAGTCAGACTATGAATAGCTTTAAATGTCAGACAGGAGTTTCTATTTGATTCTATGAGTAACAGGAAGTCACTGGAGTTCTTTGAGCAGAGAAAAGACATGTTCAGATGTAAAATTTAGAAAAATTGCCACTGGAAGCTCAGAGAGTCAAAGAGAGAGAGAGAGAGAGAGAGAGAGAGAGAGAGAGAGAGAGAGAGAGAGGGAGGGAGGGAGGGAGGGAGGGAGGGAGGGAGAGGGAGGGGGGAGGGAGAGGGAGGGAGGGAGGGAGGGAGGGAGGGAGGGGGAGAGAAAGAGAGAGACAAGTTAGGCTATTGAAATAACCCAGGCAAGAGGTGATAAGAATTTGAAGTCATGTTATGGTTGTGTAGAAAGAAACAACCAGATGTAAAGAAAAGATGTTGTGACAGTAGAAAAGACAAAATATGACAACAGATCAGATATGTGAGGTGAGGTAAAGAGTCAAGGATGATACCCAGGATGGAAGCCTAGATGACTAGCAAGTCAACAGTTCATTCAAGAGTAATAGGGAAGTTCAGAAGAGGAAAGCATTTGGGGAAAGCTACTGAGTTCTGGATGCTGGACAATGGGGAGTTTGAGGCACATTTTCACTCCTATTAGCTTCCCGATAATCATAATGATGGAAATCTAAAATTGATCTTATGGAAAAGAGAATATTTCCTTTATTTTTTCAATAAAGTTTCATGATTGAACTGAAAAGATTTTGAACACTAACCCTCCAAGGGCTAAGTCTGCTGTAAGAACCACACAACCAATTATCAAAAGGCTTATGAACAGCAGGTTGGTTAATGAGCTCTTTGGAATGAGTTCTTCTGGGCAGCTGCCCTCATAGAGCAACAAAGACCTCAGCTATGAAGTTATCAAAATTATTAGAAGTTCTTCACTGTAATTAAAGAATTTCCTGCCATATCTGGAACCTTGAAAGATTCACCAAGCAAAATGCATATCCATGAAGGAGTTCTGGGTACTGTTCTGCCTTAATGACTAAAGCTGCTGCTCCATGGTAAAAGAGGACCTTTCTCTAACATGGCTGCCCTGAATTATATAAAACATTTGATATGCTGGAAAAGGTAAAAAAAGCATCATTTTACATTGCTGGATTCCACATTACCACACATTCAGCACATGATCTTAACTCTGCCATTTCAAACAAATCCTCAGGAATAACAAGGTTTGGGGGAGTACTTTTCACTAGAAGCATGAAAGGATGAAAGCACAGAATTATCTAAGCACTGTTTATTCTCTTCTTCTCCCTGCCCCCACTGTCTTTAAAAAAAACACTTATCTTTTTAAAATGATGTACTTGGGTGGGGCGGGGATGACAGACAAGATATAATCTGACTTCAGCACAAGTCTGAAATCTCACCCCTTCTTCTGGAAAGAGAATCCAGGCCCTACTCTCAGTAGTAGCAAGTAATCAAAATTAATTTTTCAGTCCCATTGGCAGCACAGCAGAGTCGAATCCCAGCTAAAACGCATGCTGACAATGTGACTCACAACACTGACTCAGAGCAGATTCAGCAGGAGAAGTGGAAGTTTCTTAGTTTCCAAATTCTATTCCAATATCTCTAATAACTGAGAAAGAAGACAGGGTGTACTGCAAAAGCTACGGAACAATTTTAGAATTAGAAGACTGCTTCCACTAGCTTGCTCTGTGACCACAGTCCAGACACAATATTCTTGGACTTCAGTTTCCCCATCTGTAAAACCAGAGGAATAAGCTAGGTGACTTCTGAGTTATCTGCCATTTAAATTCTTTTCCTTTTCATACATAAGGAAAATAGCTACTAGCTAAGTATCCTCTTATTTTCTGTTATTATAAGACTTCGCTTTTTTAAAAGAAAGGACAAGCAAGCAGAAGCATGGAGTGCTTGCAGCCCAGGAAGTGCAGAGCACAGCCTGACATAGCAGGGACGGGACCCTGAACAGAATTCAGGGAACCACCAGCAGCACCAGTGCTCAGATTGCTCAATCCACAAACAGCTTCAAAGGTCAGTAGAAAGACCCCTTTACCCAGGAGAGGGGAACACAGTCTGGACCCCAGCAGCAGTCACTGCAGCTGCGGCTTCCAGTTTTGGAGATCTCCACCTAAAGCCCCTGGGAGAACTGAACAGCTGATCTAAATCTCAGCCCTGAGCTCAGCCCTGACAAAGAACTCAAAAGTAACTGGCTGGGAAAATGCCCCCCAACAGGAAAAAGAATAAGACAACAGAAGGTTACTTTCTTGGTGAGCAGGTATTTTCCTCCATCCTTTCAGATGAGGAGGAACAATTGAGGTCTTCAGAAGAAGACCTAAAAGTCAAGGTTTCTGCAGGCAAAACCTCCAAAATAAATATGCAATGGTCTCAGGTCATGGAAGAGCTCAAAAAGGATTTTGAAAATCAAGTAAGAGAGGTGGAGGAAAAGTTGGAAAGAGAAATGAGAGTGATGCAAGAAGACCATGAAAAGCAAGTCAACAGCTTGCTAAAGAAGACCCCAAAAATGCGGAAGAAACTAACAAAATAGACTAACTCAAATGGCAAAAGAGGTCCAAAAAGTCAATGAGGAGAAGAATGCTTTAAAGAGCAGAATGAGTCAAATGGAAAAGGAGGTTGAAAAGCTCACTAAAAAAAATGTTCTTTAAAAATTAGAATGTATATGGAAGTCATTCGCAGAATGTAGCAGATCATGTTTGTGTGTGTGTGTGTGTGTGTTTTAGTGTATTATGTTTTGATTTGTTATATGATTTCTTCCACTTATGTTAGTGCGACTACATAGCATCACTATAGTGAAAATATGCTCAATAGGAAAGTATATGTAGAACTTATACAGAATTGTA
>CM053771.1:337948931-338034985 GCA_028658325.1 Potorous gilbertii
GCTTTAAAGAGCAGAATGAGTCAAATGGAAAAGGAGGTTGAAAAGCTCACTAAAAAAAAAAGTTCTTTAAAAATTAGAATGCATATGGAAGTCATTCGCAGAATGTAGCAGATCATGTTTGTATGTGTGTGTGTGTGTGTTTTAGTGTATTATGTTTTGATTTGTTATATGATTTCTTCCACTTATGTTAGTGCGACTACATAGCATCACTATAGTGAAAATATGCTCAATAGGAAAGTATATGTAGAACTTATACAGAATTGTATGCTGTCATGGGGAGGGAGTGGGGTAGCGGGGTGAAGGTGTGGGGGGGATAAAATTTTAAATTTAAGGAAGTGATTGTAGAACATTTATAAATAAATAAAATAAAATTTAAAAAATAGGAAAAAAAATTAGAATGTAACAGATGGAAGCTCACGGACTTTATGAGAAACCAAGAAATTACAAAACAAAACAAAAGAAAGTAAAAATAGAAGATAATGTGAAATATCTCACTGGAAAATAGATTCAGGAGAGACAATTTAAAAATTATAGGACTACCTGAAAGCCACGATCAAAAAAAGAACCTAAACATCATCTTTCATGAAATTATCAAGCAAAACTGCCCTGATATTTTAGAATCTGAGGGTAAAATAAATATTGAAGGAATCCACCAATCACCTCCTGAAAGAGATCCCCAAAGAAAAACTCCTAGGAATATTGTAGCCAAATTCCAGAGTTCCCAGGTCAAGGAGAAAATATTGCAAGCAGCTAGAAAGAAACAATTTGAATAGTATGGAAATAAAATCAGGATAACACAAGATCTGGCAGCTTCTACATGAAGGGACTGAAGGGCTTGGAATATTTTAGAAGTCAAAGGAACTGGAATTAAAACCAAGAATCACCTACTCAGCAAAACTGAGTATAACACTTCAGGGGAAAAAATGGTAATTCAAAGAATGATATGGAGGACTTTGAAGCATTCTTGATGAAAAGATCAGACCTGAAAAGAAAATCTGATTTTCAAACACAAGAATCAAGAGAAACATGAAAAGGTAAACAGGAAAGAGAAATCATAAAGGACTTTCTAAAGTTGAACTGCTTACATTCCTACATGGAAAGACAATATTTATAACTCTTGAGACTTCTCTCAGTATTTAGGTAGCTGCAGGGATATTATACATACACACACACACACACACGTGTGTATATAGATATATATGTATAAATAGAGAGCACAGGGTGAGTTGATTAAGAAGGGATGATATCTAAAATAAATAAAATTAAGGGGTGAGAGAGGAATATATTGGGAAGAGAAAGGAAGAATTGGAATGGGGCAAATTATCTCTCATAAGAGAGGCAAGAATAAGTTTATTCAATAGAGCATAAGAGGAGATGAGAGGGAAAAAGTGAAGCTTACTCTCATCACATTTGGCTTAAGGAGGGAATAACATGCTCACTCAATTTGGTACGAAAAACTAGCTTACACTACAGGAAAGTAGGGGAGAAGGAGACAAGTGGGGTGAGGGGGATGATAGAAGGGAGGGCAAACGGGAGAAGGGAGTAAATAGAAGTAAACACTTATGAGGAGGGACAAGAGCAAAAGAGAGAACAGAATAAATGGGGGGCAGAATAGGATGGAGGGAAATATAGTTAGTCTTACACAACGTGACTTTTATGGAAGTCTTTTGCAAAACTACATATCTATAGCCTATATTGAATTGCTTGCCTTCTCAGTGGAGATGGATGGGGAGGGAGGAAGGGAGAGAAGTTGGAGTTCAAAGTATCAGAAACAAATGTTGAGAAATGTTTTTGCATAAAACTGGGAAATGAGAAATACAGGTAATAGGGTATAGAAATCTCTTGCCCTACAAGAATAGAGAGAAGATGGGGATAAGGGAAAGGAGGGGTATGATAGAAAGGAGGGCATATTGAGGGAAGGTGAAATCAGAATGCAAGACATTATGGAGTGGGGAAGTGGAGAGATGGGGAGAAAATTTGGAACTCAAAATTTTGTGGAAATGAATGTTGAAAACTAAAAATTAATAAATGTTTAAAATAAAAAAAAAGAAAGGATAATCAAATCCATGCTCTATTTTGACCTTTCACCCCCTCCCTTTCTTAAAATTCTGAAACAAAGATAAGGAAAGTATTAGGTTCTCACTCATTATCAGTTAGTTAATGTCATTTAAAAAGGAAAGGGACAAAGGTATTAATATCCTAACTAGAGGGGATACCTCTTCACCTTATCATCCCTTTAGGAAAAAAACCCTCTGGCTGAGCTGGATGGGCAAATGGCCACTGATTTCGTCAAGATTTGTCACACTCAAGTGGTCTTAAAAGATGCCAGCTTATCAGTCCTCAACTGAAACGTGGAGGAACTCAAATCTCCATGAGAGGCACAGAAGACATAGGGAGAGGGAAGTCTATGAGAAGTAATGTGGATGTGGAACAGTGGGAGCTTAGACAAAAGAAGCAACTCTGAGAAATAAGGGTGGATGTGGAGATACCCACCATGAAACTAGGAGCAAAGCTATGTGGTTATGATGGATGCTATGGTCTCTGAAAAACCCCTGGACTGCAGACCCCTAAAATGGTAATTCTGTACTTGTTCTTTTCCCCCTGGACTCCCTTACAGGAGTCTAATTTTTTTTCCTCTAGGAATGAAAGAATTCTGTTTCTTTATAATGTATCTACCTATCTTTCTAAAAAATGAAAATTTTAAAAAGCCAACAACTTCAATAGGTGGTTAACCATTGTTCATCTGAGTGTACTTAGTAAGAAAGTAGGTGGGAGGAAATAACTGAAGAAAACATTCCAGGAGAGGAGACAAATAAGACTTAAAAATGTGATATTTTGCTAGAGCACAGTCTCTGCCTAAGGGTTCTTTTCTGGGCAGGGGAGGAAAGAGAATTAGAGATCTCTTACAACTTCCCAAAATGGTAGAGAATATTTAGACTAGGAAATCCATTCAGGCAATGCATAAGGGTGAGAGGGTTGGACAAATAAATATAGCTAACCCATCTCACCACTCCATCCTACCTGTCTTACACAGAGAGAAAAGAGATTTTTTTATTGGATTATCTCAAATCAAAATCACAAAGAGTATAGTATGTGTTTGCCTTAAAACTCAATCTCTCTTTTTGGGCTCCTTCTAAATGAAATTAGGATTCAGAATGATCATGACAAGTTAAAATACTTCGACCAATTCTAATACAATGGAATTTAATATGGAAAACACAAAATTCTATACTTGAATTTAAAAAAATCAACTTCACAACTAAAAGGCGGTGAAGTCCAGGCTAAACAGTAGCATATATGCTTAAGATTCAGAGTTTTAGTGTATTACAAGCTATCAGTCAATAATTTATTATGGAAGACCAATATGCTAATATAGTCTCAGACTGCATTAAGAATGGCTTTATGTCTAGGCATAGGGAGGGTCAAGAGTCCCATTATACTTTTCCATAATCAGACCATATTTAGAATATCACTGTGTTTGCTTTTTGCCATCACATTTTAGGAATATGTCCAGAAGAAGGGAATCAAGATGGCTGAAGGGCTTGGTGATCATGCTACATTAAAGGAAGTAAACATGATCAACCTGGAAAAGAGAAGATATGGAGAGTCAGTGACAACAAAAAAGACTTCAAATACACCAAATACAATTTTTTTGTGGTAGTAAAGAAATGGAAACTAAGTAGATACCCATCAATAAATAAACAAAATGGGTTACATACATAACAGAAGATCACTGTACTATAAGAAATGCTGATCATAATGACTACACAGAAGGATGGAAATATTCATTATAAACTGATGCAAAGGGAAGTAAGCAGAACCAAGAAAACATTATACATGGAGTCTACAATAATGCAAATGGAGAGAAGAACCACAAGAAAATTACAAATGAATGCTGTGAAACTGTAATAGCCACGCTTGACCCCAAAGAAGAAATATAAAAGGCACCCTCTCTTGCTGGGATGAGAGTTAGGAGTAAGGAATACTGTATATAACATTAACTTTTTTGATGTGTCTGTCAGTTTTGCTGATTTTTTTATCTTTTCTTCTCCCTTTAAAAAAAAAACTTTATTGTAAGGGATTGCTCCCTTGGAGAGGGCAGGGGAAAATGTAGGCGACATAAAAACACTATGTTAATTAAAATCTTATAAAATTAAAAAAAAAAAGATTTTGCAGAGGTGGGGGTTCAAAGAATGAAGAACACTGCACATAATATGGGATTTTTTTTTTTGATGTGTTACCTGGTTGTGCTTAATTTTCCTTTCTTAAAAGAAATATTATAAATGATGGCTCCGAGGAAAAGTGAAGAATACAAGGAGAATGCTGGAGTCAAATGATATAAATAAATATCTGCAAATAAGATGGAGGGGAATGATGTGATATTTGTTTTCAATTATCTGAAAAGGGATTAGACTTACTTTTTTGACTCCAAAAGGCACAACCAGAAGTGAGGTGAAGAAGTTGTAGACAGTCATACTGAAATTGACTGCCTAAAAAAAAACCTTCCTATGGCTCTGACCAAGGAAAAGGCTGCCTTGAGAAGTAGTGGATTCATTATCACTAGAAGTCTTCAAGCAAAGGCCAGAGGACTATTTTTTGAGTATTTTGTAGAGCAAAGGTGTCAAATATACCCCTGAGTTCTGTCTGAATCAGACTATAATGTAAATGAGAAATATTTAACAAAATAAATGAAAATACAACAGAACACAGATAATATTGGTATGTGGTTTTCCGAGTCAATATATGGCCTGCTGGGATCCCCGTGTAAGTTTAATGTTCCTGTTTGATGTCACTGTTGTAGAAGACATGTGTCTACGGGTATGGGTTGGACTGAAAGGTCTCTGTGGTCCTTTCTAAATCATGAGCTTGTTGAGCTCTTCTCTCTTTTACAGTCTAATTCTTCTCTCCTTCCATCTACATTCACAAAGGCACCTTGTGCTATTATATTCCGGGCCCTGTGGTCCCTCACATGAACCTTTTCTCCCATTCCCTGAAAGTCCACATATTCCATATCCCCTTCCTTCTTCCCAGATTTCACAACATACTGTATCTCTCCTGAACTAAAGACTATAATGTGTTCCTCCCTCTTCTGTTAGCCTAGACCTTGGCAAAGAACTTTGTTACATTTGTGAAGTACATGGCTGAGAACCATCAAATCTTCCAGGCACAAAATTAAGTAAAATCATTTTGATGTAGTAGGCTTGTAGAAAATGGGAAAAGAAGGGTAAAAAACCCTAATGGCATGTAATCTCCAAAACAAAGTAAAGTACAACTAACGAGGGTTTTCTTTTATTTTACTTAAAGGTTTTAACTGCCTGGAAGTCATGCCAGGCACCATCACATGAAGATGATATTTTATTATTCACCATTAATTTCTTCACTCCCACACCACTGTGGAGTGGAAAAGGAGAAAAAGCGCTATATGGGGCAGTCAAAAAACATGGGTTCAAAGCCTGGCTCTGCCCTTCCACTTTCAGCAAAAATACCTGTGTGACTTTGGACATACAATTTAATCTTACTGTGCCTCAGTTTCCTCATTTGTAACATAAGGGAACTGGACCAGATGACCCTCTGGGGGCCCTTTTTTCAGCCTCTACGGTTCACACTCCAGAAGCACACTCCAACTAAGTTAGTTTCATGGGGTAATAGAATCTGCGAGGTTTAAGGCACTTTATTGGACTTACACTCAATTGGTGAGATACACTGTAATCCTATCTATAAAATGCTACAGAACCACCTCAGGAGTGTAATTATATCCAAGGTAGTGCCCCCTTAGAGAAGTCCAATGAGACCTAATTACTAGGTCAACAATAGATTGCAGTGGATTTAGTGGCTAGAAGAGACTTAAAAGATACTTCCTACTTTTCCTGCCCATTTCCCTGCTGTTCTCCAACTCTTTTACTTTTAAAAAAAGTTCAATATCCAAGCTTAGGCTGCTGCCAAAATAATAGTACTCTGCACCAGTAGGCTATATAGACTTGGTGTTTTCATATAAATAGCTTCCAGCGATTCGGGATAAAACATGTGGTTTCCATTAGGACCTTTTCTATATACTCCCCTTAAGAAAGAGTATTAAACTACCCTAATATGCTTCTCAATCAGTCAGCCTCTCTCATTGCCTGGTGAACTAGTAATTCTAGCAACAGTCAAGATGTGCCATTCCTATACTTGAAGAAGGAAGTCTTATCAACAGAGACACACTCAACTTTTTTATCTTAATCCTCCCTTGTTCCCACCCCACTCACCAGAGAACTGAAATTGAAAAATAAGTAGCAGGTCATTATGGTTACATTTTAATCAAGCATCACTTATTTTAGGAGAACACATGACCAAGGGTCTCTGTGTTATGACATTACATTTTATATTAGATAAAAATTGCCACTTTGGTGCCTTCTAACACCAGAGCTTCTTAAACATTTTCCACTTGTGAACCCTTCTTAAACTGTGGGGTCATAACTCACAGTTTAAGAAGCACTGCAACAAGGGGTAGAGCCAAGATGGCAAACTAGAAGCAGAGACTTGCTAAAGCGCTCCCCCCAGACCCCTCAAAAGGCCTATAAAAATCGAATAAACAAATTCTAGAGCAGCAGAAGCTACAAAATGACAGACTGAAGCAAATTTCTAGCCCAAGACAAATCTGGGAAGTGGACAGGAAAGGTCTATCACACTGGGCTGAGTTTGGCATGGACTGTGGCAATGCTGACAGAGCTAGAGCAGGCCCTAGGGGACTAAATTGCTGATGGTGGCTACAATTTTAACACTTCTCAACGCACAAACACCGGACCTACAAAGGTCAGTGGGAGAGGTCTCTCATCTGGCAGGGAGGGGAGCATGGTCCAGTCCTCATCCCAGCCCTAGGGCAGCAGCAGCCACTGCAGAAACTGAAGCTGCTTCTGGTGTCCCTCACTTAACAAAGAGCTCAAAAGGAAAGTAACTGACTGGGAAAATGAGCAAACAGGGAAAAGAAATAGACTACAGAGTCTTATTTTCTTTGTAAAGAGGTATTTTCTCACAACTGGTGACAAAGGAAGATTAAAACATACAACCATAAGACAACAGCAAAGACAAAGCTCCTGCATCCAAAGCCTAAATATGAATTGGTCTCAGGTCATGGAAAAGCTCAAAAAAAGATTTTGAAAATCAAGTAAGAGAGGTAGAGGAAAAATTGGGAAGAGAAAATAACAGCTTTAAAATTAGACTTACCCAAATGGCCAAAAAAGTCCAAAAAGCCAATAAGGAGAAGAATGTCTTAAAAAGCAGAATGGGTATAATAGAAAATGGGGTCCAAAAGCTCACTGAAGTAAATAATTCCTTAAAAACTAGAATGGAGCAAATGGAAGCCAATGACTTTACAAGAAATCTAGAAATTATAAGACAAAGCCAAAAGAATGAAAAAAATAGAAAACAATATGAAGTATATATCATTAGAGAAACACATGACCTGGACAATGGATCCAGAAGAGCTAATTTAAAAATTACTGGACTGCCTGAAAGCCATTATCAAAAAAAGAGCCTAGACATTATCTTTCAAGAAATTATCAAGGAAAACTGCCCTGACATTCTAGAACCAGAGGGTAAAATAAAAATGGAAAGAATTCACTAATTACCTCCTGAAATAGATCCCAAAAGGAAAACTCCTAGGAATATTGTAGCCAAATTACAGAGTTGCCAGGTCAAGGAGAAAATACTATAAGCAGCCAAAAAGAAACAATTCAAGTATTGTAGCAACACAATCAGGATAGCATAAGATTTAGCAGCTTCTCTACTAAGGGATCAGAGGGCATGGAATAAGATAGTCCAGAGGTCAAAGGAGATAAGATTAAAACCAAGAATCACCTACCCAGCAAAACAGTATAATGCCTGAGGGGGAAAATGGGCATTCAATGAAATACAGAACTTCTAAGTATTCTTGCTGAAAAGATCAGAGCTGAATAGAAAATTTGACTTTCAGATACAAGAATCAAGTGAAGCATGAAAAAGTAAACAGGGAAGAGAAACCATAAGGGACTTACTAAAGTTGAACTGTTTGCACTTCTACATGGAAAGATATTTGTAACTCATGAGACTTTTCTCAGTATAAGAATAGTTGGAGGGAATGTGTGTGTGTGTGTGCATGTGTATTTCTATATATATATATAGAGAGAGAGAGAGAGAGAGAAGGAGCACAGGGTGAGCAAAATATGAGGGAATGATATCTAAAAAAGAAAATTAAGTGTTGAGAGGAATGTACTAGGAGAAAGAGAGAGAGGCAGAATGTAGTAAATCATCTCACATGAAGGAGCTTTTGCAATGGAAGGGAAGAAGGGGAAGGTGAGAGGGCATAAGTGAGCCTTCCTTTCATCAGATTTGGCTTCAGGAGGGAATAACATACCCACTCAATTGGGTATGGAAGTTTATTCTACCCTACAGTAGAACAGTGGGGAAGGGGATAAGGGGGCGATAATAGAAGGGATGGCAGATTGGGGGAAGGGATAATAAGAAGCAAATACTTTGGTAGAGGGGCAGGTCAAAGGAGAGAATAGAATAAATAGAGTGTGAGACAGAATAGAGGGAAATATAGTTAGTCTTTCAGAACATGACTGTTACAGAGGTGTTTTGCATGATTACACAAGTATAACCTATAATGAATTACTTGCCTTCTCAATGGAGGGGGGGTAGGATGGGGTGAAGGGAGAGAACATGTAACTCAAAGCTTTAAAAATGAATGTCAAAAATTGTTTTTACATGCAACTAGGAAATAAATTATATAGGCAATGGGTTATAGAAATCTATCTTGCCCTACAGGAAAATAGATGGAAAGGGGATAAGGGGTATGGTAGGGGGGGGTAATAGAAGGGAGGGCAGATTAGAGGAAAAGGTAAACATAATACCTGTTCTCCTGGGGTGGGGAATGGAGGGAGATAATTTGAAATTCAGAATTATGGGGAAGTGAATGCTGCAAACTGAAAATAAATTGAAAAAACAAAAAAAAGCAGCACTTCAACACCACACTGTGCAATATAAAGTGCATTTCAAAGTTACAGAACATGTTTGAAAGAACAAGCAACAATCAGTTATCAGCATTAAGGGTATACTATGTATCTAAGAGGTAGGCAATACAAATAATGAAACAATTCCTACAAAACACTATTGACATATTTGAGGAAGTTTGCTTTAACAATGTGAAAAGTCTAATAACACTAGTAAAAGCCCCTGTTAACATTTTCTTCAGTCTCTAAATA
Organism: Potorous gilbertii; assembly: GCA_028658325.1. NCBI lineage: Eukaryota > Metazoa > Chordata > Mammalia > Diprotodontia > Potoroidae > Potorous > Potorous gilbertii. The sequence goes on from CM053771.1 coordinate 337,958,153, forward strand.
CAGAGAGAGACTGGTTTATCATTCAGGTATTTCCAAAGGAACAATCTAAATGTAGCATAGATGGAACTCAGATATTTTGTATATCTACAAACTAGTGAGACATTCTGCCACAAGAATTTCTCAGTGATCTCAATAGTTATTGCGCAACAATGTTTCTGTGACAAGGAACTGTGGTTGAGAGTAGGGCTGGACTTTACCTTTAAACTCTTTTCTGACACTTGTTTTAAAGAACCTGAAGCAATTCACAATTCTGCTTCACAAATATCATAAATACAATTGTAGTCTCTTGACTGGAGCAAAATGGACTCACAGAAAATGGGGCACATGTGGTGCTACCAATATACAACCTAATCATTTAATTATTCCATATACCTTTGAACTTCAAGCATATTATGATGAAACAAACCTGCAATTTTTCTAAAGGCTCTAACATATCAACACTGAGAAATTGCATCAGATTTGATTATGAAACTACCAACAAGGAAGGCCAAAAGCATCTAACAAACAGCGAAGTCCATCCCCACCAAGGAAAAGTGATTAGGTGTTTTCTTCCTTCTTAACACCATTGTGAAGCTACAGAAGCAGTCTCAATGAATACTGTAACTGAAAGATCAGGACAATTCTCTTACTTTGTGATAATCAGAGTTAGATGATCTTCTCAAAGATACACAGAGTTGATAAGTGGACAGGCAAATTGATAACTGCAAGGTAACTACAATAAAAATTTATTTCTATTTCTCAATAAATGATGCAAACGTATTAAAGATTAAAAAGGATTCTGGGAAGATGGTGGAATAGGTAAGAAAACTTTTGGTTCTCCAAATTTCCTCTATAAAAAAAAAGATAGATAATCACCTCAGAGCACCAGAAATAAACACAGGGTAAAGGAGTTGTTCTTCTAAGACAACGTGAGAAGATCCCAGGAAAGACAACCTTAAGGGGCAGAAGTTCTGCCTGAGAGAAGTGCAAATATCCCCAGGCTAACCCTGTAGAAACAAGAAAGTGGAGAGGGGAGAGTAGCTGGGTGGAGAGGCAGCCTCAGTCTTAGAAACTCTTTTGCATATAGTGTGGGGATCTGATGGCTGAGTAAGAGATGATTGAAGGACCTTCCCCTCTCAAAGGACACCAAACACAGCTGTGCTGACCAGACCACACCCCTGCTGAGTGCAAAAGAGCAGGGTGGGGAGCCTGTTGGCTGTGGGTGCTTGCAGGAAAGCAGAGTCCCTGGTTTCAGTTCCAGGGCAGAGACAACAGCTTCATTTTGAAGCCACTGGAGGGACTGCAGGGAGCAAGATCATTTGCAGAACAGTGTGGGTGAGGGCACTAGCCATGACTTAGGACAGAAAAGGAGAGCTCAATGAGAAAAACTGCAGAAAATAATAGCAACAAGGATCTGAGACTTGGGGCATCAATCCTCATACCTCAGGACTATAACAATTACATTAAAAGCTGCTAAAAACAAAGTAAAAATGAGTAAGCAAAGGAGTTAGAATCCAACCACAGATAGTTACTATGGAATTAGAGAAGATCTGGTTTTATATCCAGAGGAAGATAACTGAGCTTAAAAAGTCACTCCTGGTTCAGTGAGAAACCTCAAATGGTCCCCAATACAAAAAGAGTTCTTAGAAGAACTCAAAAAAACTTAAAAAATCAAATGAGATATTGAGGAGAAAGAGCAATCCAAGGAAATCAAGAAAATTACGGAAAGAGAGTCAACTAACTTGAAATAGGGAATCAAAACCTTAAGGAAGAAAATAATTCCTTAAAAACTAGAATTGGGCGAGAGGAAACTAATGACATTCTAAGACACCAAGAAATCATAGAACAAAAATTGAAAGAATGAAAAAATGCAAGAAAATGCTAAACATCCCATTCAGAAAAACTACTAATCTGGAAAACAGATTAATTTGGAGAAAAAATACAAAAATAGACTACTGGAAAAACATGATTAAAAAAAGAGTCTTGATATAATATTACAAGAAATTATCAAGGAAATCTGCCCTGAAGTTCTGGAACAAGAAGGCAAAGTAGAAAGGGAAAAAAAATCCACTGATCACCACCTGAAAGAGATCCCAGAAGGAAAATGTATGAATATCATAGCCAAGTTTCAAAACTTCCAGGCTGAGGAGAAAATATTGGAAGCAACAAGAAAAAAAAATTAAATACCATGGAGCTACAATAAAGTTCACAAAGACTTAGTAGCTACTACATTAAAAGACCGTATATCTTGGAATACTACATTCCATAGAGCTGAGGATAAGAGCAACTAATCCAGTAAAGTTAAGCACGATCTTGAATGAAAAAAAAAAAAAAGACATTTAACAAACTGAAAGATTCTGACAAAACTCCCAGAACTTAGGGGGAAATTTGACTTATAACATCCAGGAGAAATGTAAGGCAAACAGTAAAAATGAATTATAAGGTCAAATTGTTTACTTTATATATGTGAGAATATTAGCATATATTAGCAGGACTCTTGCTATTGTCATCATTATTTGGGTAGTTTGAAAGAAAGGGTTGGGTTGAGCTGAGTATGCTGGGGTCATTCTAAAAGAATAAAACTGTGGAGGGAGAGAAAAAAGTAGTACTTATCTCATACAAATGATGCATAAAAGGAATATTGATACAAAAGAATCTAGTAGCAGGGAGGGTGGGTAATGCTAGAAAACTTTCATCAGGAATGGGTTGAAGAGGAAATGTGTGTGCATACACATATACACACATGCCACATACATGTACAAAAGTCTTCTACATTCAGGAAAAAATAAGAGTGCAAGGGGATAGGGTGAGGAGAGAGGATAAGGGAGGGACTTTTAAACTTTTAGAGGAGTGGATAGATTAAGGAATAGGAAGGCAAAGTAGTGGGTAGAAGTAAAGCAGAGGAGTTAAGGAAAGACAGGGTAAATAGTGTGAAAAGGATAGTGAGGAAAAACAGGAAGGAGGAAAATACACAACCTATAGCTTATAATGTGAATGGGACTAATTTATCCATAAAAGGGAAATGTACAGTAGGGTAAAAATTTGAATTCAATTATGTTGCTTTCAAGAAACATAAAAATAAGAGAAACAAAGATAAAATAAAGGGCAGGAATGGAGCTCACTATGTTAAAAAAAGAAAAGCAAGGATAGCAATCATAATCTCAAACAAAAGTAAAGTTAAAATAGACTTAATCAAAAGTATAAAATAGAGAAACCACAATGTATGTGAGCAAATAGACCATTTTTAGGGGGCAGCCAGGGGGTGCAGTGGATGAAGTACCATTGCAGGAGTCAGGAGGACCTGAGTTCAAATGTCACCTCAGACATTTGACACTCACTAGCTGTGTGACCTTGGGCAAGTCACTTCACCCCAAATGCCTCATCCTGGGTCATCTCCAGTCATCCTGAGGAATATCTGGTCCCTGGATTCAGATGACTCTGAAAAAGTGATGTTGATGACCTGCACAGCCCTCACTCAAAACAAAGTCAAGTGCAAGTCATGTCATCATTTCTCTGATGGCATGGTCTTCTTTGGCAACAAAGGATGAACACACTTAGACCATTTAAAATATCTAGACAGTATAAAACACCTGAGCCTATATCTACCAAAACAGTAACAGGAACTATATGAACATAAAATCTTTTTTATACAAATAAACTCATATCTAAATATTTGAAGTAATATTTATTTTTCATGGGTAAAGCAAATGACAATTTTAACTAATCTATTTATTCAATGTCATCCCAATTAAATTACTAAAAACTTATTTAACTGAATTAGAAAAAATAACAACAAAGTTCATGTGGAAGAGCAAAAGGTCAGGCACTTCAAAGAAACCAGAAAAAAGATAAAAAGGAAGTAGATTCAGCACTATCAGACTCTAAACTATATTATAGGGGAGAGCACAGTTGAAGTATGAAAAAGATAATTTCGATTATTCTTCTATAAATAAATCCTATGTAGCCAAGAAAAGAAGGAATGCAGAAAATCGGAGTAAAACTTTCACAGACAATCTCTCAGCTAGGATGTGACTAGGTTGAATACAGCTATTGGTATGGGGCATGATGAGATGGATGATTTAGAAAAACATAAGAAAAACTTGGACCTATGAAGGAATGTTACCTACCTTCAGAGAAACAGATAACAGGTGGAAATAACCATAATATCCTCGTACGTGTGTGTGTGTGTGTGTGTGTGTGTGTGTATGTATCTCCATGTTTAATTGTAGCCTTCATGCAGAGGAAGGGAGGGGGCAAAAGAAGGAGGGAAAAAAATGCACAGCAGAGAACAAAAGAAAACCAACACGGAAGCAAAGAAAAGCTGGGCGGCTTTGAAAACAGTATGTAATACTTATTACATAAGTTTTCTTGAAATGGAAATTTAGTATTTTATATTGTTTTATAGTATTTTATGCTGAATCCTCTACTGTGGTCTATTATGTACATAGCAATGTGCTTATTTTTTTCTTTTCTCATTCTATATTTAAGTTTAAAATAAAAACATTATTTTTAAAAAGTTAACAAGATTCATCAATAAGCTAATAGAATTATCTACTGAGCTTTCTTCTAGCCAAAAAGTATAACAAATGCTACTGATTACAAATTTTAAATATTATTGGAGCAGCTAGGGTAGGACAGTAGATACAAGTGCTGGACCTAGAATCAAGAAGACATCTTTCTGAGTTCCAATATGACCTCAGATACCATCTAGTTGAGTGACACTGGGTAAGTCACTTCACTGTTTGCCTCAGTCAAATGAGCTGGAGAAAAAAATGGCAAACCACTCCAGTATCTTTGCCACGAAAACCCCAAAGAGTAAGACACAATTAAAACAAGTGAACCACAAAAAAATTACTAGCAAACACTGATACAGTAGTATTCTGTGGTTAACTTGAAAATATTACTAACTCCTTTGGTTCATAAAACAATCTTTTTTAAGGTATACATTACAAGCATATTACCTCCACTTTATTCTCCTAAGGAACTTAGGAGACAAACAGAAGTTATATAACTTAACACCACTCAATTAGGCAAGAAGTGCTATGGCCTGGACTGCAGCTCAGGTCTTTCTGACTCCAAATTGACTGCTCTTTCCATTAATACCAATCTTTTTCCTAAATGTTACCAGACTATCTTTGAAAAGACAAGAAAAATCAGCTGATACCTTGGTAAAAAAAAAAAAAAGATTTAGAAATAAGTTTGAGCCTACTAATCATATTTAGAGGCAACTGTTCTGGATCAAGTACTAACAAAACCTCTGCATGTGAATGGGAGTGTCAGACAAATTCAGGGACTGTAATAACAAAATAGTGTGGCATGACTTGTAACTATAGTAAAACACAATAATGTTTATGTGCTGTTTGTAAGCATTTGCTTTTTCCTGCCTATGGATTTCTACAGGATATTCTCAGGAATGAATTTTCCAAAGGCTGAGGATAAAGTACTAGGGAATTTTGTGTGTAGGAGATATAGTCTTAGTTCTGATGGGACATATTGGATATTAAGTCCTTCGGAAGCACTGTTGTAAAATTTATAGGAAAGAAAAGTGCAAATGGTTCATTTTTTTACCAATAATGCACCTGCTACCTTTGAATTTAAAAAAAAAAAAAAGCCAACACTGGCAGAAGGTGGTTGTGATTATTACAGCTAATCAAAAGGAAAGACCTCATCTGGTTTATGGTGATGGGACAAACATGGAGCCCAATCAAATACCCTCTGATGGATGTAGATGGTGGAGAGACTGAGGAATCCTATATCTCTTGGGATGGTCAGCTATGTCTTATCCTCCCATAGTGAACAAGCCAGATGAAAATCAGTCCAGCTTCCTAATTAAGCAACACCTTCGCTTAGTCACACCTTGAAGAATACAGTGTCTAGCTGTATCTGTGGCATAGCAACATATCTGTTGAGAGACTAGATGATCTGATCCCAGGGAGAGAGAGGGGTAACCTTTTCTTTTTTTAAAGAAGGAGGTAGTTTTAATTTTTTTTTTTATTCTGAGCATAACAAACAGCAAATAAAATAAGCATTTCCATATACTTAAAAGAACATGAGGGGATCATACATGAAACTACACATCTCCACTACATATAACTTGCTTTTCACCTCTATGAAAAATAAGTGTTATTTTTGCTCTTGAGAATATAGTTCTACTTCAGAATCTCTCAGTAAAAAGTTGGGTGTCAGGAGGGAAAAGGGACCACAGAGGAAGAGACTAGAAATGCTGCATACGTCAGGAAGTTTTGCTTTACTTTTTTCTTTGTTACAAAGGAGCAATTCAATGCGGTTGTTCAGTCCTATCCGACTCTTTGTGATACCTTTTGGAGTTTTCTAGGCAAAGATACTGAAGTGGTTTGCAATTTCCTTCTCTAGTTCATTTTATAGAAGAGGAAACTGGGGCAAATGAGGTGATTTGCCCAGGGCCACACAGCTAGTAAGCATCTTGAGGCTGGATTTGAACTTGGGAAAATGAGTCTTCCCAACTCCAGGCCCAGCACTCTAATCCACTACTCCACCTAGCTGCATTCAATGGTGGAGAAGATAAATAGGGAAATGAGTGCATTATAAAAATAGTAGGCATCAATGTTTTATTTAAATAGCAAAAAAAAAGGCGGGGGGGAGGGGAGGATTGGTCTACGAGACCTCTGGGATCCCTTTCTCGCTCTAAGATCCTATGATCCTAAATCAACTCATAGGATTAAACATTATGAAATGATTAAAGTTTAATCTAGAAATCCCAACAACTTAGCTGTTATTTAGGTACTTCATTTTTGTCTCTATGTGTGTCCCTGGCACCTAATATAGTGCTTCCACATGGTAGGCTCTTACTAAATATGTGTTGAAATGAATTAAATAATTATAGTGTTGGTTTTTTTTTTTAAATAATGTGTCTGCTTAGCAAGGTTTTTAAAAGTTTTTTTTGTCTGTACCATTTGGCAGAACTGTTTGAAAAACATACCATAAACAGGTAGGCCTGTCCCTCAAAAGGGAAAAATGAGAGAATGCCATAAAAAGTAAGCTATTTGTACCATGGAAAAATTTATTTCTAAGTCTCTGGAGTCTAAAGAGAAAAGACTTTCTTTTTTACAAAGATTGAGCATTTCTTTTATGATTAACATATAGTTACCATGGAAAACAAACTGACATTTAAATGTACCTTTCTACCTAAATAAAGACCTTCAAAATTATGGTAACATTTGTGGGGAAACAAGGGGAAGAGGAAGGTGGCAGGTTGGGCCATCAGGGTGAATATAAAATGTTAACAGTGGAAAAAGGAAAGGAGAAGCAGGTGCAGGATATTAATTTATAGAGGTTAGAACTGGATGCAAACTGAACCACAGCAAAAAAACAAAAAAACAAAAAAAACCCAGAGGTCTCACAGCATAGACAGCTGCACTGATGTCGACCCATTTAATGACACTTTTCCAGGTTCTGGAGGAAAATATCTTGAAGGAGAATAAACTGCTTAGAAGAAAAGTGATAAATTTTGCCCAAGAAAAAGACTCAAAATCAGAAGAGGAAAGAGAAATCACTGACTCTACAAGCAACAAGAATTATATTAGAAAGACCTCATTTCTAAAATACAGAGAACTGAGTCAAATTTACAAGAATACAAGTTATTCCCCAATTGATAAATGGTCAAAGGATATGAACAGGCAGTTTTCAGAGGAAGAAATTAAAGCTATCTATAATCATATGAAGAATTGTTCTAAATACCTATTTATGAGAGAGATGCAAATCAAAACAACTCTGAGGGACCACATCACACCTATCAGATTGGCAAACATGACAAAACAGGAAGATGATAAATGTTGGAGAAGATGTGAGAGAGCTGCAACACTAATTCATTGTTAGTGGAGCTGTGAGCTGATCCTATTCTGGAAAGCAATTTGGAACTATGCCTGAAGGGCTACAAAAATACGCATACCCTTTGACCCAACAATATCGCTTCTAGGATTGTATGTATCCCCAAGAGATCATAAAAATGGGAAAGGGTCCCACATGTACAAAAATATTTATAGCAGCTCTCTTTGTGATGGCCAAGAACTGGAAATTGAGGGGTTGCCCATCAATTGGGGAATGGCTGAACAAGTTATGGTGATGGAATATTATTGTGCTATATGATAATTGTGCTATAAGAAATGATAAACTGGAAAACTTTCAGAGAGGCCTAGAGGGACTTATATGAAATGATGCTGAGTGAAAGGAGCAGAACCAGGAGAACTTTGTATGCAGCAACAATCACAGTGTGCGAGGAATTTTTCTGGTAGACTTAATCCTTCACAGTAATGAAAGGACCTGAAAAGTTCCCAGTAGAATCTTGAGGCAAAATGCCTTCCACATCCAGAGAAAGGATTATGGAACTGGACTGCAGAATGAAGCAGACTATTTTCTCTTGTGTTTTGTTTTGGTTTTTCTCATGGTTTCTCCCATTCATTTTAATTTTTCCATGTAACATGACTAAGGTGAAAATGTATTTAGTAAGAATGTATATGTAGAACCCACATAAGATTACATGCCATCTCAGGGAAGTGGAAGGAGAGAGGAAGGAGAAAATCTAAGATTTATGGAAGTGCTTGTAGAAAACTGAAAACAAATAATTAATGAAAAAATAATAAAAGAAAAAAATGTTATGTGCACCATAGAATGAGAGGACCCAAAATATTATTAGCAATAAATTTGCATTTCAAGAAAGCCTATATAATAAATACTATGTGTTATATTGGGAAAAAAGCACTATATTAGAGCAAAATCAAAAGATTAAAAAAGAAAAGAAAAAATACTACACCTTGTATGGAGCATATTTGTACATAGTTGCTTATGTGTTGTCTACTAAGCTCCCTGAGGGCAAGAACTGTCTTTTGCCTTTTTTTGTATCCCAGTGCCTTAGCACAGTGCCTGGAACATAGTAGGCATTTAATAAATGTTTATTTCACTGTCTGTAAATTTAAGTTAGTGTGATTTTAAAAGCTGGTCTGAAAAATAGATCAAGTGGAGATAATTTAAGAACTCCCTGAAAACCATGATTTAAAAAAGTTGGATGCTGTATTTCAAAAAATCTTAAATGAAAATGGCCCAGATCTATTAGAACCACAGGGTAAAATAAAGATAGAGAGATCTCAATCACCTTCTGAAAGGAATGCCAAAAAGAAAAATCCCAGGAATATTACAGCCAAAATCCAGAACTCTCACATCAAAAATATACATATAAAAAAAAACACTGCAAGGATACAAAAAGAGGAGTTCACCTGCCAAGTTCAATTTTATTCCCTCCAGAAAAAGAAGCAACCCAGCTACTTATATTCCATGTGCTACTCTATAGGAAGAAAAGACTCAAACTTTTAGGTCCTAAACGACTTTTTTTTTTTTTGTTAGAACAACCAAGCTCTAATACAAAAGAATTTTCCTTAGCTGAATCTGTAAAAGTCATCGATGGACTGATGGGTGCAGAGGGTAAGGGGAGAGGTTGGAGATTTCACAGAAATCAGGACAAGATTTTATTAATGAAATGAATTAAACTTTTTTTTGAGTTTCTCTTTTTATTCAATCTACCTCCAAGAGTGGGAAGAAGGGAGATCATGATTCATGTAGGAACTCCACCCCATCCCCAGGACCCAATAAATAAAAAGGGGAAGAATTTTTTGCGGTGGTGGGGGGAGAGTGCTTGTTTATTTTGTGTTTAAGTTCATAATAAAAAATTTTAAAACAGTCATTTTCATATACCAAACTAGAGTAAAAAAACAACTACATTATCTTTTCTTCCTCATTCATAATAAGAGAGCATTAGCCTAGATGATGAATAAAATCATTCAAATCTAAAGACTGAAAAAAAGCTTAACTGACCTCTTTGTTTTTCAACTAAAACTTGTCACTGGTCCCTTTACCTAATCTGTTCTAACCTGACACCTCAGAATAACTTAAGACCTGGAAGCTGCAACTATAAAGAAGAGGAGATCTTGGAATGCAATATTCCAAAAAGTCAAAGAGATGGGCTTATAACCACAGTAATTTACTTCACACAAAGCTGAACAGAGACATCAATAAAAAACAAAACAAAACAAAAACCAGCTGGTGTAGGGAATACAGTCTCTGAGCGAATCAAGGCAACAGTAGCCAAATGTCAGCATCTCTTTGCCACTGCTCTGCTAATGCACATATATGTGTGAAGCTTGGCCAATCAATGGTTAGTGGCTCCCAGTTCCTCTGGAACTATATCACACTTGAAATGACTTTGGTGGCAGCATAGAAACCACATCATTTACATAAAAATTTCAAAATTATCCTTCATCCCAAACCCACCCCAAAAGAAAATTTTACACAATAAAGCTGTTCCAGATGAAGTCCATGGTCATGCCAGAAGAAGTTCATATGAGGCAGGAAACCCATTCTGTGTGTTCTGATCCTTTGAGGCCAATTTTTTAGAAATTTTTGGGCTGGAGCCATAACCTTCTGCGACCCTCAGTTCTCCATAGTCATTTCCCAAATTTCTAAGCTCCTTCTACCCTCCAAGTCCTGATCTGTCCCTTATATTGCTGGATAAGGGGGGTGGGGAAGTGGGGGTAGGCATCTCCCCCTCTTGGTGTTTCTATGGCTATAGAAAAACAAATAATTTTTAATGGAAATGATGATCATATTCAAAGTCAGAGACTGTCAGGGCCTTTAGCCCCCTTTGCCTTTTGGTCATTTTTAGACACTCAAAACAGATTAGAAGGCTTTCACAGTTTTTATTAATATTCCTTAGCATTTATATACAGTTATAGCAGCTGTATTTTCCCTTGACTCCGTAGCTGAATTGTCAAAAGTCACATTAATATTCTGTAGTCAATTAGAGCAAGCATTCTCTTAATGAAAATGAAGTTTTATGGGGCTCACTTTAGAGTTCTTTGCCAATTCTATCAGCTTTTTTAGTGCCTTTAATTAACTTGCCAGCAATGCAGTATGTACTCAACTGATATCTTGCCCCAAAATAAAATAGTAACAGGTGAAGGTTTTTATTGTAAAGACAGACATAAGAAAACATTCACTTAGCAACAGCCCTGTAAGAAATCCCTAAAATATCACTAGCTATAAGGAGGCCTAGGATTAAGGGCAATCATCAAAGTGGATTATTTCAGGTTTAATGGAAAAGATATCAAATGTTTAGGACACCATTGCAATGTTTATTCTTGTAATAATTTCATTAAATGTGACCCTGAAAACAAAATCACTCATTTTTTTTCACAAAGGGAAAAAAAACCCTTAGAAAGTGATACAAACATAATGAAGATATGTTTTTTTCTTTTCAATTAACCACTATTTTCTTTCTTTCTAACTGAAAGAGGGAAAAAGGAAAGAGAAAGAAAAGATGGAAGAAAGCCTTCGAAACAAATACGCATAACGAAACAAGGCAAATTCCCTCACTGGCTACATCCAAAAATGTTATGCCTCATGCTGCATTTTGAGAGTATCATTTCTCTGTAAGGAGGTCAGTAGCATGCTTCATTTTTGGTTCTCTGGAATTGTGGTCTAAACCTGCTAAGTATTTACTCTGTCTCTTCCTGCTTTCAACTGGAGAGGACCAGATACTTAATATAACATTCAGTAAATACCTATTAATCTACTGACTGCAGGATAATGGGTTTTCTTGCCTAGATTTGCTATTAGGCAATATCCTTCCCTCTAATAGTATTTCCAATAGGAAACAGATAGGGATTAATCTTGATAGATGAAAGGCAAATCCAGGGCAGACCAAGGCATTTTAGGAAAAATCTAACCAAAATTTCCTATCATGAGTGCTCTCATATTCTTGGAGTTTAACTGAAATACACACAATAACATTTAAACTACAAAATTCTCTGACTTCATTAACATTATCTAACCCTCTGATAGGGGAAGCAAAGAGCTCCTCCCAAAGCTTTCCTTTTAAGGAAAGCTCCTAGACCAGTCTTCTTTTTATGTCACAGCATCTTGTAGTCCTTGGACTGTACTCAAACATATTATCTTCTTCTCCAACCACTTAGTGCCCCTTTCAATTTGTTTTTGTATGTTGTCTTCCAGCATTAGTTTATAAGCTCCTTGAGGTCAGGGTCTGTCTTTTTTTTTTTTTCATATCCCAGTACTTTAATACAGTGTCTAGAGCATAGTGACACTTAATAAATATTGACTGAATGACTGAAATCGGTATAGAAGGTGACAGTGTGCCATAGTGAAAAGAGTAAAATCACTACCCACAGGTATCAGATACAACTCAGAAACCAACAGAGACCTTGAATAACTCACTCTACTTCCCTGGGCCTTAGTTCCCCAAGACTGAGGGGAATGGAAGAGGTAATTTCTGAAGGCTCTTCTGCCCTAACTTTTTATGACTACAATTTCATTTTTCCACCATAGATTTTAATTAAATATCAATGAAATAACAGTAGTAATGGAATGGTCTCCAATCAACCTGCAGTTTTATAAACACACCTATACTATCACCAGAAACAGAAGAACTGCAGAGAATCCTTAGACTGGGGATATCCACACATGGGGCCTACACAGGGAAGGGGCAACCCACGTCTCTGATGTTGCAAAGTTGTCAATGTCTTCTACTAATGTCACTGCACTGATGATCTTTGCTGGGTCTGCTCTCCTCTAGGCATCTGCTATCCACTTATCCCCAAGAGGTATTTTATCTCAGCTGCTTCCTGTATACCACTGCATTATATTTCAGTTCCAGGTAGCATTCACCTGTATAACCTTTTTTATTTTCATTCTGAACTTCACAAGTACTAACAAACATAAATTGCCATATACAAAGAACAAAAACAGGAATGCATGTGAAACCATGAATCACTTATGTACAGCTTGTTTTAAAGTATAAATTAAATGTAATGTTGTTGTTAAGTCATGTCTGACTCTTCATGTCCCTGTGGCCTGTCTTTTACTATCGTTAAATTTAATACTAAATCGTAAAAAGATCAAAGAAAGAAAAAAAGGCCTCACACACGTAAAACTATTTATAGCATCTTTTTGAAGTGGCAAAGCAATGGAAACCATGGAATGCACATTAACTGGGGAACAGTTGTACACATTAGATATGTGAATGTAATGGAATGTTATTTTGCTGTGAGAAATGAAAAGGCTGTTTCAGAGAAACGGGAAGATGTGTATGAATTAATGCAGAATGCAGGAAGGAGAACCAGAAGATTTTATACAACAACACATTGTAAAGAAAAATAACTTTGAAAGACTACAGAATTCTAATCAATGCAATGAACAGCAATTTCAGGGGACCAATAATTAAGTACAGTCCTCACCTCCGGATAGAGAAGTAATAGAGTCAGGATGCAGAATAAGACACATATTTTGGAACATGGACAACGTGAGGATTTGCTCTGACTATGCATATCTGTTGAAAGGATTTTTCTCCCCCTACCCCTTTGTAATGAAAGGTGAGTGGAAGGGAAAATAAAAACTTATGAAAAAGAAAACAAGGTTTAAAAAATTTTTTAAATAATACAATAATAGCAACAATGTCCTGTTTATGCCCCTTCTGAATTTTTTTGTTCCTTTCTGTGAATGTTTAAAATATTTCCTCGATGCTTTTTTCTTTCTTACTTTATTTTGCAATGTAGTCATTGCCTCCTCATACTCCTTACCTCCTCATACTCCTTACCCCATTCCCTTTCCTTAAAACCAGCACAATCGAGGAAAACAAAATCAAACATTGGTCGTACCTGAAAACGTATGTCTCGTTCTGTACTTAAAGTCAATCCATTACTTCTCTTGCCAAGAAGTGGAAAGCATGCTTTACCATCAATGTTGTATATAGTAATGATGAGTCCATGAATTTGATGAGTGTGTAAGTCTTTCAAAGCTGTTTTCCAGTATAATATTGCAGTTAATGTAGGAATTATTTGCTTCATTCTGTTCATTTTACTTTGCCTTAGGTTCTATAAATCTTTACAGGTTTCTCAGAATCCACCCATTTAAAAATTTCTAATAATGGAAGGATAGAGTATAACATTCATATGCCATAATTTCACAACTCCTAAATGATGGACTTTCATTTTGTTTCCAGTTCTAAATAATGACACTAATCACACACACACACACACACACACACACACACACATACACACACACACACACCCCCCCACCCCCCGCAGGCCTAATATCTGTATAACCAGGGAAAAGGACATGCACATTTAAGTGATTTTCTAGGTACAACTCCACATTATTTTTTAGAATACGTAAATCATTTTACAGCTCCACAGCTTCATAAGTGATCTATCTTCCACAGTCCTTTCTAATTTCTCAAATGACTTTAACTTTTGAGCCAAAGTATTTATTCAGTTTTAGACTTTTCATCAGAATCTTTTTTGTCCTCTATTGCATTAAAGATACATTTGCCCCCTATGGGATTATATTCAGTCAACAGTGCCAATCATTTTTCATTGTAAGCCTTTGGGGATATCATATTCCAAGATTTTCTCTCCTTAAAGGTAAAGACATCAAATTTGTTGTAATCTTCACTGGGATTCCTTGGTACTTGACCCACTTCTTTCTGGCTGTTTGAAATAACTTTTCTTTGCTAACAAAGCCCAATAGCAACAGATAGAAAGAGAAATCCCACTTAAAGTTACTATAGACACTATGAAACTTTTGGGAGTTTACCTGCCAAAACAAACCCAGGGATTATATGAACACAATTACAAAACACTTTTCACACAAATAAAGTCAGATCTAAATAACTGGAAAAACATCAGCTGCTCATGGGTAGGCCAAGCTAATATAATAAAAATGACAATTCTACTTAAATTAATTTACTTATTCAGTGCCACACCAATCAAACTATCAAAAACCTATTTTACAGAGCTAGAAAAAATAATATAAAAATTCATCTGGAAGAACAAAAGGTCCAGAATATCAAAGGAATTAATGAAAAGAAATGCTAAGGAAGGTGGCCCAGCCATACCAGATCTTAAATTGTATTATAAAGCAGAAATTATCAAAACCACTAGGTACTGACCAAGAAACAGAGGGGTAGATCAGTGGAATAGATTAGGTATACAAGATACAGTCGTCAATGTAGTCAATGACTATAACAGTCTACTGTTTGACAAACCCAAGGTCCCAAATTCTGGGATAAGAATTCACTGTTTGATAAAAATTGCTGAGAAAACTAGAAAACAGTGTGGCAAAAACTGGTAGACCAATGCCTGACACCACAGAACAGAATAAAGTACAAATAGGTACATGATCTAGATATAAAGACTGATATTATAAACAAATAGGGGAGCAGGGAATAGTTTACTTGTCATATTTATGGAGAATGGAGGATCAAATAAGAGAAAGAGAACATTATGGAATGCAAAATGGGTAATTTTGATTACATTAAATTAAAAAGGTTTTGCACCAACAAAGCCAATGCAACCAAGATTAGGAGGGAAGCAGAAAACTGGGAAAGAATTTTTACAACTAGTATCTGTGATAAAGGCCTCATTTCTAAAATATATGGAGAACTGAGTCAAATGTGCAAGAATACAAGTCATTCCCCAATTGATGAATGGTCAAAGGATATGAACAGGCAATTTTCAGAGGAGCTATCTAAAGCCATATGAAAAAATGCTCTAAATCACTATTGATTAGAGAGATGCAAATCAAAACAACTCTGAAGTACCACATCACACCTATCAAATTGGCTAATATAACAAAACAGGAAGATGATAAATGCTGGAGAAGATGTGGAAGAGTTGGAACACTAATTCATTGTTAGTGGAGCTGTGAGCTGATTCAACCATTCTGGAGAGCAGTTTGGAACTATGCCCAAAGGGCTATAAAAATGTGCATGCCCTTTGACCCAGCAATACTGCTTCTAGGCCTGTATCCCAAAGAGAACATAAAAATGGAAAAGGACCTACATGTACAAAAATATTTATAGCAGCTGTTTCTGTGGTAGCCAAGAACTGGAAATTGAAGGGATGCCTATCCAATTGTGCTATAAGAAAAAATGAACAGGAGGACTTCAGAAAAACCTGGAAAGACTTGTATGAACTGACGCAGAATGAAATGAGCAAAGCCAGGAGAACATTATACACAGTTAACAGACACAGTGTGCAGGGACTGATTTTGACAGGCTGAATCCTTCTCACCAATGCAAGGACCTAAAACATTTCCAAAGGGCTCACGATAAAAAATGCCATCAAATCCAAAGAAAGAATCATGGAGTTAGAATGCAAAAAGAGGCAGACTATTTTCTCTTTTGTTATATTATGTTTTTTCTCCTCATGGTTTCTCCCATTCGTTATAATTCTTCTATACAACATGACTAATGTGAAAATGTGTTTATTAGGAATGTATTGTAGAGCCCAGATAAGATTGCATGCTGTCTTGGGGAGGGAGCAGGGAGAGAGGGGGAGAATATTTAAAACTTATCAAAAATGTTGAAAATTGAAAACATATTAATAAATACGGGGAAAAATTAAAAAATAAAAAAGGAAGGATGACGGAATACAGTAAAAAACAAAGAGAACTTCAGTCAGGGGAGGATACTATTTGCTAAGACAGCACAATCTACTTTTAGGGAACTCTGTTAGGATGCTTATGGATAATTTCATAACAATAAGCCTTAATTTGCAACTTTATAACTTCCATCCATCACTCAGGATTATTGACATCATCTTGACCAATGCTTATTTCCATGTCTGGCACATAAGAGGCACTTAATAAATGTTTGTTGACTCCCCGGAAAAAAAGAAAAGAAATATTTTTCCTTTGGCTTGGAAACTCTGTATTTTGACTATGACACCCGTGGAAGATTTCATTTTGGAATTTCTTTCAGGAGATGATGACCAGTAGATCTTTCTATTTTTATTTTGTCCTCAGGTTCCAATGTAGTTCAAGAAAGTTTTCACTTACTGGCTTGTTTTTTTGGATTTTCAGAGAGTAGTTTTGATAGTAGTTGTCTTATGTTTTCTTCTCTCTCTCTCTCTCTCTTTTTTCTTTTTAGTCTTTTCTTCCAATATTTCTTGCTGTCTCCTGGAATCAAGTTCTATTTTCTCATTCTGATTTTCTAAGGGTCTGTTACGCGGGTAAAGTTTAATATTTTCTGTCCTAAGTTATTTATTTTCTCTGGTTCTTTCCTCAAGAGGTATTATTTCACTTATTTCATTTTCTTTTTTAATCTCTTGCTTCATTTCTTCTAGGTAGTGCTTACGGTTGAACCGACTTTTTTTCTCCTCTGAGGCTCTGCTTATAATTATCATAGAGTTATATTCTCTTTTTCTGGGTTTACCTCCTGAGCCATATTTCTTCCTAGTGTAGGTATATTATTCTGTTTATTCATATCTCCAGCCTAAATTGCTATTTTGTAGCTTTGTGGCAAGGTCAGGCTCTGACCCCAACCTCTTTAAATGCAATGGTTAGGTCATGTTAGTCCTGACTTTGATTACCTAGGCTCCTGCTGCTCATGTTCACTTCTCCTGGTCGGTGTGCATGTAACAGTACTGGACAATTTCAGGCCCTTCCTGAGCAATAGTACCATTTCAAAGTGCTATAGTCTTTAGATCTCCGTAAAGTGGGCTGGACTGTTCTGTCCTATTCTGAGGTATTATAATGAAATTATTTCTACTGCAAATCAACAGTCCTGCTCCCCTACACTCAACCACACCTATTGTACGGGAAGGGTACAAGAGTATCTAGAGCTATTACGTATCCATGTTTGTGCTAAATTCAATCACAAGATTTTAATGTGGAAGAAATATTAAAGAATTATCTACTTCATTTTATAAAGGAAAATGAGGTCAGGTAATATGAAGCAATTTGCTCAAGGTCAGTCACAGTAATAGACAATGGGATTCACACCTAGCTCCTTTCATTTTAAATCTACTGTTCTTTAGGCTACACAACAATAAAGCATCAACTTTTCTAAAGAAACCAGTGATGGATGATATAGTTGGAATTCATTTTTAATTCCATCACTTTGCATTTGTTGATGTTTCAGGGATAACTAACTTAAAAGTGAGACAGTTTCTAATTCCACAAGTAGAGGAAACTCTACAAGGGCAGAGACATTGTATTTTATTTCATTTTTATCATCCCGAGACTTTTTTTTTGTAAATAGTATTTTATTTTTTCCAATTACAGGTAATGATAGTTTTCAACATTCATTTTTTTAAATAACATTTTGAGTTTCAAATTTTTCTCCTCCTCCCCTCTCCCCAAGCAGCAAGCAATGTGATATCGGTTATACACATGCAATCATGTTAAACATATTTCCACATTAGTCATGTTGTGAAAGAAAAAAAATTAAAAAGGGAAAAAAACCCACAAAAAACAAAAACAAAAAAGTGAAAACACTATGTTTCAATCTGCATTTAGACTGCATAGTTCCTTCTCTAAATGAGGATAGCATTTTCCAACCTGAGTCTTTTAGAATTGAGGAAAACTACTTCTCATATAAAGTACTCCATTCATGTTTAATAGCGGCACCCTGTCCTTGCTTTCTGAAGATAACAGTAGGCCATGGTCAAAAATGCAGAAGCTTTTGCATTGGCAAGAGAACTGTATTGAATCATCAGTACATTTGCCATATTTCCTTTAATGACCAGGAGCAAAGCAAATATCCGTGAACCAAATAGCAGCTGCCCACAATGAGTGATATAATCTGTGGGTTCTAATTTCAACGAAACTGACTGGTTCACATCATGACCTTCTCATCAAAAGCACATCATTATAACCTCAACAGTGGCTTAGCTTTACCAATCATGATGATAATGCCAATAACTAGCATTTACATAGTACTCTAAGACTTGCAAAATACTTTACAAAGATTATCTCATTTGGTCTTCACAACTTAGATGAGTCTAAGTAACGTGCCCAGCATCACACTGCTAGCGTCTGAGACTGGATTTGAACTCAGGTCTTTCTGATTCTAAGTCCAGAGCTCTATCTACTCACTGTGCCACCCAGCTACCACAATAGGGCAATGGCAGAATTTGCTTTTAGATGCCACCTCAAATCAGAGGGTATACCAAAAAAGTTATCTGGATAATTGGAAGAAGCATCCTTTCAAGTAACAAAAGATAAATGATTATGGTCAAACAGGAAAAGCTGGCCTTGTAAATGTGTGGGGAAACAGGAGGAAATGGTCTTCAGAACTATGTGAAAATTGCTAAAAAGACTGAGTAAAATCAGAATATAACATATTCTTGATTCTCTTTTATATTTGTATTTTTGTATTTTAGGTTATAATACTACAACAAAAAAGACAAAGGGGAGAAAAAAACATAGGATTGGGGACTGTCTGTATTCTTCCTTCATTTTGAAGAAGACCATGACATCAAAGAAATGATGACATGACTTGCACTTGACTTTGTTGAGTGAGGGAGGGATGTGCAAGGTACCAACCTCACTTTCTCCTCCTAAGCCAGTGAACAGATATTCATCAGGATGACTGGAGATGGCCTGTAGAGGGGTTGGGGTAGATAAGTCAACAAAGACATAGGCTTCCATCTCACATAGGAAACTGAGTTACTCAGACATAGACATGGGTTTCACAGAAAGGCTTTTAGCTTGTCCTAGAAGTTTTCCTTCCTTTCCTCACTATGGATCATAATTTGGCAAAATGTTCCTAGTACCCTCTGTGCTTTGCATAGGACTTAAATTGCTGTCCTACATTCCTTCCTGTCATACTTCTCTTCTAACTAAAGATTCAATGAAGAAACCTGAAATATTAGATAAAAGATCACAGATTTAGAGATGGAAGGGACTGGGGAGGCCATCTACCCCGCTCATCATTTTACAGAAGGGAAAGCTAAGTGATTTGCTCAAGGTTACAGAACAGTTAATTGTGTTCAAGAAAGGATTTCTACAGAGACAAAAGTTTTCCCTGGTGGGTTTTTGTTTTGTTTTTTCTGCAGGAAGGATTTCTTTTGTAGTTTCTACCATAATCTATTATATCTCATTGTCAATCAAGGGATGACCAGATTTAGAAAGGACCTGAATTCACATCCAGTGCTTACTATAGTAGTTGGCACATAGTAGGTATTTAATAAATGTTTATTGCCTAACTAACAAATTCAGTCTCTGATACACAGTGCTGTTTGACTATAGGTAAATAAATCACTTACCTTCTACTGCCCACCAGTCAACTCTATAGGATTATCAAATCATAGAAGAGCTATCACCTCTTCTGGAGAACAAGTTGGAACTATGCCCAAAAGGCTATAAAACCACATTACCTTTGACAAAGTAATACCACTACTAAGTGGCTTGTATCCCAAATAGATAAAAGAAAAGGGAATAAGTATTATATGTACAAAAATATTTATAGCTCTTTTTGTGGTGGCAAAGAACTGGAAATTGAGGGAATGCCCATCAAATTGGGAATGGTTGAACAAACTGTGGTATAACTGTGATGGAATATGAGATAAAAAATGAGGAGCAGGTCATTTCAGAAAAATTTGCCTTTTTTCTTTGGCAACATGCTTTGCTGACTTCATATGCGTAATTGAAATATTTCTTGCCTTCTCAATGGGGAGGGGCAGGTGAGAGGGAAAGAATTTGGAACTTATTTTTTTAAATGAATGTCAAAAATAAATGTGAGTGAATGCATAAATAAATAAATGGATTAATGAACAAATGAATGAATAAGTAAATAAAGGAAGAGAGAAGATGTCACCTGCTTTGGTGGAAGGAGTTTTCTCAAAGTAGTGAAAACAGTGATTCAGAACACTCTATTTCCCCACCTCATATCAAAGAGATTAACTATATAGGTACTTAGTTATGTCTTCTACCTATATTTGGATGTGTCTTCTACAACCAGCATAATATTCTTCTAGCAAACAAAAGCGTAATTTGTACTTGGCTATTTAGAAGTCCTAAATGATCACCAAATAGCAATACTTAGAATTTCAAAAGATATACCCACTTAAAAAAAAATTCCCATTTAGATCCATATGGCATAATACAGAACTCAAAATGAGCTGCAAATTCAGGAACACACATAACAATAAGACTATTTATAACATCTAAATAGTACAGACATATTTTTAAATTCTCAGCTATCATTTTTATTCCACAATTTATCATGGCTAAAACAGAGTTCTATTTTAACACAAAATTAAGAAGTTATATATCAAAGGAATACAAAATGGGGAATTTTCTTCTCCACCCCCACGTATGTGGTATGACTACTAAACTTTATCTTTTTTTATTCAACCTGTAGGAACCAATCATTTTATAGTCATATCATAAATATGACTGAAATATTTTAAGTGTACAGGGCTTTAAGGTTTACAAAGATTTTTACAAACAATTATCTCACCAATTTTCACAACAATCCCAGAAGGTAGGTGCTGTTATAACCCCTTCTTTACAAGCTGAGGTGGACTAAAGTTAAATGACTTGTTCAGGGTCACACAGCAAGAAAATACCTGAGCCTTCATTTGATTTCAGGTCTTCCTGACTTTATTACCTACTACTCTTCCTCCCTTCCCACTGCTACCTCAAAAGAAGCAATAGCAGTATTTGCTCTTAGATGCTACCCTAAGTCAGAGGGTACGTAATACATAAAATACCAATTACACATGTACTGTTTACATTTTGACGCTATTACTCACACCAAAAATATTTTTCACATATTTTTCACAGTTATAATTTAGGTGAAATGCAAATGGAGTTCTAATTCAACCAGCTTCTGAGAAAGTAGGTCAAGACAATCACAAAAGATCTGAAGCAACAGCACAAAACACATGCGAAACATGTTCAAAGGAAGTGAGGGCTGTTTTTCTGAAAACAATTTCCATCTCTCTATACCTCTCAGCTATGTGAAAAAAGTGATCATCCTTTTGAAAAGGGATCATTTCCTGCTTCAGACTGGAGCTCAACTTTGAGACTGAATAATGCAGTGAGCTGACAATTAGAGGGCATGAAAAAAAATCTCTTCACATGGAAAAGTACCCCCAAGAAAGAGCCTTATCATCAGGGTTAAGAATTATTACAAAAAAGAGAGTTGGATGGTGGGCATGACTATAAAGAAATACTTCTCAAATTTTAAGAATGATATGTGTTTTGAAATGACTTTGGTCTACTTTTGTAGCATTATTTCAAGTCACCTAATAAATTTGTCCCTTGAGCATCGAGCCCATTTTCATCTTGCTCTCCGAGTGAGATTAACTTGTCTTCAAAAGTAGAGTTTTGTTCTTGAAGAATATCATGCTTTAATTGCCTGTGTCTTTTCCTCTCTAGTGGTAGGTTTAAAAATATATACTGTGATCTTTCTGAAAACTTTAATTATCAAAGTCACAAATTCAAATGAAGCCAATAGTGATAGAAAGTTTGGATTTAGAAAATTATTTTCTTGCGGCTGTGTATGTGTGCGTGCGTGCGTGTGTGTGTGTTGGGGGAGAGAGAGTATAAGAGATAACACCTGCACTTGTGATGAAAAATGCTATAGACCTCCAGAGAAAGAAGTAATGGAGTCTGAGTGCAGATCATAGCATTCTATTTTTCACTTTCTATATTTTGTGTGTGGTTTTCTTTTTCCTTTGGGTCTATGCTTTCTTTCACAACTTGAATAATATGGTAATATGTTTCACATGATCAAACATGTATATCCTATATCAAATTGTTTACTATCTCTGGGAGTGGGGAGGTAAGGAAAGGAAAGAGAAAATTTGGAACTTAAAAACTTAAAAAAATACTTTTACAAGTAACTGAAGGGAAATATTAAAAAAGAGTGATTTCACTGATAAAGGCAATTCGCAGTTGAAGGAACTCATATCAACGCATGTAACCTTTTCTGCAACTTATTAATCTTTGAGAGTTACCTAGAGTTAAGTGACTTGCCTCAAGTTACACAAGCTAATTAAGTATCAGATTTTATTGGTTCAACTTCAACAGCATCTCCTACATCCATTTTCTTTTCACAGGTCCAAGTTTAGGTCCTGATCATCTCAACAACCTCCTAACTGAACTCCTAACTAATAGTTTCCTTCCTTTCCAATGCATCTTTCAGTTAAGCAGAGACAAAATGATGGAGTAGAGGGAACATTCATGCTGAATTCTCCCAATATTTCCCCCTCCATATAACTTTTTAAAATGATGCGTAAAATCCAATTCTGGAGCAGCACAGCCAAAAAAAAAAAAAAGGATGAGACAATTTTCCAGCCCAAGGCAATTTGGGAGGTCAGAACTAGAGTTCTGTGACTGGAGTGGAGGCTGACCCAAGGCCCATGTGGTGGCAACATCAGTGTTGGCCTTATAGCCTTCAGCCACAGCAAAAGCAGCAGCAGTTTCAGGTTCTCTCAAGGCAGAAGCATTAAAGGGATTGGACAAGTGGTCAAAATGAGATTACTGGGGACAGGAACAGCATAGGTCACTTTTGGCAACTATCTGATCCATCACCCAGTTCTGAGTAGCAGTTTCAGGAAAATAATGACTGCTTGCAGTCATAAGGAAACAAGGGCCCTTGCTATAGTTCCAGGGCAGGAGAGGGTGGGGTGGGGGGAAGAAAGAAGGGAGGCTAGCACTTGTGATCAAGGGAACAGGTACCCTTCCTGAGTAAGTGACCACATCTCTCCCTGGATCACACCACCTTTGAAGCCCCAAAACTTAGAAACTACCAAAACTACCTGTGAAAACAGAAAGGCAAAAAAGGCTGAAGCTCGGACCACTGACTTCTCACCTCTGGCACCCACTGCTCCAGTAACAAAGAACCCAACTATGAAATAAAGACAAAAATCAAGAAACAGGCTGGAAAAAATGAGCAAACAACAAAAAAAGTACATGATCATAAAAAACTGCTATGATGACAGGGAAACCCAAGACACAAACTTAGAAGAGAATGACATGAAAAAAATCTACAAATAAACCCTCAAAGAAAATTGCAGATTGGACACAAATCCAATAATAATTCTTAGAAGAACTAATGAAAGAAATTTTTTAAAAGAGTCAAAAATTTCTTTTAAACATCAAAGTGGTGGATGAAAAAAAAGGGAAAAATAAGAGTGATACTAATTCCTCTTCCACATAGCTCCTAGAATAATCTTCCTAAGGCACAGGTCTGCCCTTATCCATCTCTTGCTCAAGAAACTAGAGTGGTTCCCTATTGATGTGAGGACATGATATAAACTCCTTAGCTTACTTAAAACGCTTCACAGTATGTCTCTAGTCCTCATTCCCAACTTTGACATTACTCCCTTTCATGCATTCTACACTGACTCAGAGCTGGGGAACCTATGACCTTGAGACCAAACTACTGTCCCCCAAATTCAGTTTTTCATCTCCAGTGTCCCCCCATGATCCTTGCAGATGTGACAACACTATTCTCAGAGTTAGGATCCTAGTTCTGCTTCTGCAACCAAAATCCCTAGCATTTAAAACTGTATGACACACTGACCTTCTGCCCCTTAACCCTCCAGAGAGCCTCTCCTTCCCAGGCTTCTATGACATTATCCTGGCATTCTTTCAGTTCTCTGAATGATCCGTGCCTGTCTCCTTTGCTGAGCTCAGAACCTCCTCTCCTTAAATGTTTCTAGTTCACCTTCTCCCCACCTCTACCCCTGACCAAGGTTCTGCCCTCGGCCCTTCTCTACATCACATATCATAGTTATATGTTCTTCTGTCACATTACTAGTGTGATTATGAGTCTCTGGAGTTGCTCCATGTTACAGAATTCTTCATATCTCCAGGACTTAGAACAGTGCCTTGGACAAAGTAGCCATTTAACGTTTGTTAATTCAA
The DNA here is from genome assembly GCA_028658325.1 of Potorous gilbertii. Lineage (NCBI taxonomy): Eukaryota > Metazoa > Chordata > Mammalia > Diprotodontia > Potoroidae > Potorous > Potorous gilbertii. The sequence continues at coordinate 337,982,840 of CM053771.1, forward strand.
ATAGGAGAGAATTTTTCTATAGCGCTTTACATTTTACCAAGTTTTTCCTCACAACTCTTATGCAGTAGGAAGTGAAATTATTTGTTCCCATTGTATAGATGAAGAAACTAAATACCAGAGAAACACAATTATTTTCCCAAGGTCATATACAAATGGCAAATAGTAGAGCTGAAACTCAAGTCTTGTCTTCTGATTTCAAGTCTGATTTTCTATATACCCATCATAAAAGGCTACTTATCCGCATCTATGGAAATCCTACCTAACTTTAGGAGTTCAGGTCAGGGGCCAGTTCTTCCATTAACCTTTTCCATATATGCTCCTCTAAGCAAAATCTCCAAGTTTCCCCAAAGCACTATGCTTACAAGTCTATGTACTCATTTTATTTTGTAGGTCATGAACATTTCTGTACAAAACTGCTTCCCTGAACTGGATCATAAGCTCCTTCAGCACAGTGACAAGGCTTTATTCATTCCTGTATCCCTTAGATTGCTTAAGTACAATGTACAAGTACCTAATATGCTTTGTTCTCTCAGAAGATGAAATAAGAGATGAGTTCAAATGCTTCATTTTATTTTTATTCTCAACTTAAACATTCTATGAATTTTTCCATATACATTGCAAAAAAAGAAGAAACAAATCTGTTCTAACAGATTGCTTTCTTATAAGGTATATGTAACTTTCAAAGTTGTCCTGCTTTTTTATGAATCCTTCTGACCAAATTCTTTCTATCCTCTTCTCTTTTAATTGAGGAGAGGGAAGGATCTCTTTGTTCCCAGGGTCACAAAGTTAGTCAGTGTCTGAGGCTAAATTTGAACTCAGGTCTTCCAGACTCCAGGTAGAGTACTCTATCCACTGCACCAATCTAGTTTATACCTACAAGAAGAACTCACTATTCAACAAAAACTGTTGGGAAAACCAGAAAGTAGATTGGCAGAAACTACGTAGAAACCAACATCTCACACTGGATAACAAGATAAGCTCCAAATGGGGCCAGAATTCGGGCAAAAAGAGTGACACCATAAAAATATTAGAGGAACAGGGAAAAAACTTGGATAGGGGAAGAGTTGGTGACCAAATAAATGATAGTGTCACGAACCAAAAATGGGTATTAGAAGAGACACAAGTGAGAAAAAAATCTCTGAAAGTCTCAATTCTAAGATATCTGATTCAAGTTTATAAGAAAAAGAGGTCATTACCCAATTAACAAATGTGTTAAAGGACATAAAAAGGTAGTTTTCTGAGGAAGAAATGCAAGGTATCAATAGTGATTTTAAAAAAATGATTTAAAACCACTAAGAGAGGAATAAAAACTAAAATAACTTTTAGGTTCCATCTCTCATCCACCAGATTGTCAAAGCTGACCAAAAGAAAAAAAAGAAAAGGAAATGAAAAATGCTGGAGAGCTATGTGAAAACTGGTACATTAATGTACTGTTTGTGGAGCTATGAATTGGTTCAGCCACTCTGAAAAACAATTTGAAACCATGCCCCAAAATATTAAACTATATGTACCCTTAGACCCCACAATACCACTACTAGGTTAATATCTCAAAAAGATCAAAGCACAATGACCCATATGTTAAAAAAATACTGTTGGCAGTTCTCTTTGTGGTGGCAAAGAATTACAAACTGACAAAGTGCCTATCAACTGGAAAATGCCTGCACAAGTTTTGGTGATAGAGCACCATGGTGCTGTAAGAAATGTAAGAAATGATGAACAGAATAATTTTTGAAAAACAAACCTGGGAAGATTTATATGAAGTGGGTAGAACTAGAACAATTCGTAAAACAGCATTATTACAAAGAAAAACAATTCTGAAAGACTTGAGAACTCCAATTCAACACAATGACCAATCACGATTCCAAAGACCTCATAAGAAACATACTATCCACCTTTTGAGAGAGAAGCAATCACTCGAAAGTACAAATTGAGACATTTTTTATTCCCCATGGCTAATGCTCTGATACACATATCTGTAACTGGAGTTTTATTTTTCTTGCTTTCTCAATGAGCAATTGGGGAGGCACTACAAGAAGAGAATGGGTCTTCATATGAAAAAAAATTAAAACTCAATTTAAGAATCAAGCAACAAGAAAAGCAACAGCTCACAATTATACAGGGCTTTATGGTTTAAGAGTAAAAAAAAAATTTTTTTTTTTTCAAAACGGTGTTGAATGTACATAATTACAAACAGGATTATTCGAGTTTCACAGTGAAGAAACAATGTCCTAAAGAGTGAGATTTTGCCCTGGGTCACAACACAAGTGTGAGAACTTAGATTTACACAAAACACAGTATCAGTAGTCAATCTTCCTCTGAGAGGGTACATATGTAGCTAGATCAGACAGACAAATAACTTTAAACATCAATTATTTGTACTGATTTGGCTTACTAACAAACCCTGTAACTGTTAGTATCCGTAAACTCTGGAGCACAATACATTTTAGTAGCAGATAAAGAAAGACATGTTCATTTAATAAAGGAAAATTTTTTGTCAAAATGGTTTAACGATAGGATTCCATGCGTAATTCTTGGTGTGTTTCAAGGCAACGTACCAAAAGTGTGATAAGACCTCCTCAGCAGAAATTTTAAAGAAATAATTCTATGCATAAAGATGGATAGCACTTCAAGCCAACTTGTTTAAGACTGCGAGTTTGATTTCTTATGGGACTTTTGCCTACATAAATGCCATTCTGCGTTTGCCTTGTTGTATAATGGAAAACCTAATTTAAAATTTCCAGACACATATTCTCAGATGTCTTCAGGATCTATAGTTTCACCAGTGTAGAGATAACTCCTTCCTTCAATAGACCATCCTTCATGAGTAAAACAGCTCAACTCCTGGTAACCAACCTTCTGGTGATTAGCCTCTCCTCTTTCCATCTAACTATATTTGGTACTGATTCTCATGACCCAAGTCTAATAATAACCTCCTATAATGATTACCTTACCTGAAATCAACAGTCCAGGTGGTTTCTCTACTTGTCTCTGGTTCCACCAGTTAATTAAAGGGAATAGTTAAGAATAGGAGGTATAGATACTACAATAATTAAAGTACAATACTACTGTTACAAATGGAAGCTGAGACACAGGACATGTGCGGCCCAAGACAAGTGATAATACTATTGTAAAGGATTGTCGAGGAGTTGACTGCCTGTAGATACTATACATGCAAATAACTGCTTCTAAACTTCTTTTCATGTGAGAGTCACTGATACACTTCCTTTACCTGTAAAATTAACAGTCTGGATTAAATGCTTTCTTAAGGTCCCCCCTCAAGCACTAAAACCCTTAATTCTATTTTCTTTCTGGCTTTTACATCTCTTGATCTACAGTAATTTCCACCCCCATCCCCCAATCTACTCCATTTTTCCTTCTCTGACAGTTGAAGCCAGCATGTTGAAATGCAACATTTGTTAACAGTTCTAGTTCCTCAACTGGTTTTCAGCCTCTCTTCTGCCAACTCTGCAGGCTCAGCTTCCTGTGAGTGACTCTGTAAGGTCACACTGCAATCCTAAAGTAATTGAGACATCCTGCTTCCCTCCCTTCTCAACAAGTAGGCAACATTCTTCTCTGTACTCAAGGCCCCACTTTTCTATACAGAGCTCCACCCCGTTCCCCCTGCCCCCAATAACATTGCAGTCTCAAGGAAGGGAAATGTCACTTCTCTTTTCGGTCCATCTGAAAGCCCTACCAATCATCAATCATTAAGTCCTTTGTTCTGTCAAATCTAAATTTTGGTTATATGCCATAAAGAATATTTCTGCACCACTATCGCTGTAGTAACCCAGAATCAGAGAATTTTAGAAGGGCCATAGAGATCACCTAGCCCAATTACCTCATTTTAAAGCTGAGGCAATGGAAATCCAGAAGTGACAGGACTTCAATCAAGGTCACAAAGATGTTGCTCAACAGGATTTTTCTTTTAGGAAGCTTCACTAACACAGGGATAGGAAACTAAAAGTATGGGCATCAAGGCAATTGTCAGTAATGCACTATTACTTCTCACAACTTGCATCTCTCTCACCCTTCCCCTCTCTTTATGATGTAATGGAAAAAATTCTAGACTTGGGACTGGGAAATCCAAGGTCAACTCCCTTCTCTGACACTACAGTAGCTGTGTGGCTATGGGCAAGAGCCTCACTCTCTCTAGGCCTCAAGTGTCCTCATGTTACATATGGATAACAATACATATAACAAGTACTTCACAGGCTTGTTGGGACCCAATGATAATATAAAGTATTTTGTAATGTTATAAAGCACGTGCCTTATACCTACATATGTGAATGTGTGTGTATGCCAGCTATTGCTTCTCTGCCTTTGCTTCTCTCCTAGTCCTAGCCCTTCTTCCCCTTTTAAAAAATCTGCACTTCCATTTATCTTAGATCAATTTAGGGAAAACTCAGGAGTACCCCCAAGAAGAGGCTGATCCCACTAATGGAAACAGGAGTCAAGAACCTCCACATTTTCACTTCCAAACATATTCAGACTCTGCTTCCATACTTGTTTTTTTTAATTGAATTATTTTGTTTTCAGTGTTCGACAATCACTTTCATATATCTTAGATTTTTTCCACTCCCTCCCCCTTCATCCCCACTGAGACGACATACAATCTTATATAGGTTCTATGTGTACATTCTTATTAAATGAATGTTGCATAGAAGAATTAAAATGAATGGGAGAAACCATAAAAAAACATAATACAAAAGAAAACGGTCTGCTTCTATCTGCAATCCAATTCCATAGTTCTTTCTCTGGATGTGGAAGGCATTTTGCCTCGAGTCCATTGGAAATGCTTCCATACTTGTAATAGGAAATCCCAGTGTCTCATTTTCAAATAATTCCAATTATCAAGAAATTCTTCCTCCTACTGAGTTCTCAATTGTCTGGCTATACAATCCTCCACTCTCTCACCTCCTTCCCTCTTCCTTTCAGAATCCTTAAGCTCCTTCAACAAGGTTCAATTCAAATGCCACATGCTCCAAGCCAAGTCACCCCATCCCCCACTCCTGTCGTTGGTGTTCTCTTTTCCCCTCACATTGCCTTGTTTATATTTCTTTGCATCTAGAATAATGACTTGAACACAGTCGGCTCTGAATAAATATTGACTGAGTTGTTCGAATGGGGTGGGGAAAAGGGCTGATTTTGGACTTATGACCTAGGTTCAAGTCTCTGCTCTTCCAATGACTACTTCTCTGACTGAGGAAGCCACTTATCCTCAAGAATTTAACAGGATAAAATTCTAATATTTCTTCCAGTTTGGAATCTAAAATTTTATGAAAACATGCTCTTGTAATAAGCAGAAATTACTCTTTCTCACAAAATAAGAAGTTTAAGTATCTTATTCAGATGTCACAAAATTTGATAATAGGGTTAAGAACAGGACCAAAGTAAATCATCAGGTCTACCACCCTTGCCACTATGATAAGGAAGTTTATCACTGTCTAGAATATAAAGTCCAACATGTTCACCATTTTTCTTTTTTCTCAAGGCAGAATTAAATGTTAATAGTTGTATATATCCACACAAACTCTCCTCCAATCATTTCAGACACTGGAATTTTCCAATTTCAATCCCTTGAGAGTAGAGTTCATGTCATATATCATTGGTATCACCAACTCAATGCAACTCAATGTTGGGCACATAAGAGGCATTAATTAAATACCAGTTGGCGGTGATGAAAACAGAAGCACTACTTTGATCCCAAACCTATAATCTCTCCCATTAACAAATACACTTAGTGGATAATGATTACCCTTATTTCCTTCTTTGTTTTACACTTATGTCAAATAAACTATGTCCAAAATTTTTATTTAAAAAATAATAAAGAACATCTTAAAGTTCCAGGACCATAGAATGTCAGCATTAGAAAGGACCCTGGAGATCACAAATGCCAACAATTACTTGAAGAAGGAAGCCCCAAGAAAACAAACATTTCTGACTCTTCTTGATTCTGTCAGTGTCAAGAAATTCACTCTCTCAAGAGAAAATCCATTCCACTTTCAGAAATTTCTAATAAAGAAATTCTTTCAATTGAGCTTAAATGTATCTCCTTAGAACTCCATCCAATTAATTCTACTCTTTAGCGCTGCAAAGAATACATTCCATATCTCTCTTTGGTGTCCCAGCCCTTCAAATACTTAAAAGGCATCTATCAGTAGCTCAAACAACCTGGGAACTATGAGCTTGTTCCTTCAATTGTGCATCATGTGATATGGTTTCAATTCCCATCACTGTCCTGGCTCTGAGAAAACAATTCACATTATTCATGTCCCTGTTAAAAATGAAGTTGCACTGCGGTTCTTCTGTCTTGATTTGTGACCATACAGCATTTAAACAGGGGGCTGAGAGCACTGAGTGTCTTTTACAGTTTTTTTTAAAATGAAATCCAAGCTCTCTTCTTCCCATTCACTTCAATGCCCAGCTCCCTTTTTATCTGTAGCACCTGGCTAACAACGGACTGTAGTAGTCAATCTGTAAACATTTGTTAAACATCTACTACCATGTTTCAAGCACCTTGCCAATGGAAAAGACACTCCCTGCGGTCATGCAGCTCATAATCTAATGGGGAAGACAACAAGCAAGCAAATATGCGGAAATGAGGCACAAATGGGCTAAATGGGGACAATTCAGAGAGAAGAACTAGAATTAAGAGGGGTAGACAAAGCCTTCCTTTTTAAGTTGGGATTTTAGTTGGGACTTAAAGCAAGCCTGTAGGGGAGGTGAGGAGGAAAAGCATTCCAGACATTTCAGTCAGAAAAAAGGCCCAGAGCTGAGAAATGGGATGTCTCGTTCCTGTTACAGTCCAGAGACCACTGAATGGAAGAGTACATGGAGGGGAATAAGCTGTAAGAAGACTGGAAAGGTAAGAGGGGGCGCTATGTTATAGCAAAGGATTTTGTATGAGGCTCCGTACAACAGAGGTGATAGGCAGCCACCGAGTTCAAGTACAAGGGTGACATGTTTGCATCTTCACTTCAGGCAACTGAATGGAGGATAGACTACAGTGAAGAAAGACGAGGCCCAGCAACAGTTCAACGGCAGTGGATGAAGCCTTGCATCAGGAATGTGACAGTATCCAAGGTGTGAAGGAAGCATATTCACGAGACGTTGTGAAGTGGGAGTGGGGGTGAGAGACAGTAAGAAGTAGAGGATGACTTCTGGGTTATAAGCCCAGATGACTGGAAAATATCCTTTCCTTGATCTGAATATCCTCCCCTGTTACAGGTGTTAGATGTCATTCTAACCCTGAACCTGAGGTACCAACCAAATCTGGTTGATTCTGAGCCATATTCAACTGCTGGATTAGGCTGGGCAATAGGCATTCTTCATCTATTTGGTTGTTATACCAATCTCTTGAGCTGTCCTCAATCTCACTGAGGAAGACCCACCTTTGTTTGCACATAGTTATTTGCATGTTTTCTCTCCAATTAGATTATGTCTCCTCAAAAACAGAGTCCTTTACCTTTCTTTAAATCCACAGTGCTTGGCACATAGTAGGTGCTTAATAAATGTTTACTAACTGACCATAATGCCATCCTGAAACAGGGGCATGTATCTCAAAGGCTTCCCCATATGTAGCCAATTACTCTTTCATTTGGATTCTGCACAAAGCTTCTTTTTTCAAGCATCCAACAAGTAACCCAATGTGAACCTAACATATATATGGAAGACTTTAAAACTATATTTTGCTTTACTAAATAAATGAATTTTAATAACAAAGAATTGAACATACTGGGAACTTACTTTTGTCAACTGAGTGACTGTGAAGATGTCATTTGCTGCAGAAAATTTTTTAAAGACTTCCTAGAAATAAAAATGCTGCTTCAGACGCAGACTGACTAACACAGTGAGATTATATCCTCCCTCATTCTAAAAGGGAAGGTACCTTTAAAAAGTAGATAAAAAAGATTTTTTTCAGAGACGATTCAACTTCAGTCAACATAACTAGCATCAGAATTTAGCATAAGACTAGATAGGTGAATAGACATCTGACCCTGGAGTTGTGAGGACTTGCATTCTCATTTGACCTTAGATATTGACTAGCTGTGTGACCCTGAGCAGGTCACTTAATCCTGTTTGCCTCAGGTTTCTCATCAGTAAAATGACTAGAGAAGGAAATGGCAAACCACTTCAGTATCTTTGCCAAGAAAATCCCAAATGGGGTCACAAAGAGTCGAACTTGCCTGAAACAACTAAATGACAATTCAAACAATTTAAAATTTCTCCTGACCAAGTAAGAGATGAAGATGATTTTTATTTCTGAGTTTTCCTAAGCAGAAACCTCCCAATCCTTTTTAAATCTGGCCTAATGTCATGCATTGCCTTTCTTTGAGATAAAGCATGCTACAGTGGTTCTTGAATTTTAAATGGATACCTACCACTTTACAAGGCTATACATTCCCACAGATGTACCATTTCAAAATTTTCAATGTATAGAAATGTCACTCTGGGGAAATCCCACCATTTCAGCATCAACAGTCAGACCTTAAGAATTATGACTTCCCTTGGTGCTTCAACATAATCACTTACCTGCTGTGGACATGACAGAGAATAATGAAAAAGGAATCCTGAGTGGATGAAGAACAAGACTGGGAGGGTATAAACGGCTAGATGGGGACCTTCTTTATGCCCTCTTCATTCCAATTAAGCAGTCAGGGCAGCTAGGTGGCGCAGGGGTTAGGGTTGCATTCATGTTGTTGAAATGACTTATTTTTTAACCTATACTGTCAGAGCTCCCATTGTTCTCCCCCTATTTAAAACAAGGGCCACATAAGGTTAATGGAGCAGTCATTAGACATGAGACAGTAACGGCACATCTATCGTGTCAAGAAGAGTTTGTGCACAGATTTACACAGCAAAACACTGTACATAATATTCATACCAACAGTTTACTAAAGAGAGGAAACACTTCTACAAGTCTTGAACTCATGACTTCAATATCTGTGGAAAAGTTTGTGAATAGCTATCATTTTTCCATTCTCTCTGAGAGATGAAACTGTCCTACTTCAAAATCTTCTTTAGGGATGAGGAGTGGGACAGAAAAAAATCCAGCATTTACTATGTGCCAGGAACTGTGCTGAACACTCTACAAATAGCATCTCATCTGATCCTCACAACAACTCTGTAGGGTAAGTGCTACTGTTATCTAGTTTTATAGTGAGGACATTGAGGCAGAACAGAGCTTAAGTAATTTTCCAAGGATCATAGTTGCAAATATCTGAAGCTGAATTTGAACTTTGGTCATTCTGACACCAGGCCCACTACTCTATCCGCTAGCAGCTTTAAATACTTAATTTTCTGTTGGGGGCTGACTGACTTCAAAGAGCTTTTTAATGTTTTGCACATCTAGGCTTCACCTGTATTTTGTAGCCAAGCATTTACATTTAAGTCCTCCCAAGGGCTTCTTCTTTTTTTTTTTCCAATGAGCTAAACCCAGTAACACAAACAAATTCAGAAACATTCAACTTCCTACTCACCATAAGACAGGTAACAAAGTGATCATATTTATTGGGATGGCAAGAGAAACAGCTTATTTTATTCACTGACTGTAGTAAAAGACAAGATAGGATAGACTGGTTTATAGTTGCTTTGTTTTTTTTCCTAAAGTATTACTGGCACCTTTGGATACTCACAGCAAAGCATAACCTAAATAATACAGAAATGAAAACTGTTGTGATGACCTCAAGATGTATATGAAGAAACAAAGCTTTTAACTATGAACCTGACTTAAGTAGATGTTTTGCTGTCTTACATCTTGGGACTCCTATAGCTCCCAGAGGTATATCTGTAACTGTAGCTATGCTGGGGAGTAGAAATTTCCTAAGTACTGGTTATAATATCATGTACCATGTGGGAGAGGGCAGTATCAATTGCCCATGATTTGCTTTATTCATAAGCAGTGTAAACAAGCTGACTATCTGGTATGATTTTAGGGGTACCAGTCACACTATACCTACAATCTGCTCCCCATCCAGCCACCTGCAAAAGACCCCATTACAACTTATCACAGGGCATGGCTAACCTTGATAAATCCTTCCTCTGGGTTAAGATTTTGCTGTCTCTAGGCAATAAAATTTCTTCATTAATCAATTATGAAGCACCTACTTTGTGGAAAGCACTGTTTTGTTAAACTAGGTAAGAAATTTCATCAGAATGGGAAATTCATGAGAAAAATTTTAGAACAGATCAGCAGCTTCTCAGCAAAATCTTAGATTTACCTGGAAGACACTAAGAGGGAATAACCTTAGATTCACAAAACCAGGACGTATGTTAGAGGCACCTTCATGCAGAAATGAAATGAATCCCTGCCATCTAAGATCATTTTACTGGACTTACAAAAGAGACAAAGGGGAGGAGAGTGTGGCAATCAGTGCAAAGACAGAGGGGGAGGGGGAATCCAAAGCTCAGAAAGAGGTTTCACTGAAGTGGAAAGTTATGTGAAATAAATGTGGAAAAGTAAGCTGGAATGGACAGCTAGATGGTGCAGTCAACAGAGCACCAGCCCTGGGATCAGGAAGATCCGAGTTCAAATCCAACCTCAGACACTTACTAGCTTTGTGATCCTGGACAAGGAAAGGAAGGTAGGCAGGCAGGAAGGAAGAAAGTTGGAGTCAGAATGGGAAATCTCTGTAACTGAAGAGTTTGTATTTTATCCTATACAAAGTAAAGAGTCACTTTTTAGGCAAAGTCATTCTCAGACCTGAGCTTCAGGAAGATCTTGGCAGTTTGGTGGAGGATTTTTTTGAAGACAAGAGATTGGAACCCAGCCTGTTACAATATTAAGTCTCCTTAGGTTGGCTACAGAGGGTGCGGGCCTGAACGAAGAGAAGGGGACAAATGCAAGAGATGGGGTGAGGAGACCTGGACCCCAATCCCTGAATAATCCCAAACCACACCAGGAATAGCACATGCCTGGGTATAAAGGAAGAAAGAAGGGAGAGAGGAGAATGACTCACACATTGCAAACCTCAGTTGGTACAAATGGAGAGAAGAGACTGGAAAGAGAATGAACAAATATAAAGGCTGAGTGGGTGATGCACTGAGGATGACTCTACAGCTGCAAACCTGGGTGACCAGAAGAATAGTGGTACCCTCAATAGAATGAGGAAGTCTAAAAGTGGGAATGGTTTGGTGGAAGAGATGAATTCTGTTTTGATCTGTTGAGTTTAATTCTCAAAGCTTCACTCAGCAATCAACCTAGCCAGTTACCTCAGAACAACCAACAAAATCTTTTCAGTAGATGGGTAACTCAGTCGCTGATAATGGCATGTCTCATATCTCTATCAGGGTCTTATTCATACGAAGTTTCTATATATAGTCTTTATCTCACCCCAAAAGGAAGTGATATGGTAATGTTAAGAGTCATAGTGAAAGGAAAAGTCACTCTTCATAATAAATAAATCCTTCTGATTGTATCCCCCAGAGATCATAAAAATGGGAAAGGGTCCCACATGTACAAAAGTATTTATAGCAGCTCTCTTTGTGGTGGCCAAGAACTGGAAATCGAAGGGATGCCCATCAATTGAGCAATGGCTGAACAAGTTGTGGTATATGAATGTAACGGAATGCTATTGTGCTGTAAGAAATGATGGACAGGAAGACTTCAGAGAGGCCTGGAAGGATTTATATGAACTGATGCTGAGTGAAAGGAGCAGAACCAGGAGAACTTTGTACACAGCAACAACCACAGTGTGTGACTGGAAGATTTAGTACTTTATTGTAATGCAAATGGTCTCTTAAGGCAAAATGCCTTCCACATCCAGAGAAAAGAATTATGGAATTCAATTGGAAAATTGAAGCTGATCATTTTCTTTTGTATTACGTTTTGGTTTGTTTTATGATTTCTCCCATTCTTTATAATTCTTCTATGCAACATGACTAAGGTGAAAATGTATTTCACAGGAATGTATGTGTAGAACCTATATATAACTGTATGCTCTCTCAGGGAGGGAGTGGGGAAGTAGGAGGAAAGGAGCAGAGGGAGTGAAAAAAATCTAAGATGTAAGGAAGTCATTGTAGAACACTGAAAACAAATAAAATAATAATAAACAAAAACAAACAAAAAAGAAGTGTCCTTCTGAAGGATACTGTATTTAGCAAAACCATATATATATATATATAAACTGAGAGTAAACTGAGTCTTCAACACTCCTTATCCCTTAAGGTCTGTATTTTAGGGTTCTCATACCCTTCTCCCTCCCTCAAACTTCTGTAGGGCTATATAAAGTTAACTATGCTACCCCACCCAAGAATATTTGCACTTCAGCAAAAGAAGAAGCCTCAAACAAAAATAACTAAGCTGTAATTTTCAGTGACTCCAGCAAGGCTTTGATAAAAGGCATTTCTGTGGGTCTGTAGGTTCTCTCTGTTATCTCTAAAATCATTGCCCTTCTGGGGCACATTTATTGCTTTAGCATCACTGAGGAAAGCTCCTGGTAGAAGAAAAAAAAATCTAACACCAGCTCTGGTCTGTGGGCATCTGCCCACCACTTTTACTGTGAAGTCACAAACAGTGGCCCAGAGGAACTTGGCACAAAGTGATAAGTCAAGCCTATTACAGAGACTAGAACCCAAGGCTTTTTAATATCCAGTTCATTGATCTTTCTCATTCCAGGGCTTGTACTTTACTACTTAGCAATAGAGGTAGGAAAAACCCAAACTCCTAAGTTTTCTGCTAAGATGGTCCGACACAAAAGGTCAAAAGACATAAACAGGCAGCAGCTTTCAGAAGAAGAAATCAAAGCTATCTACAGTCATATGAAAAAATGGTCTAAATCATCATTTATATGACTGTGATTGTGAAGGAAGACTATTGTGCTGTAAGAAAAGATGCGGACGATTTCAGAAAAACCTGAGAAGATTTAAACGAACTGATACAAAATAAAGCAAGCACAACCACGAGAACATTGTACGCAGTAACAGCAACATTGTAAGACGATAAACTGTGCCTTAGCGGTGACTTAGCTGTTTTCAGCAATACAATGATCTAAGACAATTTCTAAGGACTGAGGATAAAAAAATTCTGTCCACCTCTACAGAAAGAACTGATGGAATCTGAATGCAGATCAAAGCATACTTTTTCTCACTTCCTTTATTTTTTCCTGTTTTTGGGGGTCTGTGTTCTTTTTTTTTAACATGGATAATATGGAAATATGTTTTACATGACTAAACATGTATAACCTATATCAAAACGTTCGCTTGTCAAGGTGGGAAAGAGAATTTGGAACTCAAAAATTATTTAAAATGAATGTTAAAAATTGTTTTTACATGTAATTGAGAAAAAAATAAAATAAAAACATTCTTTTTAAAAAAAGAGATGATCAATTACAGTAAAATAACTCCATCATACACATATCCACTTTCTATCCTGCAAAATTTTAGATCTTAAAAGCAGACCACAAAAATCATCTTTAATCTGCTAAATTTTTTGGAGTCCTACCTACACGATGTGATGAGACTACATCTGTTCACAGGTCAGGTTAGGAGCTTTAAAATAGTCAGTATAATAAATGAATTCATCTTTTACATTTTTAAACAACATTTTTCTCTTCCCTGAGTCTGCTGTCTTTTTAGACACAATCCAATTAACTTCAAGCTCTGAGATATGTTAATAGGAGTTTGTGTAACTATGATGAATTATGACTAATTCCAAGCAAAGTTCACTTTACTAAACCACTATTTTATGAAGCCACTTCTTCATATTTTAATTCCTGAAATATCAAATTAATTCTGTATATCTTGAACATACAAAACTGTTAGGGCAACACGTATTTCCCCAATTTCTAATAACTTGACTTTGCATGCAGTCTTCAGCAGATATATATATAAGTACACTGTCACAGATCTAGATTACAATGTAAAAATAGTTCTCATTTTGACCAGCGTGGACTTATCCTACTGAAAACAGGCATAAAAACCATAAATCTAATCCTTCTTAGCTACCACAGTCTGCATTTGTTTTGGCAGAATTTGTTAAAGACAGTTTACAAAGCTTGTGGAGAGTTGGTGGTGGAAACTTATAACCAAAATACTTCTTTAATTATTCAAATATCTAACCTTTAAGGGGTAAATAACTTCAGTCAAATTCCATCCAGGCAAACTCCAAGGGACTGGAAAAATTATTGGGTTATTCATTAATTTAGTTTGTGATAGCTAATTTTGCTTGAAATAAATGTCCTTCTGAAAAGATCTAAAAATATTTTTATAGAAAAATTACAATTGTGATATCATTTACCAATGATGAAAACTGATCTAGAACACTACAGAAGAGTAATAGTACTCAACACTTTCACCCAGCTCTGAACTGTGGTTGTGAATTAGGTACTCTTTTTATACCCCACAGCAGTATAATATTAATTCAAACACAAACAGGCACCACTAAATATTGTACAAGGATCTCTGCAGGCCTCATATTGATTTAGAAAATCACGTATTAAGAGTATCTGTGCTCTACTGTATTTTATTTATTTTGTTAAAGGTTTCCCAATAACATTTTCATCTGGTTCAGGAAGCAAATGCTTTTTCTGTCTATCTGCTGAAAAAATCTGATACCTCCAACCCACAGAACCTTTTAAGGACTGCAGGGTTGGCCTTCCTGGCTCAAAGGTCAAACCTCTTTGACAAAGGCTCCCCACTGTTGCTGTTACACAGAGGCAATGGTTAGGGGACTTCATTTCAACCCCAGATATGTTCCGGAAAGGGTATACTCCAATCCAGACCTGCCTCACCCCTACTTCCACTGGGGGTGGTGGAGGTGGGGTGGCACGGTTAAGTTAAGTTCCCAAAGCCCCTTTCGTTTTGATCTAGGGTTAGGGAAGGGAGCATTGGCAGATTCAAAAGCAAACATTTATTAAACACCTACTAATTGCCAAGCATTGTGCGAAGTTGTGTTGGCCCTTCCTTTTCAAAGAGGACCATGACATCAGAGAAATGATGACATGCTTGCACTTGAATTTGTTTTGAGTGAGAGAGGGCTGTGCAAGGTCACCAGCCTCATTTTCTTGTCATTGTGAGAAGCAAAACAGACAAAAAAAAAAAGTTTCTCAAGGAGTTTATATTCTATGGGTGCTGAGGGGTGGCATGACGTTTATATTAAAAAATCAAAATGTATTCAAAGAAATTTGGGATGAGAAGGGGGGGAAGAGAGAAGTGATCAGATAAGCTTCCTGTGGAAACAGATTACACTAAGGCTAACCAGTCACTTAATAACTTTTTGTTTCTCCATCTCCCTCAAGCCAGGAAGAAGTTGGGAGAGGGGAGCTAACAGTGGTGCTCATAGATACATCTAGGTTCCTTAGTGTGTTGGGGAAGAGGCATCATATCACTGAGCTCCCTTACCTACTTCGAGAACAGAGCCCTGGATTACTTCATCTGTTAAGTAAAAAGGTTGGAATAGATGTTCACTCAGGATCCTTCCAGCTCTAAAAATAAAACAAAAATTCCAAGGGCTTCAAGAACTACTGGTAAATCCCTAAATACTGGTTGGAAACCTCTAGTATAACTGCTTCTTCCTTCCCTTGAGAGGGACAAGTCTGGACAGTTCATACAAAAGCAGCAGTTAAAAGTCACCAACACTGGGGAAGAGTAGAGGGAGTATTGTGATTGTTTTTGGTTTTTTTTTTAAGTTTAGTTGCTGCTTCTGATAAGGCCCACTTGTAGAAAGTTAAATGCAAAAGAGTTCTAACTCTGTCATTCAATATGACCTGTTTCAAGTACAGTAAAAAGAAAGATAAAAATCCTCTAATCTAGAGGCCTTTAAAACTAAATATGAATTATGTGCACATAATCCCTGCTACAAGGGATACTGAGGTTCACAGATGGTTCAAGATGTAGTAGACTAAGCAAATTAGGTGCCTGCACTTGGTTCAATACCAAAACGGTGAGCCCTCAGGAATAAGAGGCCATTAGGCTGCCCAAGAAGGGTTGAACCACCCAAGGTTGGAAGAGTAGATTAATGCTCCCCAAACTCATCAATAATGGGACTGAGCATGTTAATGGCTGTTGCACTTTCAACCTGGGTGAGATAAGGAGACCTAGTCTTTAAAAAAAGAAAAAAGTTAATTTCTTGAATTGAAAAACTAAGCTAAAAACAAAAAATGTGAATAAAATTGTCTTAAGCTTCCCTAAGATGCTACAGCACTCAAAACATATGTAGTAGTACTCTCTGCAAACACTCTTTCAATCTAGGTTATAAACCACGCCTGGAAATGAATTCTGTTATTTGGTAGTTTATCACCTCAGAGAATGAATGACTACATCCATTCATTTGGTCACATAAGTCGTTGTGCTACTTTTTTTTTTTAAGGTAATAGCATTCCAATGTAATGAGTAGTGCAGTCCTATCTCATACCATCATATAATCTTACCTCTAAACTGTATCAATGGAGAAGTTCTGTGGATGCCAATTTGTTAAGGACTAGAAATTAGCTAGCATGGAAAAAGAGCAGGCATCGTAGTAAGTGCCGGGCTTCTGGAGTCAAAGGTGTGAGTCTAACTTACCTCTGACACTCACTAATGGTGGGAAAGTTGCTTAACCTCTAAGTCTCAGTACAGCAGTGATAAAAATACTTGAATGAAGGCTCATAAGGTCATGGTGACAATCAAATGAAATAATGTATGGAAATGCATGAAAAGAAATACAGTCTGCAAACTTAAAAGCACTAAATAAAATGCCGGTTATTTTTTAAAGAACAGGTTGAACGCAAGACTTTGGGAGAGGTTTGTAAAAAGATTAGAGAAACAAGTATGACGTAGACAGCAAAAAAACAACAAAATGAAGGCTGGACAAGAAAAAGGAGGAGCTTGTTGATAACAGATACAACTCCAATAGTTATAAAAGGCTTTAAGGCTTTCAAAGGGCATTACTGCAAACATAACAAACTGGCTTGTAGGGCATAGGTTATACAAGCAAGTTAAAGCCTGGAAAGAATGACTCTTCTACTGCACATAAGTCTCAAAGTGGCTTGCCTGAGAGAAAGCAAAATACTGCTGGGATTCAAATGGGGATTCTTTAATTCGAGGTCCATTTCTCTTTAAATGAGAAGCTGGGCCAGATAGGTCTCTCTTCCAAGGGCTCTTCCAGCTTTAACATTGTGCTACTAGAGAGAGACAAGAAACAAAAAACTGCTGAAGGCTATCAGGTTTTAAAGCAGAATAAGACTGGCTTGAACTCTACCTAACAGTATCTCTAGATACTGGGAAACCAGAAGGAAATATTTTAAATTCTATTAAAATGCCCTACTTCTAGTGAAAATAAATAAAAGGAATGATATACAATAGAAGTGGAGGCATAAGCATATATCTACACATTCATGTTGGGGAAGAGGAGCAGGAGGAAGACAGCAAAAAAGGAACCAACTTTATTCAGGTAAATGAGAAAGACAGAGGGCAAAGGAGTTAAATGTAATATCCAAAAGTTCAGGGGAAAAAAACACTAGTAGTAAAAAAGTAGAAGAAAATACCTACCCAGCCAGAGGTGAGGCAGAAGATGATGTAGCACTCAATAAGATGTCTAATAATTCACATTAACACTGTCCTTTAGTAAAACCCTTTAAATGCTTGAATTCAAAATTAAACTTGATAAACAACCGGAGTAAAGTAGGTGATATTATTTGGTCCCTCCTTTACAGATAAGAAAACTGAGGGTTCAAAAGGATTAAATAACTTATCCAGAGCCACACAGTGACACTGGGCGCAGGATTTCAATCTAGGTGAATCTGACTCCAAGTCTACTATTCCATCCACTACACCATGTGGCCTACCCCTCACTTTTCAGTCTTCTTTCCTACATCAATATCTATCTCCTTACCTCTTCCTTGTGGCCTCCCATCAGGGTCATATTTACTTTCTCTATATATAAATAATCTCAGCCTTGGTGAGCCCATTTGTTTGCATGGGTTCAATTACCATTTCTACACAATGACTCCCAGATCCACATATCTACCCTAGATTTCTCTTTAGACATCTAATCTCAAATCACAACTGCCTAAGACTGGGTGTGGTGGCTTTCACCTATAATCCCTAGTGCTGAGGAAAGACTGAAGCAGGTAGGTAGACTACTTGACTTCAAGATTTCTGAGGCATTGTAGAGCTAACATCCCTCCAGAGTCTGCACTAAATCCAGACTCAATATGGAGAGCTCCCTGGGAGTGATGGGATAACCAGGCCACCTACAGGGGGGCAAACTGGCTCAGATCCAAAAAAACAGCAGACAAGTTACAATGACAGCCAATATTGGAACTGGTCACTATACATCCAAGTCCGAATGATATAGGACTTAGTCTGAAAGAAAAAATGAAATCCACAGGATCTCTCCTCCTACAAGTCTGGTAGGCATCTCAAACTCAACATTTTAAAAATAGAATTCTATCTTTCAGCAGAAACTGATCCCTCTTTCTAAATTCCATATTTCTATTGCGAGTACAACCACTCTTCATGTCACCCAAAACTGTACCCTAAAAGTCATCCTTGACTCTGTCTACTCCTTCGCCCTCCATATCCAATCAGTTGGTGTCATTGATTTTACCTCCACAATACGTCTCACATATGCATCCCCTTTTCTCTACTGAGGGTCACCACCCTAAAAAAAAAGTTTCTTATCCCCTTTTGCCTGTTATAACTTTCTAAATGGTTTCCCTAACTGCTTCCAGTCCTTTTGTGCTCAAATTCATCCTCACTTCAGCTGCCAAAATATTTCCCTAAATGTCACAACTACCCCAAAACCTTCACTGTCTTCACCTACTTGAAGGGTAAAATACAAACTCTTTATCCCGACATTTTGGGCACTCCTAGTCTGGTTCCCACCTCCCCTTATCACCTTATTTTATTCCACACCCATTCACAAATTGTATTCCTACCAATCCTAAAAACTGAAACTCCATTCCTTGCCTCTGTGTACTCCTACAGGCTGT
This sequence comes from Potorous gilbertii, assembly GCA_028658325.1. NCBI lineage: Eukaryota > Metazoa > Chordata > Mammalia > Diprotodontia > Potoroidae > Potorous > Potorous gilbertii. The sequence goes on from CM053771.1 coordinate 338,001,751, forward strand.
CCAACAAGCTTGGAAATCACTGCCTTATGTTTGTCTCTTAAAAGCCTTAGTCTTCCTATAAATCTCAGCTCAGGTGCTGCCTTATTACTGAAGCCTTCTCTGATTTCCCCAATCATCAGTGATCTCTACCACCACCATTTTTTTTGTATTATAATTGTATAACTATTGGATTTCCCTAACAGTAAGCTCCATGAGGAGCAAGCTTTCATCTTTAATCTTAAAATTTCAAGCACTCAGTACAATGTCTCACACAAAATAGGTATCAAATGTGTTTTCCATTGATTATAGCAGAGTCTTAGCTTGTTCCTCATAAGTTGTCTTATGACTATAGTCATATCTGTGCCAGATAAATGTAAAATTGAAGATCAACTATTTTCAAAATGATTTCTGGATTTTCCTTTGCAAGTTTCAGCACTGAAAAAGACAGCTGCATTCTTGACTTGTGCATTGGAAGGAATGAGCTGAAGATAAAAGGCATATAATATGGGAAACAGAATAATTGGAAATCCTAAGATTTGGGTTGTAACTTGCTGTTACTTGTCTATGATCATTGTTTAATGACAGTTAATTCTCAGTAAAATAATTCCTTCAAAATGTTATTTAAATTTGAACATACTTTGAAAACCATAAAGATTATACAGATAAGTAAGATATTATTCTAAGTAACAAGAGCAATCTAATAGAATTGATGAGGAAGGATATCTGCCTCATTTGATATCTCTCCTAATCACGAAATAGCCTCCCAAGTGTTCTACCACAACTACTCAGATCCTTTGCTATTTTATTTTATTCAGATCATATACATATGCAGTTTATTAAGTAGCTGTCTATCCAGTGAAACAAAGCCAAAGAATAAATAAAAAAAATTTCATCCTGTATCTCAGCAAGTCCTTTTTTGCAAAAACTACCTTTATATGCTTATAAAAAAAAGAATCCACCTAAGAGGCTTGCCTGAGTCAAATGAAATATCAATTCAAAAGTTAAACAAATCAGAAGCCCCACCCATTTCTCTCTTCCTCCCCTAACCCACATCCTTCTCTTTTGACCTTTCCATGGGTTTCCTCTCTGCTCTCTCCCCTTTCAACACCTCGGCTTATTCAAAGGCCAGAAACGCAAAGGCTCTGCCCCCCAGGTAAATCTATCACCCATTCCAACATCCTAAGTACTCTAGCTCTACAGATTTACCAAAAGTAGAAGGTATTTTCTGAAAAATATTCAAAGATCAAGAAGCTACTAAGAAAAAAAAATCTCAAAGAGGCCACACATCAAGTCCTATATGCAGTCATCTCAATACTGCCCTATGTGATACTATGAATAACATGAGGCAATGTGGGTTTTTGGACAGGGTGCTGAACGTTGAATCAGGGACACCTATGTTCAAATTTTGCCTTAGACACTTACTTTATGACCCTAGGCAAGTCACATTAACCTATTTGGGCCACTTCAGTTAAATGAGGGGCTTGAATTTGACAAACTTCTATTTCTAAGTCTATGACAATGACTTGGAGCACACTGCTTTAAGGTAAGGCAGATAACAGAAGTTTAACCATACCATCATTACAGATATAGAAACCAAAGAGATTTGCCAGTCAAAGAAGGATTAGAACCTCTGTTTTTTCTGACTCCAAAACTCCTTCCACTATAACTGAGATTCCTAACTTTCTCTTCCTTCCTAACCTTCTCCAGTTGTCGGGAATCTTATTAAATATCAAAGGAAATAAATTCTAGAGTTTACCCTATATTATAAGCTTCTAAGAAATTAAATATATTAATTTTAATAGGAAAGTATAGTTACCAAATATTTTTTATATCCCTTTGACAAGTTTCCTGTATATGGTGCCTTTTCAAGTCCTTTACAAATAGTTTTTTAAAACAACCTCTCCTAACATCTCAAAAATATAACTATGTATGTTTTGCCATCAAAACCAAAAAACATCTTTATGACTCACTGCTTCCCAACTAAAAAGATAGACTGTAGATCCATGTGGATCAAAATTTTAAAGTAGTTATCCTACGTTGCATTTAGTCACACCATGATCTAAGATTGGATCATAAGTAGTTATTAACTTCAGTATAATTGGTATGGACTGTTTCACTTTTTTAGTCTTTGCATATACACTATACCTAGAATATTGCCTGACATACAACGGGTGTTTTTTAACAAACACATGTTGATTTATTGGTTTTCAAATACGAAAGCTGAATCTAACTTATGAGTATGTACATTTCTGTCTCCAGCAAATATATAAGCTCATCTAGTTGATTAGAAATCAATGATCATCATTCCTAGTAATGTTTTTAAAGACCTTGAAAACTTTATGCTTTCTAGACATTTTTTCATTCCTCTGGCTTTCCAGAGACCTGTGACTCTATCCCTTGAAGAGCATACATACAGAACACTATATCCAATCAGCCAAAGACCTCGAGGGTCTTTGTGAGGCTCTGTGAAAGTCCTGTTCTGTATTATATTGAACTGTGAGGCATTCTGAAGTTGTATTGTTTGGGTTTTGTTTTGTCGTGGGTTTTTTTGGTTCCTCTCTTTTTCATGTTTTGTTTTGACAAGAGAAACCAAATCATACTCAACTCAGGTCATACAACTAGATTCCAGTGGTTTCATGACCTAGCCACACAAAGCCAATGAGGTCTGCCCTCCCTGAAACAAACACCATACTACGAATCTTTCCTCCCTACTTTGCCCTATTCTATCTTTGTGTCTGTGTCTCAATTCCCTAGGAGCCTAGGTCTTTTCTAAGGTTAATATGAAAGACTAATTCATGCTGATATACTGAATTAATGTAATAAGGCATTTTCAATAATCTTCATCTTCAATGTTTCAGCTTACAAGAAGACAGTGTGGCAGATTCTGTGATGGGGGGAAGGGTCACATGTGCATAATTTAGGGCACTGCCTCTCTCGAGGGAATTCTTTAAATTATCTACCTAGACCTAAGATTCCAAGGAAAGATGTTGGATGAATCCAATAAACAAAGACTGTCACTGCTGCAACAAAGCTGAAAATGCTAATGGTTTCTGCTACTTTGTAGTGGCCAAATTCCTCTAATGAGGATTTGTTGAACACTGATCAGTTACTGGGTTAGGTGTTGAGAGATATAAAAAAATGCCCAAGATGCAAGACTTCTAAATTTTTGGCACAGGGGTAATATATGGTAAACTCTAGAATTCGGGCACACTACCAGGTCTGAAGTCAGGAAGACTCATCTTCCAGGGTTCAAATATGGCCTCTGGGCAAGTCCTTTAACTGTATGCCTCATCTCCTACTCAGTAAAATGAGCATGAGGAAAAGGCAAACCACTCCGGTATCTTTGCCAAGAAAACTTCAAATAGGGTCACAAAGAGTCAGACACTTTGAAAAAAAAAAAAACAACCACCAAATGAAAATGGAATGATTGAACAACAATATAAGTGTAAAGCCAGATGGGATTAAGAGCTAAAATGAGTAACAGGACAGTCCTTAAGTGCTTCAGAAGCTGGGAGGAGTAGCTGGAGTCCTGATGTATGATGAATTTAGTTAGGAAGATACAAGGTAGTCCAAGTAAAGGAAGAAAGAAGAGAATGTGTTCAGGGGACACTTCACACTAACTTGACTAGATTTAGGATCTAACCTAGGAAAAGGTAAATTAGGATCAATTTATAGTGGCTGAGGGGTTGAACAGACTAGGCAAAAGGAATCCACCATCAGCTAAATTAAGATTTAGACAAAAGGTCCGATGACACAAAAATGGAGAAAATACTTAAAGACACAAAAGTATAGAAAATAATACTGTCTATTAATAATCTTTCCGGTTGTATACAGATACATATCTCATCATTCCCACTTCTTCAGATTCTCACTGAATATCAATCACCACAATTATACCAGCCCATGACAATCCATTTGAATTATTTTTCCCTAAGAGTACGTATACTCCCAGTTGACCCTGATCACAATCTCTCTAAAGTGAATATGAGGGATTTGAGAGTTTTTACAGCTAAAAAAATTCATCACCTAAACATAACTTGGTGATACATCTCTTTAGAATTAATTAAGCTGATTCTAGGACAATAGAGAACTTATCATTAGACCATACATAAATCCGTTCCGAGTAGCATTATTTGCCAAATCTTGTGCACCAATGGCATACACAGCCTTGTAGAACCAAGAGGACGCTTTTATGCCATAATGTGACAGATGCCACAAAACTGAGAGGGACCCTTAATAGAGGTCTCAAAAGAGTGGAATACTGTGCTGATGAATGATATAACTAGATCTAAGCAAAATAAAGATCACCGTAGAAGCAGTTGGAAAGATGATTTTGTATGGGGAGAGGATAGAGTTGTCTGGAAAGTTGCTAATAAAACTACTGCAATAGTATGAATGGATGGCAATAAAAGCTAAGGTGGTTGCAGAATTGGGAACATCATGACTATAGGGCTAGCAGACTTTTAAGAAAAATTAAGAATACCTTCATTGCGAGGTCAAGAGTTCCAGAAAATGAAAGAAAATTATTTGATTGTTTTATGAAAAAATGGCAGGGGAGGGGTGATAACTAATGTCAATTTAGGCTCTATTCATGGAAAAAGCATACAGAATGAGGGAGGTTATGGTACCCCCTATATTCTGTCCTAATCAGAATATATCTGTAATACAATGCCCAGTTCTGGGTGCTACATTTTTTTAAAAAGAAATTAAGAAGTTGAAGGGCATCCAGAAGGTTAATCAAGATGGCAAGAAGACTCAGAAGTCAATGCCATAATGAGGACTGATCACAGGAAGAAGAAATGTTAAACCTAGTAAGAAGAAAAGAAGAAGAAAAGAATTGGTGGAGCACAATCATGGAGACCTTGACTTGAGTCTTGTATCTGCCACTTATTGGCTGTGTGACTTTGGGCATGTCCCTCATTTTACTCATCTGTAAAATGGGGACAATATTTGCACTATTTTGCCTCCCAAGATTGTAGTAAAGAAATACTTAATATTCAAAATAAATCTATGATTTCACAATTCAGATTTTTTCAATGACATGGATCACAACCCATTCATGCCTGCCCATCCGTTATCTGGACATGTTCCTGTTGGAACACTTCCTTAACTCCTCCTGAAATTCCAAGGGTATCATGAGAATACTACAGCTGTCCTTGTCACACCTTGTTCTTGCCATTTTCTTTTCTTATCACACAAGTCTTTTACTGCAAGGTTCTTCGATGTTCCTCAATAGTTTCATATTTATTTTATAATGAAAAGCATGATAAAGAGAGGCATGGTATCCAGAAATAAAGGAATGATAGTCTTGCTACACTCAGATCTCATCTAGGAAACTGAGTTCAGGTCTAGGTGTCACAATTTAGAAAATTACAACAGGTCCAGAGTAGGCAGGATGGTTAAAGGTCTCAATATATTAGGAAATAGAAGAAGAGGTTGAAGGAAGCGGAGTTGTTTAGCTTGGAGGAGAGAAGATACATGAGGGTCAAGTGTCTGAAGGTAACCCACATGGAAGAGGGATTAGTCTTGCTCTATTTAAGTCTCACAGGCAGAACCAGGATCAGAGATTTAAAGAGCTGGTAGGCAACCTGGAGGTCACCTGGTCCAATCCTCTTATTTTACATGAGGAAATGAAGGGGCAGAGGTAAAGCTACTTGCCCAAGGTGATGTCACTGTGGCAGAGCTGGGATGTGAATCTAGGACCTCTGACTCCAAATTTGGCCCTCTTTCCAATGTCCTACACTGCCTCTCAAGCCCCTTACCTTAAAGCTCAGGAAATAATGGTCTGAAATATCCTAATAACTTACCCAAGATCACACAAACAGTTAAGTAGCAGTACTATTTCCAGTATAATACAATGTCTTTCCCTAGAGAGAGTATCCCTGGGAGGAGTGGGGAAGGAGAAGGAGTATTGTTAAAGAGGAATAAATTCAGATCTGACGTTTGGGAAAAAGCTTTTAACAAGAGTTGTGCAGTCGTTTTTCAGTCAATATACAACTCTTCATGACCCCATTTGAGGTTTTCTTGGCAAAGATATTGGAGTGGTTTGTCATTTCCTTCTTCAGCTCATTTTACAGATTGAGGAAATTGAGGTAAACAGAGGTTGAGGAAGCTACCCAGGGTCATACAGCTAGTGTCTGAGACTGAATTTGAACTTTGTGAAAATGAAAGGTCTTTCCACTTCACTACCTAGCTATCCTAACATTCAGAGTTATCCAAACGCCAAATGGACTGCTTTAAGAGGTAGTTCTTAGTCTGAATCCTTCAAACGTCCTAAAATTTGAAGCCTGGGTGACCATGTTTTGAGTATGTTACAGAGGGGGATATTTTTAAGGTATGGGTTACACTAGATGATGACTAGTAGTAAAGTTTCTTCTAATTCTGTGAAATATCAGAAGGACTGAAGAAGACACATTGGGCTTATTCTGTCTGGCCCCAGAAGGATCACTGGAGATTAGTTACTGACAAGTAGATTTTGTTTTAGCTCTATAAAAACAGTGAGCTGCCTCAAAAAAAATACAGTAGATTCTCCATCATTTTTTAAGCAAAGACTGAATGACTGACTATACAGCGGGAATACCATAGAAGAGATTCATGAACCTAGAAAGAGACGAGACTGGGTAACTTCTCAGGTCCCCTCTAACTCTGAGATTCTATGACTGTCTCTTACTAAGTCATAAATAGCTGGAGATGCATTCCCAATTTGTAGCAATCAAATAAGAGCATAGAATTAAATAAATTAACTAATGTTTATAAAAATGCTTCAAGGTTTGCAAAGTACTTTATGTTACCTCATATGACCCTCAAAACTCTGAGATTGACTCTATTATTATCTCCGTTTTACAGACAATTGAACCAAAACAGAGAGACAAAGTTACTAGTTGCAGGTATACAGCTATTAAGTGTCTGACCAGCATTTAAACTCAGGTCTTGGTGACTTTAAGTCAGGGCTCCAAATAGGGCAGGGTATGATGAGAGTTCCATGGGAATATAAAAGTGAACTAAGAGAGTAGTATCAGAGCTTGTTCTCCCTCCATATACACAGTAACACTATAAAACCACAACAGTAATGGAATGGGGGGGGGGGGCAGGGTAAAGGAATAAATACAATACAGTGTTCTACTGTCCCCAATAATACAGTACACATGATTGTTCTTAATAAATGAAAACACAATGACAATTTCTGTCTCTGTTGTGTATAGCTGAAAAGATTGTTGGAATAAAAGTTCTGGTATAAAATGAATGAAAACACAGATCCTAGCTCCAATAGGCAATAATCAATAACAAAAATTTATTTAGAACCTACTTGTGTAGATCACACTAGATGCTAGATATCCAAAAAGTTAGCAGATAAGGTTCCTTTACTCCAGGGGTTTATAATTTAGTTGGGGAGATAGAACCTATAAATAAAAAGTTAAATAAACCAAGTGCCAAAATATTAATACCTGAGTAATTTTTATTCCACATTTGAGGTAAAAGAAAATGGATTTTCTTTACTTTTCTGTTTGCATTGGTGTACCACCCAAACCAAGGTAGAATCTATAAAGTGACAATGATGTCTTTGGCCCAAATTATTCTCAGGGCTTTCACATGCTGTTTACAAAGTCTATGAAAATTTCTGGAAGAGATGTTTATAGTTTTCCGCAGGTGTCAAGAACTCCCAGTGTGAAAATTCCCTACAATCATGAAATTCATAATCAGCAATTTATAGCCTTAGAAAGAAAACAGCTTCCAGCTGAGAGGTTAAGATAGGATAATCAGAGGCAAAACTTAAAACTATAGCCTTCTTCCAATGCTAACCCTCTCACTAGTAAGTATTCCATAAGCAATGACCCTTTTTATGGTAGAGCATATAGAAATACATGTTATATGTTACTGCTACTTACATTCACAATAATTTCCCCAATTATGGATCCATGTTATACCTAACGAAGTGATATCTCAATTAAAGACATATCCTTCCTCTAGATGAACCCTGTAATTGACCAAGAGCATCTTTCATTCACCAGAGTTCTCTTCTATATTCAATTAATTCTTCCTCATAGAAGTCAATAAAATGTCTTGAGTAACAATTACCTGGGGGGGGGGGACACACACAAAATAACCTTCAAAAAATAAAGGACCTTATGCCTAAAGCTAAATTGTAATTAAGGAGAAAGCCTGGTTCAAATCAAAGAAAATTAGTCTTATTTCCAGGACAACTTGCATTTTTTAACCTGGCTCAACCGTTAAAAAGCTTTAACCATTTTTATAGATGGTCACTGAACAGTTAAATTTGCTGCCACATTATGTACTGGCTTAGTCTCATTCCGTAATTGCCCTGTTCCTGCACCTTCATCCCTAAAAGTGATATTGTTTAAATGCTATAATTAAGAAATGACATTTAAGATAAACCACCATTTCTAATATAAAAGCAATGTAACAGCACCTTTCCATTTATATTCGAACCTAAGGAGGGGAAGGAGAGTGGGAGAGAGAGAGGGGGAGAGAGCAGGAGAGTGAGTGTGTGTGAGTGTGTGTTGGGAGATGGGGGGGGACAGAGAGGGAAGGAGAGAGAGAGGGGGAGGGGGGGGATGGGGATGGAGAGGGGAAGGTGGGGAGAGAGGGGGAGAGGGGAAGAGAGAGAGCACTTTCTCTACTTATTTTCCAAAGAAATATGTTTTAGTGATTTTTCCACCTTTCAGAAGCTCAGTAAAAAACAAATCAATATGCAATTCAAGGGGAACCCTGTCTCAAAGAAAAAGGGCAGCAGAGCATGAACACATTAACAACTCTTGTGTTCCAAAGCCTTCTTTCACCCAGAAAGGAACAAATACCCTTGGACATCTGGAGCAGCCTCTCTAGCAGGGACTCCTGAGAATTTTTAACATTTTAACGTAACTGACTTCCTCTGCAATCTTATGTGCTTTTCCTTTATGCATGTAAAAACATTATTTTGAGGTGTCTCTAGACTTCAGCAGACTGCCAAAGACTTTGGGCGTCCATGACACACAAAAGGTTAAGAAGCCAAGAAGCCTCGTTCCACAGTTACACGTTCAATATTTATTTTTAAGGGGCAGAGAGCACAACTTTCTCCGTGTCTTCACTGCACACAAAATGCTTTTTCTGGGGAGGGGAGCAGGAAGACTGCATCCCAATTTCTTTCATGGAAACTCACGTCTTATTTTTATTGTCACACACACCCACTCGCTCACTCTCCTTTCACGCTGGCGTGGACCAGACCTCGTCCTCAGTGACACACGTAAATCAGGTGCAGCCACCCCGGGCCTGGAACCCGCACCAACAAAATAGGTCAGGGCTGCGGGCTCCACATCCTGCATCCCGAGTCCTCTTTGCCAATCACCGTCCATCTCCTCAAAAGGGGAAACCGGCCAGGGCTCCTCTTCCTCCTCCTCCCCCAAACACGCCCCTGGCTCCCTCCCTCCGCCCCTCCACGCAAAGTCACCGACACACATCTGCCTCTGGGGGAGGGGGAGCCCCGGGACGCGGCTGTTTATTCCCATTTAGGATCCGGCCGTCGGGAGAAGCCGCGTCATTTCCATGACAACAGCTCGGGGCCGGGGGGGGAGGCTTTCCCCCGGCTCCGGGAGGGATGGAGGATGCGGCGGCGTCCTCCGCGACACCCCCACCCCCGGCCGCATCCCTCTCCACCCTGATGCCCGGCGGGGCTCGCGTGGGTCGCCCACGTTCTCCCCCTCCTCCATCCTCCGCCGGCTCCACCCCGTCTGTCGGTGGCGGCGCCCTCCTCCTCCTCCTCCTCCTCCTCCCGTCCCAGCTGTTCTCCTCTCCCCGCCCCCCCAGCTGCCGCCGAGCCTCCCCCTCCATCCCGTCCTCGCGCCGCAGCCCCGCACCTGCAGCACGCCGCGGGGTCCCCGGCCCCGGCCTCCAGCAGCCCGGGCCGCTCGGCTCTCCGGCCGCCTCCGCCGCCGGGGCAGCTCCTTGCAGACTGAAGAACCTGCAGCCTCGGCGCCGCCTGCTGTGGGGCTGCCTGGTTGTGAAGTCATAGGCTCGGGCCCCTCCTCCTTCTCCTCCGCCCTCCTCGGCAGCCTGGCAGCTAATGCGCTCCCCCGAGCCCCGCCGCGCAGCTTCCCCCGGGCGCCCGGCCGCGGCAGCCGCAGAGAGAGGAGGCGAGGGCTTCTCTGCCCGCCTCCTTTCCGTCTTGGCCAATCCCCGGGCGGCAGGCTAATGGGGCCCCGCCTGGACCCGCCCCGTCCCTGAACGCATGCTCGCCGCCGGAGGGAAGCGCACCCTGCCGCGCTCCCTGTGTGTCCACCTGCCCCTTGGCGGGCAGGGGCTCGGCTGGACCGCTTCTCGCTGCCATGGACTATTTTAGGATTTGTGCCCTCACCGTTACTGTCACCTCTACCTGTATCAGCGAGGTGCCTGGCCTCAGTCTACCTAGCGGTACAAATGGAGATTGAGGCGCCCTTTAAAAGAAAACGATCCAAACCTGAAACCAACGTTCCTCCCCTCCGGCCATGGGATGGGATTCAGTTTTCTTTAACCCAACAGAGGCCAACATTAACCCAGTTAATGTTTTAACTGGAACATTTTTATAAATGGATTACGATGTTAAATCAACTAAGGAGTCTTGTGAAACCTGAATTAATTCTTCTGGGATACTATTACATTTGCCCGAGGACAAGTTAATGAAGACTCCAAAATTTACACCCCGAGACTAACTCTCTCCGACTTCATCAGGTTTCAGATTAAGGATGCTTTCGTTTGCAGGACATGAGCCAAGAGATTCTTTTTTTTCCTTTGGGCAGCTCTGACTCCCCTACTTCTGAACCACTGTATATAAACTAGTGTCTTCCCCAAAAGTGGTGCTGGGACAAGGGTAGGGTTGAGATTGGAAATAGAATAGAGCACAGATTCTTTACTTTTTGTGTGTCATGGACTCCTTCAGTAGTCAACTGACACCTCAGAAGGTTTTTAAATGAATTAAATAAAACAGGAAATCATTTATATTGTCAAGATATTTTAAAAACCGCAGGTTAAGAACTATAAAAAGAAGCTAAATATTTTCCCCACTTCAAATTGTGAATACTAGATAAACCAGATATTTAGATATTTAAATCTAAGTAGTTGAACCCTTAATAAAAACTTAAGCTGTGAACAAGCATTAAGTGCTCACTGTCTGCCAGATACAGACATGCATACAAGACAACAAAAGGCAAAAAAATATATTTGTCCCAGACCCCGGAAAGTTCATATTCTAAAGAGGAAATTAACTTTTATTCATTTTGGAAATATTTCAGCCCTGGGAGGGTTGTAATGTTAATTAGAGAGTTAAAGATCTTTCCTATGTAGCATGGATGGGCCTGCCCATTAAGGGAATCTTGATTAGGGGAGAATTTGTTGTTGTTGGAAAGTCCCCACCTTTTGTTAATTTCTAATGAGGCACTGGTTCTCAAGGATTGTGATGCCCTCTGGCTCCGAAAATTGTATATATATTCTGAGGTTTCACTTCTGGGAAGCTGCTAAACAGTCCCCCAGCTTTGAAAACCCTAAATGCTGGCGCTTCTCTCTCTGGTAACTATGTATGTATTGCTGATGGTCACACAGTTGGAAGCCCTGTCTGTTGCTCTTTATTTTTTTGTTTGTGTTTTCTCTTAAATTCAGGGCTGCTGACTTTTTCCCCTGAACTAAGTGAATGATATATGTGCTTAATTAAAGTAGATTGTTGACCCCTCAAAAGTTGCTTTCCTAAAAGGAAATAGCAGATCTAAGAACCTGCACAACAGGCCCTCATGTGTATGTCAGGCTCCTTGCTGTTACAAGGTTGAGGTAAGAAATCAGGAGGGGCAAAATACTCAGAGTGTAAACAAAAAAATACACTTTTTCTTTTCTTGGAAAGAACATATTAAGGAATGAATTGGCAATATCACTGAATATTTCTGGTGCCCTTTCTGTCAATATACTTAAGTTTCATTTAGCAGCTCTAAATCAAGTAATTTAGAAGTTCTATGTAATTTTATGTAAACAGTCTCAAAGAATAAATTTTTGTATTACTTTTAGGGAGTTCTCATATATACAAACACACACATATTATACATATACGTATCTTTAGAAATAAAAACAAAAAGGCAGTGGTTTTTTTTTAATGACTCCTTTGGTGAAACAAATTAGATTAAGAATGCATTAGCCCATATTCTGAACTGGGTTTCTGGAAAACAGCATTGACCCTTTATAGAAGTTAGCAGGTGGCACTTTTCTCAGTTTCTGGTCATATTTTGCTCCAAAATGCAAATAAGGTTAACAAAAGCTCAGACACATGGAGTTAAAGCTATTCAAAAGTTCTGAATTCTTCCCCACTTTATGATGACTGCTAAATTCCTTGCTTCACCACAAACTGAAATAGAGATATACACAATAAATGGGAAAATTTTTCTCTTTTGACTTTAAATTTCAAGTTGTTAAGAAGCATAAAAGCACCAGATGGAATATAAGTCCCAAAAGTCAAAGTTAACAACTCTGTGTTTTTAAACTTTTGTAGGCTAACTTAAAAATTTTTAGTACTTTATTCTGACGTTTTACTTTAAAAGTTCTAAACTGGACCATTTTTTATTCCATAAACTAGGACGGTCCTGAGCCAAAGGAGTTCAGGTCCATGGGGGTACATAAGCAATTAAGCCTTTATAATTTAGTTTAAAAAATAGATGTCATGTCTATAATTGAATTTAAGATATCTTTGTATAGTTCCCCTTTAGCATTAAGAAATTAGGTAGGACCTGATTCTATCGTTCTGTAGAGCAATTTGGAACTATGCCCAAAGGGCTATAAAACCATGCATATCCTTAGACACCACTACTATGTCTGTATCTAACAGAAAGGAAAAGGACCTATATATACAAAAATATTTATAGGAGCTCTTTTCTGGTGGCAAAAAAATAAATAAAATTGGAAATTGAGGGGATGCCCATCAATTGAGGAATGGCTGAACAAACTGTGGTATGTGATTATGATGGAGTATTATTGTGCTATAAGAAATGGTGAGCAGGATGCTCTCAGAAAAACCTGGAAAGACTTACAGAAGCTGATGCAAAGTGACATGTACTGTGCACAAAGTAGTAGCAACATTGTAAGATGATCAGCTATTAATGACTTGGCTGTTGTCAGCAATACAATAATCCAAGACAACTCTGAAGGATTTATGATGAAAAATGCTATCCATCCCCAGAGAAAGAACTGATGGTGTCTGAATAGAGTGAAGCATACTTTTTTTACTTTATTTTTCCTGAGTTTTTTATCTCTTTTCTTTATAGCATGACTAATATGGACATGACTACACATACAGATATACATATACTATATATGTGTGTGTATATACATATGTATATATGTGTATAATGTGTGTATAGATAGACAGAATTGCTTGCTTTCTCAATGAAGGAGTGGGGAGGGAGAGAGGGAGAGAATTTGGAACTCATAGTTTTAAAAATGAATGTTAAAAACTATTTTTACATGTAATTTGGAAAAAATATAAATATTTTTTAAAAAATATTCAGTAGGTTTCATAACATGATAAAGACCAAATTATAAATTAATATTGGTAGTAAGAAAAGACTGGGAAAACCTATACTTATACTTCTTTTCACAAAGGTAATTGCATAATAAACTTATTCCCAGTTATATCAAGTAAACTAAATCACCCTGTTTGAACTGATGCAGAAATAAGCAGAATATGAAGAAAAATACACCTAATAAATACAATAATGGAAAAGAAAACAATTAAGATCTGAATTCAGAAAAATTCAATCTAGAAGACTGATCATTAAATATAACTTTATTCTGATTTGCAGAAAAGTCTCAAACTGACTACATGTATATAATGAGGCATAGTATTATCTGACATAGTCAATGTCAATTTATTTTGCTTAATTGTACTTTGTTACAAGGAAGAGCAGAGGAGCTCTTAGGGAGTGAGATTCTAAAAAATTAACAAGAATTCATAAGATAGAGGCAACGTATTGTAGTGTCATTGCAGCCTCAGTCCCAGGAAGATGTGAATTCAATGTTTTCTTGGTCAAAAGATATTAACAAACAGTTCCCAAAAGAACTGCAAACTATTAACAACCATATGAAAAATTTTCCCAATGCAAACCTAAGTAACTTTGAGGTTTCACCATGCAATTAGCAAATTTGCAAAGATGAAAAAGATGCAAATAGTCAAAGTTGAAACTGTCTTAGAAAGTCAGGCACACAAATATATTTTCAGGAAAAAATTTCAACCAGTGAAGATGGGGAAGAGTTGAATTCATTTCATGTGTATGTTAGATGAGAAAAGGATTAAAATGTACATTTTAGTTTCTTAATTTTATATGACATAATGAATAAAAAAGTATTTAAATGTTTATTATGTGCCTGACATTGCACTACGTGGTCGGGATACAAATACAAAAAACAAGACAGCTCTTACTGTAGGGATTTGGGTTTAACCATTCAGGAAGGAATTTGAAATTATGTTCTTTCAAGAAATGAATAAAATGTTCATACCCTTTGACCAAGACATTGATGTACCTCCTGATTTCCTTTGCTATTGGGTGTAAAAGCACGAATTTTACCTTCTACAAGAGGATTTTCTCTTTCCTTTCCCCAAGAGAAAGGCAGTTAGTGGAGAGAGCTCTACCGCTGAAATCAGGAAGACCTAAATGCAAACCCAGTCTCATTTACTAGCTGTGATCCTAGGCAAGTCACTTAACCTCTATTTGCTTCAGTTACCACGACAACAGTTACCTCAAACAGTGATAATAATAGCTCCTACCTCACAGAGCTGTTGCTAAAGCACCCTTAGGAGAGCGTCCTGCATTCCATTTCCTGCTCCTAATGTCTGCCTTCTGGGAATACTTCCCATATATTCTGTATGTACACACACATACATACACACATATATGTGTATACATGTGTGTATATACATATATATACACACATATATGTGTGTGCGTGTGTGTGTATATATATACATATATATATATATATATATATATATATATCTCTTATATTTACGTTATTTACATTTTGTCTCCTCCATTAGAAATGTGAATGCTTTGAGGGCAGAGACCCTATTTTTTGCCTTTCTTCATTTAACAAGGACCCTTCTGGCCACACATAGGCAAAAGTCCACTGGGAATACAAGGAAAAAGCAAAAATAGTTCCCTGCCTTCAAGGAACTTACATTCTAATGAGGAGGCAACAAGTAAATAAATAGGCTTACCTAAGATACAAAGTAGATACAAGTTAACTTTAGGGGAAGGAATTAGCTGAAAGGTTTCCTGCAGAAGGTGACATCTAAAATGAATATTAAAGGAAGTCACTGATTGTAATGGTCAGAGAGAACATTCCAGACATGAGGGTGAGCCAGTGGTAAGGTAAGGATACAGGTCCTGTGTGAAAAAGAGCAAATATGAACGCGTCAAGGAGAGTAAGTAATGTGAAAGAAACACAGAAAGACAGAAACAGGCCAAGTCATAAAGAGCTTTAAATTACTAAACAGAGCAGCTTGTATTTGCTCTTACAGGTAATAAGAAACTGCTCCCGTTTTTGAATAAGGGTGGTGACATGGGTCAGACTTACATTTTAAGAAAATTATTTTGACAGCTAAAGAGGAGAGGCATTTTAGGCAAGGAAACCATATTGTAATAAGAATAAGCCTCATAGAGAGGTGATGAGGGCCTGAACTAAGGAGGTGAATGTGGAAAGGGACCTATACAAGAGATATCAATTGCAAAGAAACAAAATGCAGAAACTTATCAGATGTGTTGAATGTGAGTGAGAAGTTCAATACCACACCTAGATTTAGACTATGAGTGACTGAAGTCAGTATCTTCCATGAAAGAGAAATTCAGAAGAAGGGTGAGTTTGAGGATAAAGACTAGTTATGTAAAATATACAATGGGCAGTTAATTATGCAAGACTGAAGCTCAGAAGAGAAAACAGGGCTGTATGTAGATATAGATATGAGTCATTCATTGGCAAAGGGACAGTAATTGAACACATATGCACAGATGAGTTTACCAAGTAAGGGTACAGAAAGAAAAGGGAAGAGGGCTCAGAACAGAGACATGGGTTAACCCAGGAGTCAGTGATCTTAGAATGGACATAAACTAAAAAGCAGTCAGACAGGTTGTTGTTTGTTCTTCATCCTAAAAAACCATGACATTGGAAAGATGATGCCACAACTTGCAAGAGAATTGGATTTAAGTGAGAGAGATTGTGCAAAATCACCAGCCCCATTTTCTCTTCTGAAGCCACCTGGGTCCAGGGGCAAGATACAGATCAGGAGCGTGGAGATGGCCAGGGAGGCAGAGGGACATCTTGCCCTGGTCAAGCTAAGGTCTTTCTCAGGTCTCAGTTTCCTAGAGGCAACACCCATTCAGTGATTAAGATTAGATAAGATATGAGGCAGAGAATGGTCGGCTTTACCAGGTCAAAAAAAAAAAAGTTGGGAAGAGAAGTGAGGGAAAGCCAGGAAAACTTGAGGGAAAAGTGTATCCAGGAGGTAGCCAACAACATCACCTGGTATGCTTAGTATGTATATAGTAAGAAGTTAACAAAAAGTTTTGAGTTGAATTGCTGGCAAGCAGAAACCGTCTAAGTAATAAAAAACTGACAAGATTTCCAAATAATAAGATAAACTACCAAGGACAACAGAGAGATGACTCTATCTTTGGGACCTGATTAGAGATACCACATCTATGGAAGGATGTCTCCAACTTTAGATTTAAGCTGT
This sequence comes from Potorous gilbertii, assembly GCA_028658325.1. Classification (NCBI taxonomy): domain Eukaryota; kingdom Metazoa; phylum Chordata; class Mammalia; order Diprotodontia; family Potoroidae; genus Potorous; species Potorous gilbertii. The sequence goes on from CM053771.1 coordinate 338,018,462, forward strand.
ATTACTCTTTTGGATGTAATTGCACATATCAACACAGCTTCTTAAGAAAAATCTTACAACTGTAACAAAATCTCATTGTTGAAAAAGATAGGGACCAGATAGATTAAAATTTCTTCTCAGGGGAGGAAAATCCCTTTATCAAGGCAAGTAGGCCAGTTTTCTGAAACTGGTAAGAGTTGGTAAGAACACTGAGATGCTATGTGACTGGCACTCTGAAGCCACAAAGACAGTGCAAATTAGAGATGGGATTTGAACCAACACCTTCTTGGTTTTAAGTTCAGCTGTCTATTTCCCTCAGGAATGAATCACTGGCATTAAAAAAAGAACAAAATACCACATTCATGACTACCATATAATTAAAAGTGAATGAAAAGGCTGGAAATTAAGATCTTCCTTTTGTGAAATTGGTTATTTTACCTCCACAATATGCCAGGTATTATGCATTTGAGCGGGCAGTTAGGTGGCACCATAGTGCACAGAGTGCTGGGCCTGAAGTCAAGCCTGTCTGTCTTGAAACGTGGCAGGTGGGTTGCCACAGCACTCTCTCCGTTTTGTCACATCACCCGTGGCAACAAGCCATCGTCCGTCTGTCTCTAATTACCTTCCTTTGGAAAGTGAACTGCTGAAAACCTATCTGCAGCAGGAAAAAAATTTGGCCTATTTTAATACTGGCCCCTACTTACTGCCAAGTTGTGCAAGTCTGGTTCAAATCCAGTCTCAGACTTACTATGTGTGTGACCCTGGGCAAGTCATTTAACCCTTCTTGCCTGAGTTTCCTCATGTGTTAAATGAGCTGGAGGAGGAAATGGCAAACTACTTCAGTATTTTTGCTAAGAAAACCCCAAAAGGGCTATGAAGGGAGGATAGCACTGAAAAAAATGACAACAGCAGCACAACCTTTTGACCAAAAAAAGGGTGGCAGAGAGCTTACAGGACTAGCACAAGGACACAGAACCAGTCACGGACAAAGATGTTTACCAGATTATCACTCCTAAATGGACAATCATTTTTAATATCATGTGCTTGGATGAGTTTTTACCTCTACCCTAAAGGAGATGAAGCCACAGAAGATAGCAAGTTCAAGAATGTGACCTTGGGTGCATGACTTTTGGAAACATGGCATTTATTCATGTTTGTTTTTGACATTTGTATTTACATGAATGTAACTCTATTTAACTGGAGCTTCAGCTACTTGGAAAACATCTCAAGAATCTAGATATGGAGAAGAGGCTTCCCAAACTTAGGGTCAAAGACATTATATAGTAAAGCTAATGAACATTAATCACAACCCCATACCCTTTCAGATTCTATTCCTTAACTTTTAAAAATTTTATTTTTATTATGAACTTGATAAACATCAACAAATATGAACATTTCCTTATGTTAAAAACAGAAAAAGGGAATTATATATATAACACATAAATATTATAGACTGTGCTTCTAAAAAGTATATTTTAAATTTGGCTCAGTAGCTCTAGCACTGCTCTGTTTTTCTGTCCCCTTCTGAACTTTCTTCTTGTATATTTTAAGATTATATATACTTTTTTGTTACAGCCATCATCAGATACCCACCCACTGTTTCCCATAACTCTCTCCCCAAAAAACCCCCAAGTTTTCCTTTGTATCAAATGTAATCAAACAAAACAAACCTAAACATTGACTATGTCTGTACACATAGCAATGTCTCATTCTTCACTTCCATCAAAAGGTAGTAATCATACCTCACCATCAATCTTATACAGGTCCTAAGAGGTTACTGCATATTACAGTTCTCAAGCATTGCAGTTGTTTTCCTTTAAAAAACTGTAGACTTTGTATAAATTGTTCTCCTGTTCACTACTCTCTGGGTCTTACCAGATTTGTCTCAATCTATCACACTGACCATTTCTTAGAGCACAGCAATATTGTACTATATTCATATGCCAATTTTTTATAAAATGTGTTTATTAAAATGTACTTAAGGAATATCAACCAACAGGAACTATAGGAAAAAAGGGAGTGGGAAGCTAGATTGGACAGCAGATAGAGTACTGGAGACAGGAGGACCGAGTTAAAATCGAGCCTCAGACACCTACTAGCTGTCTGATACTGGGCAAGTCACTTAACCCTGATCACCTCCGAAAAAAAAGGAACTAAACTAAATTTGAGCTATATATTTTTGTTATATACTTTTTCCTCCACTAAGCAAACCTTGGGGTTTTTGAATTCAAATTTAAAATGGTAGCTTCAGAATTGTCCTACATGTCTGTCCCCTTCTGCTCATTTTTCAATGACATTAACAATTTTTTCTCTTTACTATTGCCATTCTTACTACTCATTCCCCAACTCTTGCTTCAGAGTAAAATAAAAGTACTACCTTGTAATAAATAGGAAAATCACCCAAAATAAATCTCTCCCTTCACTTGTTAGGGTGCAAAAATATTGAACTACATTCATTTCCCATAATTTCTTCGGCCATCCCCCAGTTAATGGAGAATTTCTATTTATAATTCGTTGCTATAATGAAGAGTGACTATAAATATCTTCACATGTGTTTTTTTCTCTCTTTGCCTCATAGGATCTTAGATCAGATTTAGAGTTGGAAGGGTCCTTAGAAGCTTTCTCGTCCAATCTCCTCACTTTACAAATGAAGGAACTGATGTCCAAAGTTTAAACAACTTGTTCACACAGCTACTAAATTTATGAGGCAATGTTTGAACCCATGTCTTTATGACTCTACTTCCAGGAATCTTTTCACTTTACCGCGCTGTCTCTTTCATGCATAAGCCTCATAAGGTCAAGGGGCCAAAGATTGACATGCTCAGTGACTTGTGACACAGACCCAAAATACAAAATGGCTGAACTGCTCCATTGCTTCACCAAAAGTGCATTATTAGTGTTTCTCATAGTCCCTCCAATCGGGGTTTCCTGCTTTGTTATCTTTGCCAATACAACGAACATTTAGGGATACCAAAGTGGTTTTAACTTGTAGTTTTCTTATTAGTATTTTGGAGCATTTTTTAGTGCCTGTTGATGTCCTCTACCTATTAAAGAATGACTCTTATTCTCCTATGTTTCTATCAATTCCATATATATGTACATTGTACCCATCTTGGATAGCAAACTTCCTCCAAGAAATCTGCCACAGTTTTCCCCCAGTTGAGTTTGTTTTTTAATTTTAACTGCACTGATTTTGTTTTGCAATTCTTTTTTTCATTTTATGTCATCAAACAGCAGTAGTTTAGACGTAAAAAATAAAAAGAATAAGAAATTATGGGAATGCTGGAGGTAGACACACTGACAGATTGCTAGGGAAGGCAGAAAAGTCACAAAGATAATGTATTAAAAATAACATACTGGGGTCATTTGGTATAGAAGCAAATTGCTTTATACTACACTACTCGAGCTCTTGAAGTCACTACTATTTTCCAGCAAAGTAAAATAATAGAGAATTACACTGAGTCATGAAGAAAATGTTATCATTCTTTTCTGCAGAGAAATATTGTAAATATACTTATAATAAATATATCAAAATTCATATTACCTTATTGTCAGTAATAGAGTATATAATCTCTTTGTGTACAGGAATTGAATTGTATTTTATCTGTATTGTGTCTGTATGCCCAATTCTTAATAAAGTACCTCTCACAAAATAGTCACTTCATAAATGCTTTTGGAATTGATGTCCAGTATGTTCTAGGAAGCTAGAATATATAATATAGTATATATTATATACAATATATAATTATATACTGGTATGTAATTGGGTAAAATTGGATAATTTAAAAGGATATTTATGATTATTCAGAAAATTCTCTTATATGGAACACCTCAAAAGCTAGACAAGAAGCTTAGCAGTGTCATTTACAAAGGATATATTTGAAGTGCATTACTTCTGTATATCTGTTGAATGTAGAAAGAAACAGTTTTTCCTAACTCCATAACATAGACTCTAACAGTACTCAGCACATTGTATCTGCATTAACAAAGGCTATTTTGTGACTGATAGGAACGTCTTCCCCCTTAAAAGCAGAAATCTGTCCTCAAGTATGGGACACATAATTCTCATCACTTTTTAGGAACTACTATATCAATTTAAACACAGTCAATATCTTGAATGGGAACTACAACTAGACAGTGAGTTTAGCCTAGATTTGAAAACTGGGTTAGACAGTTATTTGGGAAATTTTATAGTGCTCTCAGGGATCCCAAGCTGCTCAGTGCTGCAAAAATTCACTCTTAAACACAATATTCCTCTAATGTTATATGATATGAAATCAACGAAGATGGAAATCTAAAGAAGAAGAGTTTAATTTGCATGTGAGAAGGACCATAAAAAGTATCACTTAGGAAAAGATCAGAATGAAAGACTGACTAGGCATGTAGTGAGAATGAGAAAGCCAGAGTTCTAGAATGGCACCTTCCAGATAGTAAAAAAAACAATAGAGAGGCCTCCAGAACATTTGATGGCTCCTCTAGGGAGTGTCTATGAAAGGACAAGAGAATAACACGTGGGGAAGATGGTATAGAAAACTTTCAATCTGCAGCAGTGGAACAAGTGGTCATACCAATTAGATCCTGTCTATCAAAGAAAGAGGTTTTTAACTTTCACTTTTATACTAGAAAAAATAGTCCTTCTGTAATATATCAAATCAGATATTAGTAGTGACTAACTGCCATGACCTCAAGTTTTTAAAATAATTTCTTAGTTTCTACACTTGTTCTCTAGTATTGAGGATAACTTATAAAAATTAGATAGTATATGATTTCTAAGTTGACAAATTCACAGCTATAATAGCTTTACTCAATCGTTTTAATTACTTTTAAAAATCCATCTTAACTTGGGTATACAGCTTTATCATCTCTTCTCAATTCTAGCCAGGTCTTTTTAAAAAAAATTACTTTGTTATTGTTGTTCAAGCTGATGATTAGAACAGATATTGTTACTTTCCTAATATCTTTTTAAAAAACTGAATAACAGTTCACTTTCTTCAAAAGAATTAACAAAATTAACTAAAACGATAACTAAACTATTTCAAGTGAAAACGTAACTGAGGGTGAAATCTTTTTTTTATCCTCAAAATGATTAACTAGGAATAAGCAATTATTTCTCCAAGAAGCTAAATACAACTCTCTATATCTAAACCTTGGCCCATGGGGGAAGAAAGAAAAGAATGACTTAAGTAAACTTTCTGCACATTTCCCCCCTCAGTTTCCAAGTTATGTTTGCAGCATCAATCACATCAGCGACCTAGCCAGTATTATTAGGAAAAAATTATGATCCTTGTAATTTGATCAGTGAATAAATTTCCTAAAAATTAATCCATTTAGAATAATTCTGAAAATTTATTATATGCATATTTTACACTCTGTTTGATCCTTCTGTCAGTATTCAAAAAGCAGGATTCATCTCCTTCTCCCTTAAAAAACAATTACAAAATTATTCAACTGAGCATATAAAGCAAAAATATAGCCATGCTTTCTAAATGATGAACTCATGTCATTTCAATCTTGATTCTAAGGGAAAAGCGTCAATATCCTTTTCGTCCTCTGAATCTTGATCTGGCATCCAACTAAAAACAAAAAGAGTTATTAAATCAAACATCTTGTAAAAGATACATTACTGAATACAACTTCTATTAAGGGCTGTCATATTAAGAGTAAAACAAACTAAACTTCAGGGCAAGGCAAAGAAATATCAAAGATATTCTTTCTCACCACCCACCTGACAAATACAGAAATAAAGGAATGGGTACAGAAGTTACAATTAAAAGCATCTTTAAAATTAAACCAGCAATCATTTGCCTTAAAGTTAGTTTAGCATGGTCCAATACGAGTTCTGTTCAAAGGGCCTAGATTTGATCATGCCTCAGATACTCCTTCTAGGACATTGGGCAAATCATCTAATCACCTGGATTTTACTGTCCTCATCTGTAAAATGGAAGCAGGAGAAGGAAAAAACTTAACTAGATCGCTTCTGAGGTCCCTTTCAGCTCTCAATCTGTGATCCTTTAGGTGGTAGCCAACTCTGTATTATTAGCACTAATGCAGGGAAACAATGATGCAGAAAATTACAAAATTACATGTTGTTTTCTGGAAAGGATAAAATAATGGCACATCACAAAGGCAGCAAAAAATAAATAAAAGAGGAAACAAATAGGCCAATATTCATGCCACTGTGTGAAGCTTAACATATACTTTAGAAAACAAGTTATATGAAATAGACATTCACAGTTAAGCTAATTAAATTTTGCTTAGTAAATATTAAAATATACTGTCAGTTCTTCTGTGACATGACACATACTCTCAAAAAGCAGCTCGATATGCAAAACTACACAATAAAAACCACACATCTGAGGGGGAAAATGGGACTAGAGCACAACATTCAAAAGCTTCATTATGAAACATATATAAAGGATAGTTTTATATATGTCAAATGGTTAAGAAGTATCTAAGTATTACAATAAATAGTAACCACATCCTTAATCCCAAGCTGCTACTGTTTGATCTATGTCTCAGACTGCATAAATTGGGCAGGCAACAATTCTAGGGCTGAACCTAGGAAGCTGAAGGTCAGGGCACAAAGGGGTGAGGTAAGGATTGCAGTACTGCGGACCAGCCCTTTTCTGCTTACAGCTCCAAACTGCTCCAGAAAATGCATTGTACCTGGACAAAGACCTCAAGTTTGTTTGTGGAAATGGGCATCAAGGATTGTAGCTTTTACGTTATTGTAAGTGATGCAATTTGGAGTTCTCTCACTGTTTTTCAAGGAAGAAATCAATCAGAAGCCATCTTTTCCCCAATATATCAATCATGCTAGTATAAATTTGTGCTTTTGAAACACACACTACAGTGGAACTGACTGCATTTTTACTTTGATTTGTACATCGAAACTGAAAGGGAAAAGCCCTGCAACATGTTGAGCAACAAGAAATTTTTGGGATTAAAAGCGGATTTTAATGGATAGAGAGGACATTTTGGTGTGTCTCTCCATCAAGAGTTTTAAGTGATATGATCTGGGTTTAAGTCCCCAAATACACGAGTGACCTTCGGGTTACTCTTAAATCTCTTTCTCTCTGCCTAAAATTTCACCTCTTAATCTCTCATCTGTCAAATGGGAATAATAATTCTTTAGTAGCCACCTCATAGGGTGTTTATGAAGAACCACTCTGCAAACCTTAAAGCACTCTAAAAATATGAGCTGAAATCACTACCATCATTGAGGGGGCTATACATCCTTTCACCCAGGAATGAATAATATCTTGGAGCATCAGAATTCTTGCAGAAATCTTCTTAACATCATCCTGTCAAAAATGTTCCTGGCTTGTTCTCACTGTATCATCTTGCATTTTAAGGAATTACAGAATTATAAAGCTTGAAATATCTTAAAGCAAATTTCTAACTTCATTCTTAATATTCTTTTTTATTATGAAGTGAAAAATCAACCAAGAGCATTCCCATATACAAAGAAAAAGAGGATTGTGGAAGGAATTGTGAATCTCTTTTATAAAACTTGTTTTCTAAAGTACTTATTAAATTTAACATAATAACATTATGTCTTTGCTCAACTGTTTCTTCTTTTGAATTTTCTTTTGCCACCTTCTGTATAACATCTCACAGATGACCAAACCTCTCCTTTCTTTCACATCAATAAATGACATTCTTTCCATCCTTCCCAAGTCACTTCCACTGCTTCTAACCATTCTAAGTCTCAACCTTTCTCTCCTTCACATATCTGCACAAAACTAGGTTCAGAAGAGGTACTTACTAACTTCAATTCACAGTGACTTACAGCAACTTTTACCCACTTACTCTCACCAAGACCTGATCTGACACTTACTGAAACTTCTAAGAACAGTAGGCTGAATAAGTAACACCACTATTGAAGAACAGTAGAAGCAAAATAACACCAGAGATTTTTGGCAACTGCAATGGCATGTGAGATTCACTCAAATGTTACTTGTCTTTTCATTCATTCATTGGGAGGAATTTTTCACCACTCACTAAGTAAAAACCTTGTAAAAATGACCTCTACATAATGTGTTCTTCCTTAGCATGGTTTATAAAACAACTCCTTCACAATTCCTCAAATGAATATCTCACTATGTCTTATTTCCTGCTTATTGGATAACCACTTACCATTGACCTTTTGCATTCAAAAAATGAGTATTTCAAAGCTTTGCAGTTTCCTTCCTTCAAACACTGTCGAGGAGTTTTTCCTTCCTGTAACATGTAAGACAATAAAAAGTGAACATCTGGGAAATTCTGTAACAAAAAATTCAAATACTATCATTTCATTAATATTTAAAAATTCTCTGTTGTTTCATGAACATCACAAGTTAAATTTAATATGAAGGGCCAACTGAGGCAATTCTCCAAGCAAGATAACGTTTATTAGCAGGGTATGCTACCTGTCAGTAAATGGGTCAATGAGTTACCTCCGTTTATGCCAAAGGCCCCAAGGAAAAGGACAATTCCCTTTATACAGGTTTTGGGGAATACAGAACAAAGGTGAGAATAAAGGAGATGACATCACGGGATGGAGGACAACATGACTGGTTACAGAGCCAAGACTCAAAGAACAATGTGTGGCGAGATGGAAGTTTGGTAATGGAGGCTAGCAATAACCCTCTCTTTTCCCTGTGGCTAATAAGTGTCAATTGTTTAAGTCTAGGTGCAAGGCCAAAAGATAATAGACTAACCCCTTCAGGACAGCAAACCAGATATCCCTAAAAAATGGCCTCACAGTATAGAGATACTAGACCCAACTCCTTTGGGTTCATACGCATCCCCCAGGACAGCAAACCAGATATCCCTAAAAAATGGCCTCACAGTATAGAGATACTAGACCCAACTCCCTTGGGTTCATATGCATCCCCCAAGAACAGATAAATTCGATGAAGCAAGAACAGATCAGTGATTAGTAGGAGAGCTGGATTTCTAAAATTAACCCATTACAAGCTAGCTGAATTCTGAACTAAGTTTAGAGACAAAGAACCATGACTTAAGCAATTATAGGACAAAAGCAATTACAGGACAAAATCAATTAACTGTAAATAAGATCAATTAAAAAATGATACTAGATCAATCGTAATCTTCTCAGAATACAGAAAAATGTATTACAAATGCTTAAAAACCAGCTTGGGGAGGCAGGAGGGAAGAATGAGGACAGATTTTTTTTTTTTTAGTATATTCTGCATTAATCCTTTCTTATCTGGACAAACACAACAGAACAATAAATCAAGCCCTGAACTGTAGCAATTGCCAATGTCTGAGGTATAAATGCTCTCACCAGAAATTTAACAATGGGCTCTCACTAGTTTTTTATAACTTGGCCTAGCATATCGCTGCCACAATCTCTGTGCACCTTAGTAAATGATTTCATAAGCTGCCATTGACAAGAAAATCATTGGTGGCCAGTCTGTTAGTGATGAGATTCTAAACTTCTTACTATAACATTCAAAAAACACAAAGGCTAGGTTACAGGATTGTAGATTCAGAGGTCATCTAGAGCAACTATTTCATTTTCCAGACAAGGAAGCTATGATCTAGAAACATTAAGTGATTTGCCCCAAGTGTCACATGTAGCAAATGGCAAAATGGGAACTTGAACTCACAGACAATAACTTTTATCATTCTTTCTACTGTTGAATCAATGTAACTGGTCCCTAATTTACAAATTAAATTCAACAAACATCTGAGCATAAGCAAATTTGGACTCAACACATATTTTCCCACAAAAACAATGTTCTAAATCAGACATGCACAAGTTGTGGCCAGTAGGCCACTCAGGCCGCTTGTGGCACACCAAAGGATTTCCTCTACATACAAAAAGGTTTCCCTCTACATTTTTTGAAGACTGCCTAAAATCCTTCGGCATGCCCCAAATCCTTTCCCAATTTTAAATGGTGGTTGAGTTCACAAGAAGAACCACAAAACCAATTCAATCTATAATGTACTACTATAAATATTATACATTTACTGTATCAGTGGAAAACAATAGCTACAATATCAAAAAGAATAATAAAAATAGTTCACCTTTTTATAAGGCTTTAAGGTTTATAAAATGCTTTCCTTGAAATAACACTGTGATTGAAGTATTGCCTTGTTCTCCTTCACTAATAAAGACATGTGAAGCACAAAAAGGTAGCATGTCTTCAGGATAAACATCAAAGGGTGAAGACAAACTCAGGTCTTTTTATCACTGCCCTTTTTATTATACTCTCAAGCGTCTTTAGAAAAATGATGCTTTCTGTTAAATGTTGGTACTTAAAAGCAAATTAGAAGAGGTCTATTCGGACTTGTGAAGATTCTGAAAAGGACCTGAAATACTTTCAATATCATAAGATCAAAGAGTCTTAGAGGTGAGGTAAGGTAAGATCTTTAAATCATCTAATTCAACCTCCTCCCCCTCCAAGATAAGGTGCCAAGCCTGGAGTATGAAAGATCATCTAATACCTGCTTCTCTCATCCTCCCTTTGATGCCTGTGTACCCTTCTTTTCATGTACCCCAATCATCAGAAGCTCCACACCCTTCTTCCTTCTTCCTACATTAGCATATCCTTTTTATTCTCTTTCCCTTTCTTACAACCTTCAGAACAACTTTATCCCCACCAAATCCTCCTGTGTTTTTCTTACTTAATTCCCTCAATACTTTCTGAAGACATTAAGGTTCTGTTTCTTTGAAGTGCTCAAATAAATTTACCTTTTCAAGTCTCCTGAGTTTTCTGTTGCCCTTTCAGAGTTTCTACTCAGCTGTGGTCAACAGAAATACTTGTTACTTTGCTAATCATCTGGGGATCCATTATTTTTCTGCAGAATCATACTCAGTTTTCCTGAGTTACTCTTGCTTGTTGGCTCATTTCTTGTGCCATTTAGAATTCTATATTCCAAGATCTCTCATTTTTAGCAGAATTCTGCCAAGTCTTGTGTCATCCTGACTGTTTCATCTTGAATTCTTTCTGGTTGCTTACAATTACTTTCTGACCAGGAAGATCTGGATTTTGGCTAGGTTATCTCTGGGATTTCTTTCAGGAAATAACTGGCAGATTCCTTCCAGTTTCACTTTGCTTTCTGGTTCTAATAGATTTGGCAAAAAGCAGAAAACAAGCATTTAGTAAGGTCTGATATGTGCCAAGGACTGTGTGAAGGGCTAGAGATACATATACTGCCCTCATTTCCTTAGTTTCCTTAAAGACATTCTAAAGGAGAAAGAAAACAAATGAAAAGGTGCTAAAAAGCAGTGTAGGGTAAAGTACAAAAGCTCTGGAGGAAAGAATTAGAAGAATAAACAAGTTTCATTCCTTTCCTGGCTGCACTGATTTTCTTCAGATTTTACTGCCATTTTTTCCCCTCCATAGCTTTTGTTGTTTTTGTCTCATTTCATTTCTTCTAGCTACCATGAAGTCATTGTGGACAATCCATTTTTCCTGTTTGCATTTTTTGTGGAATTACAGATTTTTAGATGTCTTTCTTCAATACAATAATTCTTCAGATTGGTGTCTTCTTTGATTTCCTTACCTCTCTCCAGACTTATTTCTTGAAATGGGGCTTTGTGCCAGGATTAGGCTCTACACACTAGCATATTTGGATGTTATGACTGGTCTTGCTTGGTCTTGACCTGAGCCATCTGGGTTCCTGTGACAATCCACATGCTTGAATATTTGAGATCCAGCACTTAACCTTCAAGTACTCCTTGGTCTCTTATAACAGAGTGCTAAGGATGTTGGAGTTTAAGGTGTCACAGTCTGAACACTCTGTAACTGTCCACACGGTGAGTTTCTGGCCACCCTGGGTCCCTCTGGAGGAACTCCACTCTTAATGACTTTGGACATAGATACTTGAATGCTAGAAATGTTTTTGGTACAATTGTAATTGTTAGTGACACTTCTTGCTTGTATGTATGGGCATGAGAGCACTCTTTTATACAGTAGTCCCTGCTTGTGAGATTCTAACTTTTTGTGCAATTCTGGCATGACCGAAGTCACTTACTGTTTTCACTGAATTATTCAATCTGGAGCTACTTTTAGGTTTTTCCTGGAGGCAGTATGTGGGAGTTAGACTGTCTGCCTCTATTTAGGCACCCATTTTGGCTGCAAGTCTCAATGACTCATATAACTGCCCTGTGTAATATCATTTCCCCTAATATTGTGTTTTCACAGATCTACTTAATGATATTATGAAGGGAATACCTGTTCAGGTACAGAAGAGAAAAATGGACACTGAGTGTTCAAATGCCAATTCTGACACTAAGTAGCTGTGTGACTAGGTAAATCAATTTACCTCCTTGAGCTTGCTTCATCATCTGCAAAAGAGGAGTAATATATTTTATAGCATATTTCCATTGGGCTGAAATGAATTACCATATTTTTCAGAATTATAGCTTCAAATAATGTGAATTCAAACATATGCAACCATTTTAGGTGATTCATTATTGGCACTCCACAGAGACCTAGTGGCAATACATCTGCATTATCTGTATCACAAATATAAAGTTGGCTTTTTAACACAAGCCCTTTATAATTATTAGATGGTGAAATATGATACATGCAAAAAAAAGATATCACAAAGTAGTATATAATAGTATTACAAATAGTATCACAACGTAGTATATAAACATCAAGCTTACCTAAACTTACACATCTCCTAAAGCCCAACACAGTGGAATAATATATATGAATTCAAGGGATAGAGTTATGTTTAATATACAAATTATTCATTTGTAGGGCACAGGTATAGTTATTTAAGACAACATACTGCTCTCTGCAACAATTGTTTTTGTTGATGTTTGGCATACAAATTAACTTTGCAAAATCAGCCTCTACTAAATGATGCTTGCATAATTATTATAATGTATGTATTTAACACTCATTTTAACTCTGATAAGAACTCCCTTCAAATTTTGTTGTAAAATCTAAAAGGCATGCACAAATGCTAAATATAGCATATAATGGTGTTCTATTGTGCTATAAGAAATGATGAGCAGGCAGACTTCAGAGAAGACGTGGAAAGACTTTTATGACTGATGGTGAATGAAGCGAGCAGAACCAGATCACTGTATACAGTAACAGCAACATTACACAATGAACAACTATGACAGACTTGGCTCTTCTCAGCAATACAATGTTCTAGGACAACTCCAAAAGACTGGAAAATGCTATCCACATCCAGACAAAAAACTATGGGGTCTGAATGCAAATCTATATGTACTATTTTTACTTTTTTCTTTCTCATGTTTTTTCCCCTTTATTCTGATTTTTTTCACAACATATGTGCAAATATGTTTAACATGACTGTACATTTACAACCTACATCAGACTGTTTGCTGTCTCAGGGAGGGAGGAGAGAGAAGATAATTTAGAAATCAAAATCTTATAAAAGTGAATGCTGAAAACTAATCATTTAGGGTTGTACTGTAACTGGAAAATTGGAGAAATGTAATTGAAAAAAATAAAATACTAACAAGAAAAGCTACATATATAGTACAAAATGTTAACAATGTGACAAATATTGTAACAAGACTCAGCTCAAATGCCACCTCTGTGAAACCCTTCTCTGATTCTCCTAGTGTTAGCTCCTTCATCTAAACTCATGAAATACTAGTTGAACTTTTACGTAATTATAATGTAATACATGTTACAGTCATTTATGTGTATTTCTTACGATCTGTCAGTAAGCAAGAGGTCATCAATCTATCTGTACCTCCCCCAATCTAGTACAATGCATTGCCCTTTTTTAGTTTGTTGAATGGAAATGACTAGACATGGGGGAATGACTAGACCTAGGTTCAGGCCCTGGGTGACCCATTTAACAGCTGTGCGACCTTGAACAAATCAATTCACTTCTGTGAGTCTATAGTATTTCCTCAACAGGCAAATGGACTAAATAACTGCTTAGGTCTCTTCCAACTCTAACCTGTTTCTATCAAGATGTGAGTCCTGATAAAAAATGGAGACAAAGGATGTTTGGTCTTTTAACCTAGCCCATTATCACTTTTAAGGTTCAAGTAATTAGTATCAAATGATCCAAAACTAAGCAGTACTAAAGATGTGTTACAGAATATTTTGATGTGAGGTTTCTTTTATTTCAGCAGAAATGGTGCTTTAATATACTTGAAATTAACCAAAGTCCCATCTGATTTGCAAGATCACTGCAGAGGGAAAAATTTCCCCTTCAGCAAATTCTGACTATTCTCTAGACAGGATACTGTGGTTTGTGACCTATACAATGCCTCTATTCCAACCTTCTCTGATTCTCCCAAGGGAACATGATCTTTCACCCTCATGACCCTTACATAGCACTATGCTAACAACTCTTATGCATTTATATATATGTGTGTAAATATGTACGTACACGCATGTATACACCACACATACGTGTACTATGTGTACAGACACGTATGCACACAAGCACGTGCATCTATATCCTTGCATTACAATCACGTCTTCAGCTACAGCCCACCTCCAACGCTTCATGACATGGAGCGGCCCTGGACTGGCAGAGCACAAGCTCCAGGAGGTGACACCAGCCCTAAAAGAGCCCAAGAAGGCACTGGGTCCACAGGGGGTCTATCAACGACCATCGCAGCTAAGGGCTGCACGTAGCCAGGACGCGACCAGACTTCACGTTCACAACCGACACCCTTTACTAAAGCAGGTATATATGTTAAAGTCGGGAGCTGCGTCCGCAGAAGCATCTACATCGATGAAATGGGCCCTAAAGTGTTCCCTACTACACCGTAAGAACTATCCGAACCCAGGCCAACGCGAGGCGTCGGCATCGTTTAGAGAGAAGATACTAAGATCTGAGAAGGGAAGAGCCGGGTTCGAACGGTGCTTCCGCCGGACCTTGCAGCCTCCCGGCCCCGAGAAGAGGCGGCTGGCCCCGACCCCCTTTCATCATTCTACGGCTTTCACTTCTGGGCCACCTCGCCCAGACACTCAGTAAGACGGGGCTGGGGAGCTAACGGGCGGAGGGCCTGGGCCGCGGGCCCGCCTCCCCGACGAGGCTCGGGGGCCGCTGGGGCGCAGCTCGCCTCGGAGGGGCCCCGCACCCCCTCCCCCGCGGCCGTCGGTTGGTCGGGGCTACCTTGAGCACACAGTCCGACTGCAGTAGGCACGCCCCCAGATCCTCCTTCACCCCGGCGCATGCGCCGTCCTCCTCCGGCTTGTCCTCATAGTAACGGGGCATCGCCTCCCCCTTGCCGCCGCCGCCGAGGCCGCCTCCGACCCCGAGGACCGAGAGCCACCCCCGAAGCCGAGCCCGGCGGCTTCCACCAACACCGCGGGCCGCGCTCTCGACACCGCCCCCACCCGCCCCGGGCTGCCTCCACTTCCGGCGGGACAACCTTCTGGGCGCCAGCCCCGAGATGGCGGAGGGGGCGGAGGAGGGCGTTGGAGAGGAAGAGGCAGGAAGCAGGGATAAGCTCCTTCCGGCGGCGGAGCCGCAGTCACCGGAATCCAAGACTCCGAAAGCCCTCCGGCAGGAAGCTCAGCGGAAGTGGGAGAAGCACGTGATTTGCCTAGCTCTCGGAGTGACGAAGACCAACTACGTAGCAGGAAGGAAGGGGAACCGGAGCCGGGGCGGGCGCCTGGCCCGGCTTCTGAACCGAGGTGGCGGGGGGGATTACGGATCCGGGCCGAGGCCCCAGCCGGGCTCCAGGTGAGTACTGACGGCTGCCCATCCCCCGTCCGTGGCCGCCGCCCCTCCTCCCTCGGGCGCGCTCCGCGCACGCGCCCCGCGGGCCGAGCGCTTTTTCTCCCGGCTTCCTTTGGCCCCGCGTCTCGTGACGTCACAAGGAGCCCCCTCCCCGAGACTCCGGGAGGGCGGGGGAGGGCCGCGGCCACCCCGAGGGAGGCTCCGAAGGTGTCCCTGACAATCGAGAAGTGACTGCCGGGGTCTCGGCCTGCGGAGGAGGGAGGTGGGTCTGGGCCTGGGGTACCGCCGGAGCCGCGGGCTCGGACCCGGACACGCCCACCCTCGGCCGCCGCCCACTCTGCCCGGAGCCCGGGGCGATCCGAGCCCCAGGTGTGGCCCAGGATCCGGGCTCGGGCCGGGGGGTGGGACGCTTCCCCTTCCCCGAGGTCCCTCGGTTCCTGTCAAAGCCAGGCCGAGCGTCTCCAGTCTCTGGGCCTCGGATTCCTGCCGGACACGAGACCTCCCCAGGCCCTCCCCGTTCCAAGCCCTGGAACCAACGAGCCTCGATCCCTTTCCTTTCCTGGGCCTTTTTCACCCACACCTAGCTTTCCTTGGGAGACACCACGACCCCGCCGCGTCCTCCAGGGACAGGTGCTGCTCCCCCGGACCTCTCACCGCTGTCCCTCCGCAGTAAAGCCTGACCCGCGCGTCCGCATCAGTCTTCTCTCCTCCTGAGGAGAATCTGTCCTCTTCTCCAACCAGCCATTCCCCTCCCATTTTACACCTTTCCAAAGCCCTGGTTTTCCAGTTCTTTTATTGTTAGAAGACCTCCAGTCTTCGTTAGCCGAACAGAATTGTTTTCCTGCTTTGGAACAGGTGGATCTGCCTTGGCCCTAACCCTCCACTCCC
>CM053771.1:338035485-338090266 GCA_028658325.1 Potorous gilbertii
TGATCCAGAAGAATTGTCCACAAAATTGGAATGCTTTGGGAAAGGCTTCATTGGAGAAATTTTTTAAAGGAAATAATTGGATACAGTAAATGGTTTGAGGAATCAGAAAATGAAAACAGAAGATATTCAGCAAGAAAACAACTTTTAAGCCATTGTGCCAATCCACATATAAGAAAATACTATCGATTGTGTTTAAATGGTACAAAGACATGGATAATCTCAGGTGTCTTAGATGAAAATGAAAGGCAGCTTGACTCAAAACCTTATTTATCTGTATATTCTTCCCCCCCCCCCATTTTTGGTAGATAGAATTCAGGCTCTTCATAATGGCTTTTGTGTAAAAACAAGATGTGCAGATCCAAATGAAACCATAAACACAACAACTTCTATTAAAAAATATATACCAATGATCCTAAACTTTTGAAATATCAGAATTTGAGCATAATTAGCCTTGAATCTTAAAAGAAAATGGGATGAAACGTCTGGGAGTACCATCACTAACTCAGAAGCAACTTACCATCTTACCTTTTAATAGAGGACATATTCTTCTGTACTGTATCATCACTGTTTTTATGAAAGAATACACAGATACCTCAGTTCCTTGTGTAGTAACCGAAAAATGCGTATTTAAAGTATCTTTTCAGAAATCATTACTTGGTGATTATAAGATACTAGGAAAACTTACTCTACATTCATATGGAGAGCCAGTGGGCTTTGCCTACTCTCTAAATATTATGGGGGAAAGAGCTGCTAGCCTTCCTCTGCTCGTAGCTCCTATTATGCCAGAAGATATGGAATAAATATAGCACTTTACTGTGGCAAGTACCTGAAGTTTGTAGAAATGGGTGCCAGAAGAGTTGTGAGTTGAGTGGTAGTTTTCTTTCTCTTGCTGTTTCTTGAAGAAGAAATGGTACAGAAGAAAACTAAAAAGTCACAAAATGTTCCCAATATATTTTGCCAGTCAGTTTTTAATATTTTATTTAAATTTATTTATTAAATTTAATATTAGTTAAATTAATTAAATTAATATTAAATTTAAATATTTAAATGAATATTTCATTGCTTTTAAAAATATTTTATTAAATTTATTTAAATTCATTTACTTAACTTTATTTCTTTAAATTAGATATATATTTAATTTTTTATCAATAAGTTGATTTTTTTGACTCATTCTTGTTTTCTAACCATTCATTTCTTGACTAAGGCTTTCTACCATCTCTTCTACAATAGCAGTTCTCCTTATCTTCCTTTCCTCCTTAGCTCTTATATTTTGTATCTCTTGATCATTTCTTCCAGATTCTTTTGTAGTTATTATGATCAGGGTATTTAGTTTTCTCAGAAGCTTTAATTGAATAGCCTGGTCATCACTCAGTCAAAGATATTTCCTTTTAACATTTGGTATTTTCTTGAGTTTGCTCATGTTAGCCCTTCAGTGTGTTGAGGGTTGTTGAGGGTCTTATTCAGTCAGACTGTACTGTTGTACTTGTGAGAGGAGTGGGCAAGCATTGCCTGGTCCTGAGTATGGTTAAAATCTTCTTCAAAAGGGATTCTGGGGGTTGCTCTGAGACTGGATTGTTCCTGTGTCTTCCCTTTTGCTACATGGCTGCTAGGTCACTCCTTAGGTTAGACTTTTCCTGGGGCTTTTATGTTTCTGCTTTTGGGCACTAGGGTGGCTGTGGCTGTTTTCAGAAGCATGGTGCTCTCCTTTGCCACAGACCTCCAGGCTACCTTCTGCCTTATGTTTTTTCTGAAGACCTTCCCCTTGCTTTGGTCTCTGGACCTGCTTCAGGCCCTTTCCTGGTGAACTCCCACCACAGGTCACCTCATTTTATCATTGCTAGGATCCTTCTCTTACCATTGGGCTTTAATTTTCAGTGCCCCAATCCACCTTCCCTCCTTATGCTGAATTCTCAAGCTACTTTACCTACTGTTTCTTGACCTACCTTTGAAGGTTTCAGGCTATCCTGTGTACCCTTGGGCTGAGTGGAATAGTCTGTAGATAATTCTCCTGATTCCAACCTTTTAAAGTTTTGTTGGGGTGTTTGTAGGAGTTCTGAAATCATCTATATCCTATCTTGCAGTCATCTTCCTACAGTCCTCCCGAAACCAAGCTATACACACACACACACACACACACACAGAATACATATATATACACGTATGTTTATACATACACACTTATTCATAAATACAGTTGTATATAGATGATATACATAGCTATATCAATAAACATAAATATGGACACAGAGTTGGCAGAAAGAGATGACTGTATTTTGTCTTCCTTATTTGCATAAGCAGTGATTTATGTTACTTTCTGGTAAGTTTTATTTCCCCTAGTGTAGATATTCTTAATGTAGGTCTTTGAACTTATTTTTAAAGTATTTGGTAACTATATTTCAGCATCATTCTTTGTATTCTATGTATTTTATTTGATGCCTTTAAAAACATTCTGTGATAAGAGTTCAGCAGATCCTCAAAGACATCCATGACATAAGGTTAAGAACTTTCCTTTAATGAAACCCAGGGTTTCATTAAAGGAGGGTAGGGGAAATTAATGGAAATAGTTGTAGTACAGTAGTATGTAAAATTGGTCCACAGAACTCATCAGTTTTTCTGTATGTTATTAGTTAAAACTGTAGGAGAGTGAGAGAAATTTGTGTTCAAAAATAACTGTCAAGGCAATAAAATACTTCAGTGTGTTTTGTGTCTTTACAGGTTAAATTAAAATAGCCACAAAATATGGAAATAAGGAAGACTTAAACAATTGGTTAGGTTAGACCATAACAGTTAAACAAAAATGATGATCTAATTCGGAACTAATTTAAGATTGAGTACTGTATCAACCTGTAAAGGGCTTGCTTTATAGACAAAATAGCAAAATTTATCTGGAAGAACAAAAGGTAAAGAACCTAATGAATGAAAGTCGGAATGATGGATAGCTAATTAACAATGTGGTTTGATATCTGGTATGTAGTAATCATCAAAACTCCTTGGTACTGAAGTAAAAAATAGAAAAGTTTATCAGTAAAACATCAGATAAGCAAGATATTAAAAACAGTTGGACACAGTTACTCAGTATTTGATTAGACTCATGAATATAAGTCTTCAGAAGACACCTTCCACCCCCTTTGGACAAGAACTGAAGGAGGAGGGAAGAAAGCAAATTGGCGTAAATTAGATTTGAACTAGACTCTTACATGATATATCATAATAATCTCCAAACGAATACATGATCAAAACATAAAAAAGTAATATTTAAATAAAGGAGAATGAAAGGCAGTACCATGATAATTTCTTAAGTGAGGTAATTGTAAAAGATAAAATAAGCAGTGTCACATAATATTTTAAAAGCTTTTATATTAATAGAATCAATAGTTGGAATAGGAAAAGCTTGACTGGTTAAAACAAATTAGTAAAAATGATAAAAGGTGGAAATAATAAATATTGAAGAATCCTATGGGAAGACATAGTAGTTATGCTGAGTATAAATTGGAAAACAATTAGGAATTGTTCAAGGAATGTAACTAACCTGTTCATACTCCTTCAACCAAGCTAGCTGGGCTCATCAGCATTACCTAGCACTTAGTAAGTCCTCAAATGCTTTTTCATTTATTTAATTCATATCTCAAAGAAGTCAAAGTCAAAGATTTCATACATAATAAAATGTTCATAGCAGCACTCTTTGTAAGTAGCTCCCTCTCTCCCTTCCCCCCCAAAAAACAAAAAAGGAAACAAAGCAGGTGCCATTTTGGGGGGAATGTAATATATAAATGTAATTGAATATTATTTTGCCAGATGAAATGGTAAATATGAGGAAATAAAGAAACGGGAAAATGTGGAGAGTTATTTAGAGAGAAGGGAATAAACCTTCATTAAGCACTTGCTGTGTACCAGGTACTGTGCTAAGCACCTTGCACATACTAGTTTATCCTCAGTACTGTGCTATTTTTACAGTTAAGGAAACTGAGTCAAACAGAGGTTAAATGAGTTGCCCAGGATCACACAGCTTTAAGAAGGTTGAACTTGGGTGTTCCTGACATCAGGCCCAGATCTTTGTCTAGCGTACCACCTGGCTTCCTAGAGTGAAAAAAGCAGAATTTAGGGGAATCATAATACAAAATTATAACAATATTGGACATAAAAACAATACTCAGAGGCTGATAATCTCAGGTTAATTCCAGTAAACAACTTTGGTCCCAGAGAACAGAATAAAACATATATTTTCAGCAGAGAGAGGTGTAAGGTATGAAAGCTGTAAAATTTTGGATATGTGGTTTGGAATGGTTTCTTTTAGTTTTGCTTAATTGATTTTCTCTGGTAACTGGGAAAATTCAGTGGGACTAGGAGAATGTTTCAAAAAGTGACATATGGGTATATGGGGGATACTCTAAAAATTTTTTAAAATTAATTTTAGTTTTCAGCATATACTGCCATAAGATTTTGAGTTCTGAATTTTTCCCCTCCCCCTTCCCCAAGACAGCACGCAATCTGATATAGGTTCTACATGTACTTTCATATTAAGCATGTTTTCACATTAGTCATTCAACATTCATTTTTTATAAAACTTTTGAGTTCCATATTTTTCTCCCTATCCCCTCCCAAAGAGGACAAGCAATCTGATATAGGTTGTACATGTGCAATCATGTTAAACATATTTCCACATTAGTTATGTTGTGAAGGAAGAAATAGAACAAAAGGAAAAAAGCCACAATAAAAAAGGTCATCCTATACATACATGTGTGTTTGAGATTTCTGTCTGAACACAGTTTTTGTAAGGGTGCCATGTATGCCAGAGAAATATATACTCCTTTCTACTTTCATTCAGTAATTGTCATGTGTGTATCATGTCTGATTTTTTGAAAATTTTATTTAGGTCCTTAATGTCTGTCTTGGTTTGTTTATTAATTAGACTTTAGTAAAGTTGGTCGTGGTAAGTGGAGGTCCTTCACCCTTGTAGTCCTGCTGTTTACCCTTGTGCTGTTCTGTTTAGCTTTTCCTTCATGTAGTTCTAATCTGTGCCAATTGGAGAATTAGTCAAGTATGAAATTAATTCTTTGTCAATATTACTTTTGGAAAATATAGTTTACCCCCTTTTTCCTTTTAATTAAGTTTATTTTTGCTGTTGCTTTATCTGGGGAGGTATCTTCTTGTATACCTTCTTTAGGGCCAAGTTCCTATATTGTAATTTTGTAGCATTGAGTTTCATTTATTTTCTTGTCCTTTTTACAGCAGTGGAAATGTTTTTCTTGTCCTACTTACTTGACTTGGCGTCTTTTCCTATGTCTTTCTATTCTTTGATTCATTATATTCATTACAGTACAATAATATTCCATTACATTCGTGTACCACAATTGAGACATTTCCCAATGGACATTTACTTTATGTCTAGTTCTTTGCTACTGCAAATGGTGTTGCTTTAAATATTTTGCTGTACATGAGTCCTTTTTGTCATTCACATTGTTGAGGTAGAAGCCTAGCAGTGGCAACTCTGAATCAAAGGAGTGGACATTTTAGTCACTTCATTTGCATGATTACTGATTGCTTTCCAGTATAATTGTATCAGTTCACAACTCCACCAACAATCCCTCCAAGTAACCGTTGTACTACATTCTTTTCGTTTTTGCCCTCAGGGTTGTTTTGATTTGTATTTCTTTGACTGTGGTTTGTATCGTTCTTCCTTATAGTTGCTAATAGTTTTCAGTTCTTCTGAGAACTGTTTTCATATTCTTGGAACTCTTGTCTTTTAAGTGGCTTTTGGTCTTTTATATTTCTGTTGATTGTCTTTGCCTGTTGGATACTTCCTTATCAGAAATAAATGATTCCCTGCCCTTAATCCCATTCTACCACTTCCATTCTTCTCCTGGGCATATAATTTTACTTGTGTGGGGGCGAAAAGCTTTTCAAATTAATCAACATTATCCATTTTATCTTTTGTAATTGTCTTTATTCCTTGTTTAGTTAAAGTTTATTTTCTATAACCTGTGAAAAATACATGATCTGCTTTTTGTATTTGGTTACTGACTTTGTTCTCTGTAATGTTTTTTTCATAGCTTTTCTTTCCATTAACACTTTATATCTGCTAGACAATTACCTCTCATCTAGATTGTTTTCGGACCCTACCAGTTGATAGTTTTTCAATCTTTCCCATCTTCCGTCATCATTTAGCTAGCTACCAAAATACCTTATGAAGACACAGAACGATCTTATTGGTTCCTCCAGTTGCTAGTGCTGTCTCCATCCTCGAATTACCTTCTTTACATGTGGAGGATAGTTTTTGTCTTTGTATCCTTAGTACCTGGCAGAGCCTTACATAATATAAGGGGTGTTTAATAAGCGATTATTGAGTCAACGTTCTTGTTATACTTATGTGTATATAGGTTATGAATGAAGAAAAAAATTGTACTGGGGAAGAATTGGAACAAACTGCCTCTGTAAATGAGCCAGTCATTAAAGTGCCTTAAAATGCTACCTGCTCTTAATTATTACATTCCCTTTTTCAGAATACTGAGCCTGTGATAGCAAGGCCATTGTCTTCCTGTATGTCTTCCAGTTTCTTCTGTTCATTCTTTTGAAATTAGCATTGAAACAGACAAAGGGAATAAACTCTCACATTTTCATAATAAAATTGAAAAGCATTTTAGAGGAGGGATTTCTTTGAATATGTTAATATGTTAACAATTTTCATTATTATAGAGTTGATATAAATGTATAAAATGGAATTTGTAGCCCAAATTTAGTTTGCATGACACGCAACATATATTTAATAAATGTTCTAACAGTGAATGTTAGTATATGAAAATTACTATATTACTGTATAGTTGCTATAGTTAGTGTACTATGAATACTATGATACATGAATATTTATATCACTTGTCACTTTATGAAATCATTTGGTATTTTTATGTTGCCTAATTTTATTCTTTTGAATTTATTTTCCATTAGGTTTATCTCTAACAAGTACTTAGTGAAGCGACAGAGCAGGGACTATGATGTGGAATGGGGATATGCCTTTGATGTTCATTTGAATGCTTTCTATCCTCTACTAGTCATTTTGCATTTTATCCAGCTATTTTTCATTAACTGTAAGTAGCAAATCAGTTTCAAAATGGTATTGTTCATCTTCATTGTACACAATAGTATAGGTTTTTTTTTCTTTTCTTACAGATGTTATCATGACTGATACATTTATTGGCTACTTTGTTGGAAATACGTTATGGTTGATTGCCGTTGGTTACTACATCTATGTAACATTCCTAGGATACAGTGGTAAGTATAACCAAGAATTTAAATTTATGTAAAAGTATTTAATGTTAGAAAGCATAATTCATTTATTGCCTTCCAACATTCATTGCTTTGCAGATTACTTGCAATAAATAGATTTATGGCCTTTTACTCAACTCTTCAAAGCCACACATATATTCAGCTGCTTGAAATTCACTCCTGTTACATTCTGCATTTTCTAATTCAGCAGATGTCTATATAGCACATACTCAATAAACAATGATTCCCTAGGGACCCAAAATCTTTATTGTAAGTTCATCTTGGAAAACAAAAGGAGAGAAACCCTAAAACCAAGTTGTATTTTTATGCAAAGGGCCATTTTGTAAGATAAAATTATTCACCATTTTACCAATATATCCTGTGGATGTTTGGAATTTTTGTTTTTTTTGCTAAAAGACTCAGAGGCAGAGGATTGGGGCTGGGGGAGGAGGACAATGCCTTTTTTTTAAAATACTGTAAATTTTTTATATTAGAAACACAGAGAAAAATTGCTAGAATTTTTTTGGAAACAGTTGATAATGGATCTAGCTACTTGAGCAAAGCTATTAATTGTCTGAATTAGTGTCTTTGCTGATTCTTTGGGAGGTTTCTGGGTAAACCATTATGTCAGAAAACAGGAATAATTTTGGTTAAGAAAATCAATTTTTAAAATTTTTTCAACTAACGGTAGTAGAAAGGAGCATCCTTAATTTCAATCTTGGATTTTATGGTTAAAGCTTCTAATGTTTCCCTACTGCAAATTATGCTAAATTTGAGGTTTCAACAAATACTTTGTCTTAAAAAATGGCCCTTCTCTACCTAAGCTTTGTAGGCATTGTTAGAATTTGGATTAGTGTTTTTTACCTCAAGTTTGGTGTGGGTGTCTCTGCCTTATTTTACTAATCACAGTTGCTTTTTGAAATATTCCTATTTTTTGATACTTTTAGAATATTTACTTATAAAGCAGTATGTTTTTGTAATTTCTTAACTGACTTGGCATGTTTTATGTTCAGTAACTGTTCAAAATAATCTCTTTTTTTTCCTCTGACTTCCTCTTGGCTAATCTTAGTACTCTTTTAATTGCTGTCAGAACCTTAGCTGTGCACAGACAAATTTGAGTTTCAAGGTATACGTTAGAGCAGTTCCTACTTTATGGATAAAGATAAGCCCAGTGCTAAATGCTAAGGAAACGAGTAGAAAAAGGTAGTCTCTGAATTGAAGGAGCTTTTGTGTAATTGGAAGCAATAAGTCATAGGAGAACTCAGGCTGCAGGGTGGGCAAAAACGTCTAGAAGTCCTAAGAATTCAAAGGCAGATACCAGCCTAGGAGTCCTTATATATGCTGCATGGCAAGGAGCCTGGAGAAGACTCACTCACCACCACAGGGGAGCTGGGAGTGGGGTGGAGACTTGGGATTCCCTCTGTTACACATGGAGCTGGGCTGGGGAGGTCATTGTCAAGTCTTTCTATATAAAAGTGTGAAATTTAGTAGATAATGTTGATATATCCTCTCCCCTCCCCCACCCCCTTGTATTTATTTGTCCCTTCTATATTTTCTGGATATTTTTAAATATTGATGTTCTCTATTTTTGCATCACTATCTCTATCCCCATCATACATCTTCCTACAACTTTATTCCTCAGAATAAAAGCCTTCCCTTGAAATTTCGAGTGTAGTTCAGCAAAACTTATACACAAAACCAATATATGTTGGTCATGCCTGAAAGTGTATGTCAGGTACACCTGTATGTAGTCAGTCACCTTGCTTGAAGAAGCTTGCCCTTTAGTTTTCTGGAGTGATGACTGGAGTTCTTGAGTCTCTAAAATTCCATAATATATTCAGACATTTCCTGATTATAGGGTACCCTCTTTGTTTCTTAATTCTTTACTATTACTAAGAATGCTGCTTTAATTATTTTTGTACATGTGAGGCCTTTCCTTTCTTAGATTTTTTTGTGATATATTATTAATAGTGGTATTTCTGGGCCAAAGGAATGTAAGGCAGAAACTCACTGTTTTTAATTGACATTTTTCTTATTCATGATTTGGAACCTTTTTAAAATATGGTTGCTAGCAAAATATTGATTACTTTTGTACAACCCAAACTATATTTTGAGATTTGTAGTTAGGAATTAATGTTTTATTCACTTTTTCTATTTATCTGGATTTTTTTTCCCTTGCTTTCCAGCACTGCCATTTTTGAAAAACACGGTAATTCTTCTGTATCCATTTGCACCTCTCATTCTACTCTATGGATTGTCGTTAGCACTGGGATGGAACTTCACTCACACACTGTGCTCTTTCTACAAGTATAGAGTGAAATAAAAAACGTGACTATTATCAACAGTATTGTTAAAGTGGCAGAGATTTCTTGTAAAAAGTGTAAATAAATTTTAATTGTAGATATCTTTAAAAATGTAAAGTTTTTGTGAATTTTTGGAAATATTTACAACTTCATGTTGATTTCACTCACAGTACATTCTTTAAAATCATAAAATATACATTTGTGTAATAAATATTTTTAAACCAAAGTGTAAGCCTTTTTAGTTTTGACTAAGCAGTAATTTTAAGTTATTTTTGGGGGGAAGCATTTTGACTTTTACCCTTCCTTAACAGTAAATTCCATACTTCAGAATTTCAAGGATCCTTGATTTTATTGGTGATCTCTATCACAGAGCACACAACTCTGCTTTAATAGGCACTGAGATCAAAATCTTTGAATAAACTACTGGCTTAACCCTTGGTTTGGAGCCTCATAATGTAGCAATCTAGACCGGCCCATGAGAAACATATATGTTACTTGTTTACTTCAAGCCTTGTTAGCTTTAGAAAGGCAGGTTAAGACTTGCCAGAACTTGTACTCTGCTGGCCTGGCCTTCCAGAACCCAGTTACCAGCCACAAAACATTAAAATAGACATATAAGTGACATTATCCAGTAGAGGCCAAATATTATTTCATTAGGAGTTGGTGCTTTCTTAATGAATGCAGCTAAGCCCTGTAACACTTAGCCAACATCTTTGAAATGGCTTATTTCTTCCTACTAGCTCTGGCATTTTGGGTGGTATTTCAGATCACTTTTGTTTACTAGGGGAAAACACCTGCCCTGAATACTTTAGAATATTAAAATTTTTAAAGTATATTGTGTAAAAAATTTATTGTTGTCATAGCAATAATTCATTATTCTTTTTTCCGTCTAGTAAGGTGGTTAATTCATTTCAGCAAGGTAATCAACTTTTTTAAAGTCAAGAAGCCTTTTCCAAGTTCTGCCACTTACCATGTGACCTTGGGCAAGTTATTTAACCTCTGTGCCTCAGCTTTCTCTTCTGTAAAATAAGAGGGTTGAACTTGTTTGAAGAACCATGAAGAATAGGAAACGTACTTGGGAAGGAGAACAGGTAAATGTCTTGATTTTCAAAAGGGGGAAGAAAGTAGATTCTTCCAAGTATTTGGTGGTGAACGTGAATTTGTTTCCTGGTAAAATTCTGATAATTTACTGTTAAAGAATGTTACAGAGTGGGGTAATCCTTATGAGGCAGCATTATTTCATTAAATGCACAACACGTTAGACTTTTTTGCCAGAGTAATAAAGACTGCTGTAGTATCTGAATTTTAGCCAGGCTTTTTTTTTTTTTTTAACAAAGTCCCACATGGACAGTAAACTTGTAATTATGAATTCAGTGTCCATCGGGATTGGAGGTCCCTAGTAGAAAGTCTTAGGGCTTTGTGCGTTCAGTATTTTTAGCAGTGTTTTCAATACATCAAGAATCTACTAGGTGCAAAGTAGGATAGGGACTAGGCATAGATTTAAGAGTTGGAAGGGACCTTCAAAACCATGGAATCTAACAGACGCTTCCATTTACAGACAAGGAAAACAGGCTCAGCAAGGTTAAGTGACTTGCCCTTGGCCGTAGATCTGAGGTGGGATTTAAAACCAAGGTTTTCCATACTTTCATAGTCCCAGTTCTAAAGGAGTTCAGAAGTGTATAAAGCAGTTGGAGATAAGATGAAAGGAGAGATGCTAACAATGTCTTGGAAAATTCAAGGAGGGAAAGAACGTTTGATGACATACACATCAAATACACAAACAGCACAAAGCTAGGGGAGACAGCCAGTGTGTTGGAAGACAGGATTGGGTTCCAAAAACATTGCTTTTTTTTTTTCTACAAAGCAGCTTTTACCCAAGTTCATATTCTCTCCTACCTCTTGTTTGGACTATTGTTAACAATGTCTTAATTGGTCTTCCCGCTACCATTCTAATTTATCCTCCTCTCAAGCTGCAAAAATTTCTAAGGCATAGAACTGACCTTATCATTTCCCTGCTCAGAAACTTTTAGTGGTATTCTGTTATCTCCAAAATAAAATGCAAACTTCTTGGCCTGGAGACTGTCAGAAGACTATCAGAATTTTGCTTCCATCTAGCTTTCCAGTTTTGTTCCACACTATTTGCCCTTCACATACTTATATGAACCAGTCAAAGGGGTTTACTCACTGTTTTCCAGTTTAGCATATAATTTCCTACCAATGTATATTGGTATAGGTTGTCCCTCCTTCCTCATGTCAAGGGTGTCCCCACCAGAGGCCATACCAAGCACCTCCACATCTTACTTCTCTTTCACCTCGGACTTGCTGAGAGCTTTTTGGCTGACTTCTTTTTTGACCCCTCATTTCCTATTGTTAGGATTAACCTCTTAGAGGGAATGGACAAATTGGTTTTTATTTATATCCCTAGTACTTAGTACTGTGCCTTGCATATGGCTAGTTACTATTTGATTGACTTGAATATTGACAAATCAATTCTAGGATGAAGACAGTGACTCTTGTGAAAAAGATATGGGATTTTAGTGAATTGCAAGCTCAGTAGGCGTAGACTGTTCTTTGGCAGCCAAAACAACTGATAGGGTTTTAGTCCCTTGTATTAAGTAGACGTGTGGAATTGGGGGAGGAGAGGTGTAGATGGGATTAACAATTAAAATAGGGATTGGATTTATGGTCTTGGTGTCTTCTAGTAATTCTTACTGTCAGAACCACTTATTGAGGATGGTAACTAGATCTGGATACTGTATTTTAGAAGGGACATATGCTGTGGTGCATGTTGGGAGGAGTGGGAACGGTGCTATAAGAGAATTGAAGGAACCTATGGTGTTTAACCTGGAAAAGAAACTGAAGGACAAGATGACCATTTTCATATCCGGTCATAAGGACCTCTCAAGCCTGAATCTTAGCTACATCTACCTCACTTTAGACACTATGCATCTAATTTATGAACTTTATGATTACATTATCTATTTTGGGCTCCATATCTGTTTAGTAGCCTACTGAAACCTTCTAGGTCTTTATTTGACATATTATATGGAGAGATCATACTGACTGCTTTTGGGCAAAACGTAATTTCTACCAGTAGAGGCCATCATCAAGTCATCTGGTTCAGGATTGATTGACCTGGAAATTCAGATGGAGTATGATTTCTGAAATGGGAATAGAAAACATGGAATCTATTGAAATGGAAACAGACTTCAGGGGTAATAGAACTAGAGATTACAGAGAACATAAATTCATTACTATATATGGGCAGCAAGATACGGAATGGGGGCTGGTCTTGAGAGTCAGGAAAACCTGCATTCACATCCTTCCTTAGACTCTTGGTAGTTTTGTGACCTTGAGCAAGCCACTTAACTCCAGTTTCCTCATCTGCAAAATGGGGATAATCAAGCCTTCTTTATAGAACATAATGAGCATGAGATATGTTTAAAGCTCTTTGGAAACCTTTAAGTGCAACCATTACTTCAGCACAGTAAGTAAAAATGTACAATTTCATGTACATCAGAAATTGTCTTGACTTGCTAGGTGAATATGCTTTAGTCAAAGCAGTCAGAAGCAGAAGGTCAGTGCAGAATATCTAAAGCCCATGGGAAGTCTACCTTCATTCATGAACGACCAGACACACTGCGGGGGTGAGGAATGGATAAAATGTATAGCAAATCTACCATCCCATTTAGTACCTGAAAAGTCCAAAGACAAACAAATAGTAGGTTTGGATGGACACTGAGGAACCTATTTGTCTAATGTTGTTAACAATCTAAAACGTAACCTGGCTTCTAATCCCTACACAGTTGGAGCAAAAATAGTTTTTTAAACAACTGTGTCAGCTACTTCTACCTGAGGCTTGACTTTAGTTCCGATAGGATATAAAATCTGTTCAGTAAAGCACAACCTTACTTGTAGTTTTGAGTGATAAAGACAAGAAGAGGGGTCAGCAAATAGGGTACTAAGAACTAAGCAGACCTGCTGCCCTTTACGTTTGTGTAGATTGAAAAGATTTAGTTTAGAAGTATATAACTTTACTAGTCATTTTAAAATGCTTCTGTTTTTTTATATCTACTGACAGGAAAATCCTTTAAATTCATCAGGAGAATTGTGTGTTTGTTTCATTAAGAAAATAGGGGAGAATGTATGAATCTGTGTGCCCTTTGATAAAGGAACTTGGGAAAGGAGAAGCCCAGTTGGGAAATAGGGTCTTGGCCATGGTAAAAGCATAAAGGCTTTGACAGGAAAGTGGGTGAACCTGGGATTGGTGTTACCTGAGACATTGGAACTAGTAGGAAGCATCTGTTCCCCCTACACTCTACTTTATAGGGCTGAGTAAAATCAAAGGATGTAACACTGTGGAAACACTGCTTAAAAATTAAGCATCTATGCTTATGGAAGGTTTCATGTTTTATTCTTTGATACTAAATGAGATAAATAATTGTCACTGTTTTAGAAATGATGTAAATGATTATAAATGCAGTGTTCGGAATTTTCATCACCCTCTCCTTCCCCCCTCCCCCTATTCACCCAAAGAACATCCAGATTTGTCAGCTATATTATATATATGTCTCCCTTTATGATGTGGATGGAATCTGGAAAAGACCATTAGAAAAATAATTTTGGTAAATACCTGTGAGGTGTAAAGAAATCCTATAAGGAATGCTTTTGATAAAATAAAGGACCATTGTGCAATATGAATCTTTTTTTTTTAATCCCTAGTTCCATTGTGAGAATTCAATGAGAAATTAATTTCCCCATAGAAACAATGCTAAATAATTGGTAGGTAGATTTTTGTGGACTTAATCTAGGTTGTTGTGGATCTGTTCTGTGACTTGAAACATCTGACCAAACTAAAACATGATCATTCCTATAGGAAAAATGTGTTTGTTTGTAGCTTGGGATTCCCCTCCCAATCAGGCCTTATGTACTATTCCTATGAAAAGGACATCTGTAATTTAGCTTGTTTAGATTCTGGGAACTCTGTGTCAGTTTGTTTTTGAATATAAATTTTGTGTTTATATTTACATGTATAGCTATTAAACTATATTAACAAAAACACAAAATAACGTAATCTGAAACAAAAAGAATGTAAATTATTGTAAAAGTTTTTAACTTATTTTTAATTCCACTACTGAAGATGCATATGTACATTAGTTTAAGAGTATACATTTGTCCTCTTGTGAATTCAGCTTTCTGAAAAGGAATGAACACAAATGTTAACCATTAATTATACTGACATTAAATATAACAAGGATTTTTTGAAAAATTTACTCATCACCAAAGTCTAAAGATGGCATAGTAGCACGTATTGATGGATCGCCACATTTGTTTTTATAACTGAAAATGGGTGTTACGTTAAAATGATGCAGCAGTATTTTGTGATGTGAGTCATTGAGAGTGTTCTATAAATGGAGAGGGTTCTGTTTCATCAATGAGGAGTAACTGTGATGTGCCCCAAGGGTCCTAAATAAAGACTACAACCAAAGTGCTGGTTTCATCCTCTTGCTTCCATCTTCTGTTTGTTGTGGCCGTCAGATGAGACTGATGTGTGTGATTTTGTGATCATAAAATGCCATGTAATCTGTGTTTCATATTATGGTGTTTTATTAGAATGAACCTTGAAATCTGCTTTAATTTTTAAAAAATTCTTTATTTCAAATACACATGGACAGCTGTGGCACAGAAATAACCGTGATGAAAGGCACAATCGACATCACCCATTATCAGGTTTTCAATTTATAGCAGCAAGATTTCAAACAAAGATCAACTACCGATAAAAATCCAACAGGTACTCAAAGGATTACTGCAGATACTGCACAGTTGAGTAATGAGGATATGTAAGGGAAATATGGACCGCATTTTGGAAGAAAAGCCTCTTGTAGAACCTGTCAAGTAAAGATTCCATAGGGAAGATCTCTCCAAATGTTATCTTCTTAAAAAGGGAAAAACTTCTCCAAATGAAGAACTGAAATAAGGTCCACATGTAAATTTTTTTTAATTAAAAAAAAAACATCTATGTTCTAAACAAATTTCATTTTTATATTCTCCTATGCCCAAACAGAAAGTTATTTGCTGGCAGTGCATCTTACAGTACTGTTACTATCGGCCATTTTTAAGGCTCAGAAAAAGTATTTCCTCAAAAAGTATTTTTACCAAATCTCGGCAAACACCGAGTTTTAAGGGAAAATAAAATGTAATCTCAACTGAACTCTAAAGCATTAATTCTAGCACTGGCTGCTAACATAAGGGCATAACTAGAAGGTGGTAATACTCAAATACCCTTGCTAACAATCAAGGATATTAAAAACATTTCTTTGCAGAAAGCATCCATATTGTTTACACAAACTTTTTAAAAACAGCATTTCCCCATTTAAATAATTTATGAAAGAGGCACTATGCTAGGGCCTGGAATCAAAAGATTAAAAAATATATAACATTTTCTGCTTTTACAGAGCTTACAATCATTATCAAGAAAATGTTCATATACTTTGGAAATACTTTACATTGAAATGTTTTTATTTACCTTTCTTAAAACAAGAAGCTAGAGAACTTTCTCATAGTGTGATCTAATACAACAGACATCCTTCTTTTGAAATGGAACAAAATATCACTGATATATGTGACAAATAAAATTCTACTTCTCAAGAGCATAGTGCATTATTGTAGCATAAATGGGCACATGCATTAATAAAGCAAAGAACATTGACTTATTGCAGCATTTATCAAATCCAGTCATTTCAAAACCATTTTTTGAAAAGCAATAAATTAAAAAACTTAAGCTTTTAGAAAAATTGAGTGAATTTTTTGAAGGGTGTTTTTGACCACATTAGTAGTAGTTATTCTTTTATTTACTTTATTTCTATATTTCTCACTATATGAATCTAGAAGGTATGGCAATATTAGATATGCTCAAAAATAACATACAAAATTAATATGAGTAGTCATATAAAGAAATTGATTATGGGTATTGTGAATAGTTTCCAACATACAACATATACAGGAAGTATAGAGACAAATATAAAATAACCAAATGTTCTTTCCTCCAAGTCCTTCAATATAGTCTGAATACTGCATAGTGTAAAATAACTTTCGTGAATTTACTATTTCAAATATGGTTATCTACTTTAAAATTCAAAAATGGGTTTAGACAATAATTGTTCAAATTCAGGAGTAGTCTTAATTAATGATTACTATATCCTCTAAGAACTTAATCATATACTGTCCTTTCCAGAAAGAAA
Source organism: Potorous gilbertii (assembly GCA_028658325.1). Lineage (NCBI taxonomy): Eukaryota > Metazoa > Chordata > Mammalia > Diprotodontia > Potoroidae > Potorous > Potorous gilbertii. The sequence goes on from CM053771.1 coordinate 338,052,290, forward strand.
GAAGGATATAGTGTACTTTTTTATCTGTTGCTAACACACATTCTGGGGTCTTGTAACCATACTATGCTCCAACATTTTATAAGGATGTACTAATAATTTTCCACCTGCAATCTCTGGTTATTAATCTCCCAATTAAGCCTCTATAATTTTCATGGGAGAGAATGTACGGGATAAAGGTTTAGGGATATGATTTCTGGGTCATATCGTGTCATATGTGCCAGAGACATAAGTGTCTCTGGATGTCCAACATGACAGCTTTCCTTTTCTGCCTCACTTTCATGATAGTCTTTCTTAAAACTACTATTTCTGAGTAACCGATCTTTCTTAGAAAAGGCAGTCTTCAGTTTTGTTACTTCATAAAAAAAATCTCTTTCCAAAACAACACTTTATGGGAAGCTTTTTTCACTTAAAATACATTTAATATAATTTTCTAATAGCTTTCACCACTAGATCTCAGATGCAAATTATATATACATATATGTGGTCGTATGCTTTGACCTTGAGTTATCAGTGCAACTAAAATGTTCGTGTTAGCACACTGTATCTAAATGTCTTCTGATGACAAATGGGAAAGCATACATCACCTAAGTTCTTGTTCTGAATATAAAACTATACCATTGCTCAACATATACAAAAGTAGGTTTGAGTCATGATAAACGTTTGCCTATTCTTCGAAATCCAGATAGTTTGCCTTCAAGTTATCTCTTATTAGAACAGAGTAATGCCTTTTACACTTTGAAACCTAACCTCACTGAAGAACTAAACTTAATTTACAGGGATCTTGGTGCCATGCTGGAGAGAGCCCTTAATTTGTGAAGACATTTGACCTACACTAGAAGTAGGAGAAACAATGAACAAATCAACCAATGAGGATTTATTGAGCACCTTTGAGCCTAGTGCTGTGAGTGCTAGGCATAGTGGAGTATACAGGAACAAATTAGGGGAAAGGATTTGGCAATAGAACGTGTGGTTTCATTAGTATACAGAGTCCCAAACTCCCTTTACTCCTACAGATCTGCACTTTCACTGCCTAGAGCTTGAGGGCTTAAGTGATTACACCATGCTGCCTCTTACAGAGAAGGAGGTAGGAGGAGAAAAACAGGCAGAAAAAGGAAAAGGAAAAAGAAGAAGAGAAAGTGATTCATGAAAGAAAATGCATGTAACAGATGCTCTCCAAGAGCTGAAAATCTAGTAGAGAAGACAAAAAATTTTAACGTGTGAAATGATGGCAGGAACTTAAAACTTCTGATTTAAATATACAACTATGTGGCATAGTATAACTAATAGGACTTCAGAAAACGGAAGTAATTGATTGGTTAAGGCTTCAAGGAGAGGGAAGTGGGATCTAAGCTGTTTTTTAACCAATAAGGATCCCAGGAAAGGGGATGGAGAAGACCACCAGGCTGACTGGAATGAATTTTAAAATGGCAAGGTGCAATAGCAACCATACGTGTTTCTCAGTGCTCTCCTTTAAGTTTCTCAATCTTGTCACAAAGTAGTTTATTTAAATAATAATTCCGCTGGTAGAGGCTATATTTGAGGGGTTCTTGACACTTGAAATGATACTATTAACTCTGTAGCAGTCAATTAAGAAGACGCCTCATATGCCAGAAATATCTAAAAAAATTTTCTTCCTTTTCAAATCATCTGCTTTAGGAATTTTGGCTAAACTGACTCAGAAACAACTAAACCCAAAGGCAAAGTTTAAACTGGACTTGGACATTAGCATCTTTAAAAAAAATAATAAAATCAGGAAAAAAAATTTGGTCAGGAAGTCAAAAACTAACATGAAATGAATCAAGCAAGAAAACCAACATGACATGAATCAAAATATTTGCATCTTGCATCATCCTTAGACTTTTCAGCTTCTTTAATAAAAGAAAAAGTTTTACAAAGATAAATTTCTGAAGTTGATTAAAAAACAAAAACCCACACTAAACAGTATTTTTGGAATTACATGTAAATCAATTATGCAATTATGTTTCTTGGACAGGTTATAAATTTAAAATGCAAATTAAATCAGTGGAGAAATACAATTTGCAACAGTACCTTTCACTAAAAATCTGTCACATCATTTGTCTTTAAATTTGTGAATACAATAACATTTCCTAGAAAAAAATTTGATACAAGTGTTACAAAAAAATTTTTCCAAACTTATAAAACATGAATATCTAGGTAATATTTAATGAAAGGAATACTGAGTTGATTACAAAGCTCAAAAGGAAAATACAACTTGTTTCAATGCATAACAGGGCAATATTAAGCCTGTAAATTTTATTTTTCATGTATCACATTTGTATGCTAAAATTTAACAAACTTCTTTGTATATGGCCTTACCCCGTACACGGTACAGTGTTACAGCCCACACAGAAACTAATCTTCAAAGCAAGGGGACTTAAGGAATGATGATGCCTTTGAAAATACACTATTTAAGATCCTTTAGGATACAAAAGTACTTCATTTAGGAAATCCACCTGGAATTATTTATACTGGCAGTACATTTGAAAAGACATTACCATTTGAAATGTTTTCATTTTCAAAGAAAAATACATAAAACTTAAAAAAGCAAGGTGTAGTCTGTTTTTAAAAAGTAATTCAAAGTTTATGCACCAAAATATTTACTCCTCAAATAATTTCAATAAATTAAATTAATGGTTTTCTGTATATTTATATTTATACATATATATCCCTGATAATCTATAAAAGGGGGTTTGCAATAGTAAAATAAATGAAATCCAAAAGTACCCCCTTCATAAAATGTATTTAACATTCTTCTTATATTGAAGGAATATAACAATATGTACACCTCTTATGTATTAGGAAAATACCAAAATAATACAAGACAATACTAACACAATGTGAAAAATGTACAAATGATGTTCAAATAAAGGACTCAGGCTTCATGTGAATAATATGGATGGGAGATTAATTCTCTGAATTGATCTGACCAAAAGGCTTAATACAATCTTATCTACAGTAGATTTCACAAGAGGTAGTGTTCAAGTGAAATACAAAAGAGAATAGAAACATGCTTCATTGTCTTGAATTTGTTCTAACATGTTTTTCTTAAAGAACAATCTTACATGGAATCAATTTCAGAGCTGAAAAGTCCCTTTGAGATCGTTTTATCTGAAATGAGCTTGACTTCCTAAGAGAACTTGGTCAGTTTGGAACCTTTTTAATATGAATCTGAAATAGAGAATTTTATGTTAATTTGTAAAAGCAATAAATTCTAAATTCTTTAAGTACAATATCAAAGTCTTAAGGTAAAAGGAATTTGAAATCTTTTTGAAAAGAAACAACACTCCTCCCTGATTTCACTGAATTAAAGAAGTATCTCACCTCATTAAGTACAGCCCAAACAGCAGAATTCTGTATGACTGACAGACGGAAGGCTGCAATGGGGTTTAGACTGCGATCCACCATCCCTTCTGCTACACCACCTTCAAATTTTCCTTCAAAATAAAAAGTGTCACCAGTGAAACAGACTGTGAGGAATTGAAACACGAAATAAGACTGAATGTTTAACTGAATAGATGGGCTTATTATCATGCCAACAAAATTAAGACATATATAATTTGCCTCTAACCTTTAAAATTCTAAATTTATCAAGTACACAATGCTAATTTACCAGAATTTTGATTTTACAGCCAAAATTTTTTATTAGAAAGCAAAATTCCAAAACAGTGAACATAACCAGTATAACATTCATAAATAACCATAACTTTATAGGTTTTTTAAATGACTGAATCCTGATTATTCTGTTTTAAGTTTATAATAAAAATATTGCCCTAAAGGAAGTAAGTTTACATTTCAAGAATAAATCCACATAATAAACATTTTTAGGCACCTGCTACATGCTTGTTGGCAATAGCAGTACAAAAGTTTGACAGTATTTGCACTCAAGAAGTTTGCATGAGAAAATGGGTTTTTACTAATTAATGGTATATGTTACCTATTCTGACGTAACCATCTTCTAATTGATTATCTTTGGTTTCTTTGCTTGTTTCCAACTCTTCACCCTAAAACAGAAATATTCATTATGAAAATAATTACTTATGCAAAAGAACAGCAAAGTACTCATTACCATATACTAAAAGTATATAAAGATCCCCCATATTTTTTAAAAACGGCTTCATTAAATGAATTTGATCTTTATGAAACTTTTTTAAAAATTAGCCCAAACCTTAAAAAAGCCCCTTCAGATCTTGTGTAATTAATCTGGAATGTGAAAACCTTAAAATTATAATAATGCTTTTTATAATGAATTAGTAAGTGGAAAAGGGTCAAGGCCCTCTGTATGATATGTGCAAGGGAGATAAATACATCTATGAAGGCAGTACCAGCCCACAGGGAGAGACTAATAAGGGAGAAGTGACCTATGAGGTATATTGTTGTAACGATCAGGAAAGACTAGGACTGAGGAAAATGCTACCAGAGCAATGAAGAGGTCACTGGTGACTTCTGACGGCAGTTTCAGGCCCGCAAGAAGTAGTGGTGGAGTAGGCTCTGTGATAGACGGAATAATAGGGACAAGAAGTTTTTGCTGATTTTTAGAAGAGATAAAACCTGACATGTTTGTGGGTACAAAGAGACTGAGTGAGGGATGGTAGGTACTGAGGGCAGTAGTATAGGCGTTAGCCTTGGCAAGAAGAAGGGCTATCTCATCATCTCAGCACAGATTGAATGAAGAAAATGAGTGAAGAAGTGGAAAAGCAGAGATAAAAGGGAACTTAGAATGGCTGGTATTGATTCTAGATGAGGGGAGTAGGAGGCATTTAAAAACCTCAGGAGTTGGAAAAGCAGAGCAGTAGGTCATAGGTAGAACAGAAGGAATGCCATGCGTGAGGGCACACCCAGCTGAGGCTGGAATGGTCTCAATTCCATTTTGTGACTTTTCCCCAGCAGTTTTCTGCTGATGTTGAAGTTGTTAAGGTAGATAGATGTTGGGAGTGACCCAAAACTAAAATTAGCAGTGCATGAACAACTGAAGGTTGGAGGACAAAATCTTACTGAATTAAACAAGTATTGGTTTCAGACTGTGGAGAGAGGAAAAAAATCAAAATGGGTGTTACGGACTGGAAAAACAAGACAAGAGTTAAGAACCAGAGATTATGGTGAGGTCAAAGAACTGGCTTTAAAGGAGTTAGATGAAAACTAAAAACACATAAATCAAAGAAAAAAGGACAAGTGGAAGGTCAGGAGCCTGCAATCTCCCAGGCGGACCTCAAAGTTCCAAGTACTGGAGATCGAACAACTTTGAGTGGTAGTAAATCTAAGATGGAAAGCTGTTAAGTAGAGGTGGAGGCCAGGGTGTTGGAAAGGTCATAAGGGAAAGGTCTCTGATCACCAGAGTTCCTAAAAAGATTCGATGGAATGAACTTCAAAGGAGAGAGTAATAAATGACTGACAAAGAGTGAGTGCCTGGAAGAGCCAAATGAGAGAATCAGGAGAATGGCCCAGTGTGCCAGGGGTTTACGAAGAGGATCAGCTGGCAAGAAAAGGTGGAAGAAAAGAGAAGTCTTTCAAGGTTCTAAAGTTGCTTCTATTTTGAATGTCTCAGGTGGAAGCCTCCTTAGTTCAACTGCAGGAGGAAAAGCCAAGACTTACGTTGCCCTTTCCCCACCATCCAAGTCCCTGAGGTGAAGAAGGCTTCTGCTGACAGTGCCTCCCTAATAGAGCCCTCTCTAATGAGTGCAGTAGGCGGGAGAAAGGGTGAGGACACAGGCCACTTCATCATGTGTAACAATCATTAAAACTACATGCAATTGGACTAGCTGCAACAGGTGAATTAAACTATAACAAAAAGGAGGATCCATTTTAATTTTATAGAAAGTTCCAGGCTCCTTGCTTTTGAGGAAAACTTAGGCCCCTTCTCTTTCATAAATGACGAAAATAGACCTACTCTATATTTTATAAAGTCAACAATTATCACTACTGAGATTTTCAATCAAAAGAAACAGCTTGTTTTATCTTCTGCCAACAGTCTCCTATGAATCAAATCTCTGCTATTGTATTTGGTTCTCAAGGAAGACTGAGTGAAAAAAAAAATCAAGTCATACCTTAAAAGGCAAAACTTCCACAGTTGTATTTATCAGTATATCTCCAGGATGTTCTGGATTGCCACTCTGGAACAAGTAGCTATTAAAAAAAATGTTGCATATGATAGTATTTTGGGACATTTAGGAATTATAAAAGGAAAACTAATAAATGAAGATTTTAGGAAAGAACTAAGCTGTATGTCAGGGATAACATTATACACAAGTGATAAACTGCAAACTATTTTAATTATTTTATAGATTCATAGAAAAGACCTGAGGGCAACATTTTCATAATTCCCATCATTGAAAAGGGAAATGTTTACTGATTAATATAAAAGCAAACTTGTATATTTTATGTTAAATAACTTTTATAAGAGTAAAGCTTGGGGAGTTTCAAAGTAACTTCAAAAAGAAAAGTAAAATGTTGATGGCAGTAATACTACCAACTCATATTCAACATGAGTATTTCCCTACATTCTACACCTGGTTACAGAACTTTCAAGGTTGGTTTTATATAGGTCAAGTAATGTTAGTACCAAATGAAATAAAATGGAATTGAATTCCTCTTTCCCAACAATTTTAAAAATTGTAGACCACTGTACTAAGTAAGCCCTAAGAGTCTGTTTATTAATTTTGTGTTTACAGAACTGCTTGTATGCCGTCTCTCCTGTGAACTCCTGGAGAGCACGGACTGAGTTGGGATTTTGTCTCTGTTTTCTTTCCTAATATCCTTAGAGCTTATTAGCCCAGTGTCTGGCATGTAGTTGTGGTTTAATAAATGCCAGTTGATGATCTGATTTGACTGTTTTTTACATTCAATAGAAACTAGGAATGAAGGAAGTATTTTATCCCCTTTTATATCTGCAGTTGTATTTTTACAGGTAGTTACTACATTGTTACCACTCAGTTCTAGAGAACGTTAATAATTATCTACTTCTCAAAAAACAACACAGACAAGTCTTCCAGAAAAATTTTTACAAATATTGAATGCTACATGTAAACACAACCTTTTTCTGTTTGTAAATATGAAATAATTTTTATCACTGGCCTAAAATCACAAAGGAAAGATCTTTTATCCATTAACATTGCTCTTTTTTGAGAATTCAAATTCCTGCATTAGAAACTTGACTCTAATTTGTCATTCTGAGTATTTTAAATCCTACCTAGAGCTTGGGAATAATACTTAAAATATTATATAGATATGAATTTTATTATCTTTTTGAGAACCTCTGAAATCTTTACCTCACTTTTCAAGGGAAAACATCCCTGACTTCTCATGCCAGAAGTGCCGCTTCTCATCTGAATCCTCCCAAGCCTATTTCTTATGTAGCAGAATTCTCCTCTGTTGAAATTCTAGGTGTTTAAGGCTTTAAAGGCCAGCTATGTTTGGTAGAAATTGTATGACAACTGGCATACGTAGACTTGACTGTTCTGTGTTGTTATTGCACAAATTCTGGCACTTTCCCACAAACTCTAATGAAAATTACCTTTGTACTATATATATATATATATATCCTTAGGTTATTATTATATTTTACATAAAATTTGTTCACCTAAATTAATGCAGCTCTTCAAAATAATTGCAGCTTGGTGGAGGGGAGGGGTGGACCTGCAATTTCATTAGTATGGTAAATCCCCAGTTTGGAAACTCCACCAATGCAGATCAGCAACCTATCTTAGAAAGTTGGTTGGGAGCACTGGAAGGTTACTATTCTTAAATAACCTATAGCAACCAGAGGCAATATGAGAACCCAGGTCTTTCTGACTCCAAAACCACCACTCTCTATTCATTGTATCAGGCTGATTGTAAACTATGAGCTACAGAAAATAATATCAGAACAATGACACCATCATGTCACAAATTTCTATATGATTCCTCTTTAAATTTAATGTCTTTAAAACTTTGAGCATGATACTGTGACATTTTTACTTCGATAATAATGAGTTTCTAAAATAAAATTAAAATTTTTTTCCATATTCCACTTCAAAGCTTCAAAAAGATGTATGAGTTTAACAACTCAGGAATTTAAATTTAACCTCGATATTTGTCTTCGTGTGTGTGTGTGTCTGTGTCTGTGTCTGTGTGTGTGTGTCTGTGTCTGTGTGCACTTGCTGAAAACCTTTTTTAAAAGCTTTAAACTCTTAAGTGTTTTGCCCAGGAACAAAAATTCACTTCTGATGGTTAAATTACCTATTTTCCAAAATGTCTGAAATCAACCCTTCTCTCCTTTTGACTTACTTCTCCTTTTTTGCTGTAGCACTATGTCATTAATATATTGATATTTTTCCAGACTAACTTTATTTTATAAAATATATTTTTTTGAAATTCTGAAAATTAACACCAAAATCACTGTCTTGAACTGCTACTTTTTCTAAATTTTCCTGCATTCCTCATCTACTTTATGTTTTCTCACTTTGTCATAGTTTTAAAGATTGCCTACCTCCGATGGGTGTTATAAGAAAAATGCTTCATGTATAAAACACTTATGTAAATATTATTTATCACCACATTGCCAAATCAATCATGCCAAAGCTTTTCTTTCATCCAATATCCATGGAGAAAAAATCCAAAACCAAATGTAAATGACATGGAGCCAAAGGCTTCAAAATTCAAAAGGGCACAATTGATGTTGATTTAAGTGCTAAATAACCTATTGTCATAAAATATAGGATTCATCCCCTGGTGTGAAGTTATGAGAGGACAAGAGTCACAGGATAGGAAGGTTTAGATCTGCATAGTTGAAGGTATTCATCACAGATTTCATTTGAGTATATACGGTCTGAGAAAGAATACCCCAACAAGAAATCTCCTTCCATAAAAGAGAAAAGGTGCCAGTGATCAAAAATGCAGATAATTTAGGGACCAATGACTGACTATTAGAGGATCTAATTGAATAACCTCCAAAACACTGACAGCAATTATAAAACATTTTGATGACTAAGAAAATATCAAGTGGAATGTATATTATCAATATACATGTTCTGCCTGAGCACCTTAATAACCTCTCCTCTAAAGTAGATGTCACTTGATTCTATCACCCTATTCAGCTCCAACCTCCACGTTCCTTTCCCACCTTCCTCAAGAGCTGTGGGAGAAAGCAATTATTACTAATTCCATTGCCTACCTACATAAATACACACATGTAAATATACACACATACATATATGTATACCACATATACATAAGCATACACAAACTTTAGACTATGATTTTATGCTGACATCTCTGCTTCTCAGGAACTAATTTCCTCTTAGCTCCTACCATAACCCACTACTGAGATAAGCACATCTACTTCCCTCAGTGCCTGTCTTGTCTCCCTCTGAGATGCCCTGTAAGTCTATGGGAAGAGGAATAAACCATGAGCTCAGGCTAGGGACACTGATCTAATATGAATTGATCAATAAGATGTTTTCCCCCCAGTTATGATAGGGATCGTATCTAGTCAAATTAGTTGGACTGTGTACCACACTGGCTGACTAGGAAAGCCACCTCTCCTCAGGGACCTTGGAATCATTGTATGAGCTGGACACGGACCTAATATGGAGGCAGCACCAAGGCATTCAACTCATATTAGGGACTTCTTAGAGCATGGTTGATCACTGTTACAACAAATAATCTGAACTAGTTGATGCTGCACTCATGGAAACTTCATGTTCCTGTGAGACTGTAAGAAGGAACAATCAAGGAAAGTTAGTTTAGCATGGGGCACAGTCTCACGTCTTACTATACATGTTTTGTGTTGGTGAAGACTGCATCATATCTCAGAATTCAGAAAGCTGAAGTCCAAGACTGATGATACTGATTGAGGTTGCCCCTTTAGGGCAAGCAGGAATGGATTATGGACCTGAGGAGTTCCACTTAATCCTGTATATACATCAATAAAAAACTCTAAACTTGCAATGTAAGTCTCCAGTCATTTACCATACCTGAGCACTGACTGGCTGCTCCTGAGGCTAACACAGCTGCTCACAGGGATGATCACAGCCTATTTATCTCCAAGATGCTGACGTTTGAAATTCTTTTTGATCATTATCTTCCATCCCTCCTGTTCTCTTCTACTGTTTCATTCTGGAAACTGCTCTTCACACTCATCACAAACCTTGATCCCTCCTATTCTTCTAGTCTATTGTTCCTCTTCTGGCTTCATCTGCCTTTCCTTCGTAGTCTCAGCCCCATTATCTGTCACGTCAACGACACTCTCATGCACCTCCATGGTTCCCACCTGGATAAGCAATCTTATCGTCCTGCCTCCTCATCTACCTCCTCAGTAGCTCAATGCTGCTGAAGAAAGGTATGACTGTAATTTAGCTTCTACACTTAACACTTGCCTTTTTCCAATCACCACCAAAAATGAATGGCTTATATCTCAGGCTGCAATCTCCTTAAAACTACAGAGCATAAACAACTTTTGGACACTCTCACTTCCACTGGTTTCTGGGGCGAGGTCTTTCTTTTCCTGTTCTTCTACCTGTCTGACTAGTCCTGTCCCCTATAATGCCTACCTACATAAACCCTATAATGTTTCATTGTCCCACTCTTCTTCCTTAGTAGTGGGTGAAGAAGCTGAAGGCTTATTTCTCAGCCACTCTTCTCTCTCAGTGCTCTACTTTGATGATTCCAATGGGTGGCCTAAGAGGCCAGCACAATCGACTGAGTTTCTCTTTCCCCATCCCAATTTACCAGCCCAAATGCCAAAAGGTACTGTTCCCTTTCTCTGTTCCTACCCCCACTGTCTGGTTTTCACTAGGAACCAGATACCCATTCTTTCTGAATGATGGCCCCCATCCCCCTTCTCATTTCAGACAAACTGGACTACCAGCTGTTCCTATTTTGCCCTATACACTCCTGCTTGAGGGCAGGCCTTCCCCCATGTTTGGAACACATCCCCACATTATGATTCTTTTTCAGCCCACATCGGTTATCACTTCCTCCTTGAAGCATAAACCTGAGTTCCCAGTTGAAACTGTTTTCTCAGTCTGCAGATATCTTTACCTAGATCTCTCCCCTTTAATTCTTATAACATTCATGGGGAAGGAAAAAACATTAAGTGCCAGGCATTGTGCTTACACTTTACAACTTATCGTATTTGACCCTCAAAATAGCACTAAGAGATAGGTGCTATCTTTATCCTCATTTTTCAGCTAAGGAAACAGGGAAACAGATTAAATGACTTGCTCAGGGTTACCCAGCTAGTATTTGAGGCAGCAGTTGAACTCACATCTAGCTGACACCTAATCCAGTGGCCTATCCACTCTACCATCTAGCAGCCATAATTCTATCCTGCACATAATTCTTCACATATGGGTCATTCTCCCCATCATTGGCCCATAAGATGCTCAAGGACAGAGATAGGGCAGTTTTTCATCTGAATCTCCAAAACATAACACAATACCTTACACAATAATAAGACCTTAGGAGTTAATTGAGTTTATTTGATTATTGCTTTCTCTTAGTATTTTTGTTTCTCTTTTGGAAAACAATGCAGTCCAAAAAATACAAGATAACTCTTCACATAACCAATGGCATCAAATGAATAGGTTGCTACATTATTGCACTGAAGATAATGGGTATCAATATATAACTACAATCAAATATAATTATAAGTTGGATACAATTGAAGAGTATATGTTGCACAGAATACATGTCACAGAATAGTAGAAAGGTAACAAAAATAACCAAGATAACAAGATGAGTGAAAATACCTTAGGGAAACTTGTTAAATACAATTTTACAAATGACAGTGAGTTAATCAATTAAAATAAATGAAGCTGACCTTCTAACTGAAGTAATAAGCCTGTTCATTTTAGCATTTTACATGTGTTTTTTATTTAATGTATGGCTTCAAATTCCTTAGGTCTCTTATCTCACATATATTTGGAATGCCATAAGGAAACAAAAAGTTTGGAGTGTAAGATCAAACAGCAATTATTACTAACCTTTCCACATCAACTGGTTTATCAAATTTAAATAATATGTAGTCCCCAGCAATTGGGGTAACAGCCCAGAAGAAATCCTCTCCCATGTAAGTTTTTTCCAATGTGTGTCCTTGGTAGACCTTCAGAGAAGTAGATACTTCTGCAGGTGGATTTACATGCATTGTGTGAAGTAATGGCTTCAGAAAATCTTTATCCTAATAGTAAATTTTTAAAAGACATAGTATTACATGCAATTGGCAACTAAGAGGAAAAGAATGAACTCACATACATATAATGAAATTTCACACACACACACATACAGTGAAATTAAAGCACTCACTGTAAGTTTCTGAATTTTTCCTTCTAGTGATGAGTGCAAACCAACATGCTGGAAAAGGGAAGGCCTGAATCGAATTCGTAGATTTGATTTTTGCCTATCGCAATGTTTCTCAAAAGGAAAAAAAAATTATGTTAGTATATTTGATAATGTGAACTCTTACTCACCAGAATAATGGAAAGCCTATTCTAAAATATAATCAAATAATTGTTTCATAATTCCATGTTGAACATTTTTCTGAATATCAAAGCATTCTTGGATTTGCTTGGTAAATATATGCAATTTTCTGAAAGAAATATTAGCTTAACAAAAAGAGCATGTTGAAATCTACTTTTAATTTGAATCATATTTCAAAAGACCTAAGATTTTGTTTTTAATATTTTAATTATAAATGTTATAATTACCTAATGGTTCACTTCAAAAACAATTACAAATATTTTTGAAACTATAACAAAGAAGAATGGGAAAATGAAAAAAAGCAAACTTTGAGACATTATACCAATCACTAAAACATTGCAGTCAATAAATGAACTTCAGTCTAATAGAGGACTAGAAAGCTCATGGTCATTGTCATTTGAGTAAGTGGAGGGTATCACTGGTCCAAATTTTCATTGCAGAGGTAAGACCAGGATTGTAACAGTGTTGTAAGCTGAACCAAAGCCAAGATGTTAAAACTCTGACCAAAAAACTCTCATGGTGTTAGCAGGCACTGTTTTATCGCATTAGGGAAGGAGTTCTTAAATTTTTTTGACCAATGGACCCCTCTAACAGGCTAGCAAAATCTATGCCCTCAGAATTTTTAATATTTTTCACAAATATAATTTTATTATAAATATATATTATATGAGTAAATATAATTTTAATAAGTATTTAAATGCACAGAACAAAATACATAGGATTACAAAGGAAACATACTGAAATTGTTTCCAAAACATATTTTTTTTAAGTTCACAGATCCTAGTTTAAGAACTCCTGCAGTTGGGAAATATAGCATAATTAACCTGATACTCCTTAACTTAGGACACAAATGGAAAAATAAGATAGAACTAAGACCTCAGGTTCTAGACCTCCTAGAGAGAAAGTATTCCTTGGCTAAGGAATTTTGTACACTCCTTCCCCTCTGTCATCCTCATTTGACACACTACCACCTCTACCACTTAAACTCAGATGATTTTTATATTAGATTATTATTTTTAAATTATTGAAAATATAAATGTTATTCAATAATTTAATCGAATAAGTTATTCAATAAGTATTCCTTGCAAAACTGTATAATTAAAGAAGAAACATGGGCTTTGAAGTACATTTTACATAAATCATGTTTTCATGGGATTTCATGTCCAATATATCTCCTGATTTCTGGACAAGAGGAAGAGACACCTGAATTATGCAAAAAATCTTTGAAGATACCAGATGGACCTAGAACAATTACTTCGACTAATCTAGCTCAGTTTCTTCATGTATTACCAGTTGTATTCTTATTATCAAATAAATAGTGCAGGGTGCTCTTCTCTCTGAGACTTCAATAAGTAGAAATACTTGTTTTTCTCACTGGGGAAAATGGGAAAATCTGCTTGTGAAGCATACACAGTTTAGAGTTAGGGCTTAAGGCGGCGACTCTAATTGTTGGCATGTGAAACAGCATGGTGCAGTGTAAAGAATGATGGACTGGGAATCAGGAAACACAAGTTTTAGTCCTTTCTTCCTTGGGTTAGGGTTTCAGCTGTCTAATCTGTAAGAGGGGAATTGGACTAGATGAACATTAAGATTCTTTCAAATCCTAATGTTGTATTGGTCTATATTTTTTTTTTAAATCAATTGAATTATATTTTAAAAAATTAATTGAAAACTGCAAAACTGAATTCTATCAGAGATTTCCCATCTATAGTACGTGTACTCCTAGGAGGTATAAGAAACTTGCCAAAATGGTACAGGGAATATATGGTAAATGACTATATTATCTTATTAAAAATAAGTGATTTTTAAATTTCTTATATGCATAAAAATGGTAAACTATGAGAATTTCCTTCCTTCCACACAGAATAGGGGGTATGAAATGGTTGACTGAAAGCCAAGGGGTATAAGGACCAAAAAAGAGTTGGGATCCACTGTGCCATGTACATCCTACCCTTGGACCAAGTGATATTGGAAAGGGAAAGGTTAAAAAAGAAATAAAAGGCCACACTGACACCTGTTGACCACTAGAGGGAAGAGTACAAAAAAGAAAAGGGCTTCAGCAAGTCGAGCAAATTTCCTAGATAAATAACACAATTTTTTAAACTTTTCAAAAGCCTTATATGCAAATGCAGTTTTATCTATTTCAGTTCCAAAATTTACTATGGGTTCAGACAGGGACTCCATGTAGTCTTTATTAATAAGTCTAAGTTTTCATATATCACATTTCTAAACCAGTGAAAAATCCTTAAATAAAACATATTACAGAACAAGTGTTATTTTTATAAGAAATTAACTTACTGCATCTTTTTCAGGATTGCAGACTTTCACCCAAAGTATATGGTCTAAAAGCCAATCAATAGGTTTCTCCTTGTAAAACATAAATATGAACTCTACAATCAAAGTGATATCTGATGCTTGAAACATTTTACCTAAAAAGATAATCCAAGTAAACAATAATAAGTTAATGAAATATAGAGCTTTGTTGTAGGAGACACAAAAAAGATCCCTTAAACCTTTGTGTCATGTCCTTTTGGTAGTCTGTTAAAGCCTAAGGCCCTCTAAATAGAAAATTTTTTTTAAATGCCTAAAACAAAACACACAGGATTACAAAGGGATGGAAACAAGTATTTATTAAGTACCTCCTCTGTGCCAGGCACTGTGCTGACTGCTTTGCAAATATTATCTCATTTGACATACTGAAACAGTTATCAAAATAATTTTTAAAACAAGTTTACAGACCTTAAGTTAAGAACTTAGGCCTTAAACTCAACTGCCAGAATTCATTTCATAGGGTCTGATTTGTGGTACCTAATACCATTCTTATTCTACAAATAAAAATGTTTGTCTTTTGACATTTTGCAACTTCCAATGCTAACCTTTCTCACTGGGGAATGTAAATGAGTTGATATTAATTGATTTTATATATATATAAAATTTACACATTTTTATATAGCTACTACAGAGAAGGTGCTGACCAGCACTGGTGGAAGATGTTTCTCACCAGTCACCATCACAGAACTTCCCAAAAGAGGGCACATCTATACTATATACTACAGATAAGATTTTTCCTATACAAAAGGAAAAATCATCTTAGAGGAAATGCAACACCATCACCCCAATGTGAATGCCAATTTATATGATTTATTCTCCCACCTATCTCCAGCCAAGAAGTCCTTTAAAAAGGACTATATAAGAAGTAAAAACTGTATAACAAGTCCTTTTAAAAAATGTACTTCAAGAATTAATTCTGGTTCATGAGCATCGACCTTTTCTAGTTCCTGGGTTACACCTTAATAACTCATTTGCCACCAAAATTGAGGATTTCTATAAGCAGAAGAAATGTTTAAGTCTTTTCATTTTAAAGAGATCCTGAAACTCGAAGATTGCCCTAATTCAGATTATTACAAGAAATTGTTCTGATTTAGGTTTAAACAAGTTGGTAACTGTTTTCAAATACAAAGTTATAATCTACAATTTCTGTATTTATATTATTTGTCTTTGTTTTGTAAGAGGAAATCATATGAACTAAATAATGATCTCAGCTAAAATCAAGCAAATATGTCAAGCAATAAGCTTTATTTCAGCCCCATGTCCAAATACCAAAGGCCACTGCAGTAACAGTGAGCACCAAAGACACAGCAAAGCAGATAATATTCTTCTGATCGTATAGAGACGGATCACATGTAATTAATTATTCCTCCATCCCATAATAATTTTTATGTAAAACTTTAAGGTGGCAAAATCCTTTACATACATTATATCATTTGATGCTTAGAATAATTCCATGAGGTATATGCTATTATTACGGCTTTTACATACATTACCTTTTTTGATTCTCACAAAACTCTAGTGAGGTATATGCTATTATTATTCACTAAGGCTCAGAGAGGTTGACTGCTAGCCTAGTGTCTTAAAGACAGTGATTGAAATGAGGTCTGTCATCCAAATCCAGATTTCTATCTACTAAACTACACTGTCTCTCTAGCACCTAGCAAAATATTATGGGTTTACTGAATGCTTATTTAACTGAACTCTATTGCCACAATGATGGAACATAAATGCTTTAAGTAAAAATCATACTTTAGAACTGTATAACTGCAAAATACAAGATAGATTTGGTTCATGTTTCTATCTCCACAAAAGGGGATATGTTTTAGAAACTTCACAATATTTCAGGTTTCTTTTAGAGCATTTGAGTATTAAATGAATACCAAGGTACAGTAAGAGACCCTTATCTGAAAACACTTTAAGAACTGGAAATTGTGGTCTTCTAAATTTTATATTTAAATTTGTATCTGAAAACTTCAGTTTGTAACTTGTCTTCTTAATTGCTTTAGTGCAAGAATATCATAAACCAGGGATTTCCACTCATTCAGCTGAAGAAATAATGTTCCAAAACCTTTTTTTTTTTTAAAACATAGACTGCAAGCACCACCAATGGTCATATGGGTTAGTACAATTTACTGAGAATCAGGAAGAACTGGGCTAAAAACCTGTCTCAGAAACTTACTGTGTGAACCTGGGAAGTTACTTAAACTCTCATCTGTAAAATGAAAGAGTTGGACTTTATGTTCTCTAAGATCTTTTACTATGATCTTATAATCTCGTGGCACTCTTCAACATTGTTTTTCTTATTTGAGACCTTGTTAAAGAAGTACAATTGGAAAAAGATTCTTTATTTCAATTATGACATTTTTTCTCTTTCTTTAACACTCTACAAACTATGCAATTTTCCTTACATATGAAAAGTAAATTTTCTTATGTTCAATAAAAGATGAGCTTCAAGGTAAAATTACAATTAAATATTCTAAGAAAACTAACACTGTTGGAAAAATTAATAAACTTCTATTTTTCTCACCAATGAATCCAAGCTGGGAAAATTCCAAAATCATCCAGTCTTCAGAAGAGACCTGAAGTGCAAAATTCTTTATCGTACTGAAGTAATTCTGCTTAACAACAATATCATCTTCAAGCTAGGGAAAATGGAACAATTATGTTAAGAATAAGAAAGTGTGACCTGGAATTCAATTCAGTAACTATCAAAGAAATATTTGATTTAAAAACCTAAGGCTACATGAAAATGAGAGTAACTTAAAAGAAAATAAGAAAAACATGATGAATCATGCTACCTCCATCTATGTGTCCATCACATAAAAATAATGGAATAATAATGAATTATTACTTAATGCGGGAGCTTTTGAGGGAGTTGGCAACTTTTCCCAATGTTTTCACATAAGGAAGCTTTTAAACTAGCCTTTCAAAAATAGTTCCTTCATAGAGAAATCTAAAATGTCCAAAGATTTCACAGCAGATGAAACACTTTGATTCCTTAATTTCATTTTGGGAGGTTCAGAAAGCCTTCCAATTCACAAATTTTATTAATCACACAAACTTTAATCAAAACACAGAAGAAAGTGGTATGTTTTTCCACAAGGTGGCAGCAAGGGCTAACATGAGTGTTACCAATGCTTTTTGGTTTTTTGCCATCTTTGGCCCAGAAAAAGAAAGAGAAAAGTAACTGTCTCATCTCTTCTCACAAGGCTAGAACTGCCAATATAGTTTTTTGGTATTTTAATTTCACATAAATGGCAGTGTCTCTCTTCCATCCTCTTTTAATTTCAATGTTCTTCTTCTTCTTTCTTTTTACCTTCCCTTTCTTGCAAGTATTATGAAATTCCATTAATTTACATAAGCCCTCAACCTCTTGAAAAGAAAGCATTACTGAAATTGACATGTAAGTAAATGAACCTTCTTAACCTTTAAGAGGAAATTCTCTATACTCAAGTCTAAAAAGCTTCCAAACATCTGTAATTATTATAACCCAAATACTTGCACATAATCAGTAGGATAAAGAGTAAGGTTCAGATATAATAATATTTGGGTAATACTAAAATAAAATGTCTTATTGAAAATATAAAACAAATCCTTTGAGTTCTTCAGGGAAAAGTTATGTTTAAATATTAAGTATTTTATTATTACATATGTATTGTAATCCATTATACAGTATTATAAAGACTGAACAAATTCTACAGTCTGTAACTCATTAAGGTTTTATGGAAAAATAGAATTTTAAAATAAGAGCCTCAGAGATCACCCAGTCTAACCCCTAACTAAAGCAGGTATCTTCTCTATACACCACCATTGACAAAACCATTCTCCGTCTGAATACTTCTAAGAGGCAAGGAACTGACTA
The DNA here is from genome assembly GCA_028658325.1 of Potorous gilbertii. Classification (NCBI taxonomy): domain Eukaryota; kingdom Metazoa; phylum Chordata; class Mammalia; order Diprotodontia; family Potoroidae; genus Potorous; species Potorous gilbertii. Next base: position 338,070,954 of record CM053771.1, read on the forward strand.
ATTTAAGAAAATTCAATATTTACCAAGAGAACAAAAACAGCCCTAAAAGGCAGCCAAACTCTCACTTAGTTGTAATGACTAATCTTGGTCCCAGAAAAGAGATAAAGAAACACACCTTTCATTCGGTAGAGAGGTAAGGGAACTACAGATGTGAAATGCTCATAAGATACACCTGCTATGTTTGTTGATTTTGCTTAACTGTTTTGGTTATTAGACAGTAAGGGCACTTTACTCCTCCTGTCAGCACACTGATGTTCTGACATGGCTTCCTAAATCCATTTAACCTCCCAAGCTTACATAATTGTAGTAGACAAAAAGGGTGACATCTGTGAAGGCTAGAGAGGGACTTAAAGGGACCCAAAGGCCAAACATCCAAGGCTATTACTGGGCCTCTGCTGCTGCTGGACAGGCAATGCCACGTTGGCATTAGCCTCTGGAGCATTTTATACACACCCCACTTCCACTCCTTGGTTGGCAGGGCAGACAAGAGTCTTCTGAAGGATTCTCAGATCCTGAGAAAGGCCCTAAAAGCCTGCATTCTACTGTTCAATTTGCACAGCTGCTACCATGAGAATCACCACAGGCTTCCCACCCTGAGCTCTAACTTCAGGATAGTCAGTTAACTAGATGAGTCCTCCTAGTTTTCATGAGGAAACAGGAAATCTAAAATTAGGACACTGAACTTCTCAGTTAATCATTCCTGGGCTGAGAGGAGAGAAAGAGGAAGAGATAAGGGGGAGGAGAAGAGAGGAAGGAGAGATCAATGAAAGAGAAAGTGAGCGAGGGAGAAATTTCCAGCCTAGAAATAACTTTTGTCTTCAATAGGGGATGGATATGGGAACGGATCAGTTTATGTTCCAAAATACTTCTTAAAAAAAGTAAACAAATCAACATGCATTTATTGACTGCTAACTACATGCTAAGTACTATGCTCAGTACTAGATTCACAAAAAAAGCAAAAACAGGCCTAAAGAAGTGGGACAACACACAGATACATGATATGTAAATTAATACATAAAATCAAAATACTGAGTGGACAGAAAGTACCTTTGAGGAAAGGGAAAGGACAGGGGTTGGCAAAGGTTTCCTAGAGGAAGTTAGAGTTTGACCTCAACAGTTTTTTGTGTTTTTTATTTTTTAATTTAAAAAAATGAGTCTATCTCACCCACGCTGGAATTGCTAATACTACTACTCACAGGTCAGATTCCACTACTGATCTACACAGGAGTTTTGACCTGCTACAATGCCACCCAGGGCTGATTAACCTCTCCTTAGGCACCCTGGGGGCCGCAAATATTGATGCCAGACTTAGTGCAGACATCCAATCAGCCTAGCCCCCTTCAGCTTATATCTCCCAAACTCAAGAGATCCAAAAGCTTCAGACTCCACAGGGGCTCAGATTACAGGTGTATACCACCAAGTCTGGGTTTTGATATGTTTTTTTAAAAACTAATTTTTTCATGAATAAAAACTTATTTTCTCTTCTTCCCATCAACTATACTATGGGGGGATAAACAAATTGGTTGTATCAAATATTCATAGTTAAGCCAAAAAAAAAAAAGCCCTCATTATGTTTAAAAAAAAATTCTCATACTACATACCATGAATCCATCACTTGTCAATAAGGAGATATCAAACTTCATTATTGGTTCTCTGGAATCATAGTAATTTGTGTCTTCAAAATTAAACATTTTTCTATCAATGTCATTGTACATATATGTGCTGCTTCTCTTTTTATTATCTTTCATCTAGTCCAATTAAGCTGCTTACAAAACACTGCTTCTGGCACGGTACAGGACCTCTTTCTTGTTCCCCTCTCTCGCATTCATAACTTGACTTTCCCCAAGATTCTCTTCTATTTAAACCGTGTCTGATATGTACATAGGTATTTGCATGTTTTCTCCCTCAACTAAAAGGGAGGACAGGGCCAAGTCTCAGAGATTAGCTCAGAGTCCAGCACATGGTAAATTGGTTAACATACATTTGCTGGCTGACTGACTGGTTGAAGTTATTAAAGAAAAGAAAGGAGTGAAGTAGGTGAGTGAGATGCCTGATGGACATGTATCTACTCCTAGAATAATGTCAAAATACAGAATAATTGGGCTAATGCATGGGGCAGATTCAATAAATGAATGAAAACCAGCTCCCCTGAGGAACCTAACTGAGAGAAACAAACAGCTAGGCTAATAGCCACCATACTTCCTTTGTGCACACAAATAGTAGGAAATGACTGTTATGAGAAAGATATTAATACAATTTTTAAACAAAGGAAAGGAGACATTAATTTTCCCACATATGCAAGATACATATGTTAGATATAAAGATAAAAAATTAAATAATTCCTTTTTCAAAAAGATTATCTTTCACTAAAGGACTACGTACAGCATATACAAAGATAAGTAAATGAAACATAATTTGAGGAGATATCATTAATAAGTAGAGGGATCAGAAAAGGTCTTGAGTATCATAACCTTAATACTACCTTAAGGCAGCCCATTCCATTTTTTTCCCCAATTAATAAAATTTTGTTTCTTCCAATTACATGTAAAAATATGATTCAACCTTCACTTTTATAAGATTTTGAGCTCCAAAATTTTTCTCCCCCTCCTCTTCTCAAGATGGCATACCATCTGATGTAGGCTATACATGTACAATCACACTGAACATATTTCCACATTAGACATATTGTGAAAGAAGAATCAGAACAAAAGGGAGAAACCGTAAGAAATAAAAGAGGAAGGAAATAGTATGCTCCGACCTGCATTCAGACTCCATAGTTCTTTCTCTGGATATGGACGGCATTTTCCATCACTAGTCTTTTGGAATTGTCTTAGATCATTGTATTGCTGAGAAGAGCTGTCAAAGCTGATCATTGCACAATGTTGCTGCTACTGTGTACAGTGTTCTCTTGGTTGTGCTCAATTCACTTTGCATCAGTCTTCCCAAGTTTTTCTTCTGTTGCACTCATATACCACAACTTGTTCAGCCATTCCTCAATTGAATGGCATCCCCTCAATTTCTGATTCTTTGCCACCACAAAAAGAGCTACTATATTTTTGTATATGTGGGCCCTTTACCCATTTTTATAATTTCTTGGTGGCATTGCTGAATCAAAGGGTATGCACAGTTTTATAGCCTTTTGGGAATAGTTCCAAATTGCTCTCCAGAGTGGTTGGATCAGTCCACAACTCCACCAACAATGCATTAGTGTTCCAATTTTTGCACACCTCCAACATTTGTCATTTTCCTTTCCTGTCACATTAGCCAATCTGATAGATGTGAGGCAGTATCTCAGAGTTGTTTTAATTTACATTTCTCTAATCAACAGTGATTTAGAACATTTTTTCATATGACTATAGATGGCTTTCATTTCTTCATCTGAAAACTGATTGTTAACATACTTTGACAAGTTATCAATTGGGGAATGACTTGTATTCTTATAAACTTAACCTAGTTTTCTATAGTTTAGAAATGACTCCTTTATCAGAAATTTGTTTCTCAGCTTTCTGATTTCCTTCTAAACTTGGTTACATTGGCTTTGTTTATACTAAAGCTTTTTAATTTAATGTAATCAAAATGATCCATTTTGCATTTCAGAATGTTCTTTATCTCTTGTTTGATCATAAATTCTTTCCTTCTTCATAGATCTGACAGGTAAACTATTTCTTGCTTTCTTAATTTGCTTATAGTATCGCCCTTTACATCTAAATCACTTACCCATTTTGACCTTATCTTTGTATACAGTGTAAGATGTTGAGCTATGCCTACTTTCTGCCAAACTATTATCTAGTTTTCCCAGCAGTTTTTTGTCAACTAGTGAATGCTTACCCCAGAAGCTGGAGTACTTGAGTTCATCAAATAGTAGATTACTATAGTCATTGAATCTTGTGTCTTGTGAACCTAACCTATCTCACTGATCCACCACTACTTCTTAGCCAGTACCAAATAATTCTGATGATTAATGCTTTATAATGTAGCTTCAGATCTGTTACAATTAGGCCACCTTTCTTTGCTTTTTTTTTAAATTAATTCCTTTGACATTCTTGATTTTTTCTTCTTCCAGATGAATTTTATTTTTTCTGGCTCTATAAAATTTTTTTTGGTAGTCTGATATGGCACTGAACAGGCAAATTAATTAGGGTAGAATTGTCATTTTCATCATATTAGCTCAGCTTACCCATGAACAACTGATATTTTTCCAATTATTTACATCTGACTTTATTTGTGTGATAAGTGTGTTATTCTGTTCATATAGTTCCTGGGTTTGTCTTCGCAGGTAGACTCTCAAATATTTTATACTATTTTAAATTTAAATTTCAGAATTAAATTTAAATTGTGTTGTTATTTTAAATGGAATGTTTTCATCTCTTGCTGCTGGGCTTTGCTGTAGTTATATATAGAAATGCCGACGACTTAGGTGGCTTTATTTTAAATCCTGCAACTTTGCTAAATTGTTGATAATTTCAAGTAATTTTTTAGTTGATTCTCTAGGATTCTCTAAGTATATCATCATATTATTTGCAAAGAGAAATAGCTTTGTTTTCTCATTACCTATTCTAATTTCTTTAAATTCTTTTTCTTCTCTTATTGGTAAAGTTAACATTTCTAGTACAATACTGAATAACAGCTAATAATGGACATCCTTGTTTCATCCCTGATCTTATTGGGAAAACTTCTAGCTTATCCCCATTACATATAATCCTTGCTAATGGTGTTACCTAGATGCTCCTTATCATTGTAAGGAAAACTCCATTTATTCCTATGCTCTCTAGTGCTTTTATTTATTTGTTTCTTTGTTTTCAGTTTTCTATAATCACTTCCTTAAGTCTCAGATTTTCTTCCTCCCCCCCTCCCCAAGACAGCATGAAATCTTATATGGTTTCTATACATACATTCTTATTAAGCACATTTTCACATTAGGCGTGTTGCATAAAGGTATTGAAATGAATGGGAGAAACCATGAGAAAAAAAAACAAAACATAACACAAGAGAAAATATGCTGCTTCATTCTGTGATCCAATTCCATAGTTCTTTCTCTGGATGTGGACGGCATTTTTGCCTCAAGAGTCCTTTGGGAATGTTTTAGATCCTTGCATTGCTGAAAAGGGCTAAGTCTACCAGAAAGATTCCTTGCACACTATGGTTGTTATCATGTACAGTTTTCTCCTGATTCTGCTGATTTCACTCAGCACCAGTTCATATAATCCTTCCAGGACTCTCTGAAGTCTTCCTGTTCATCATTTCTTATAGCACAATAGTATTCCATTACACTCATATACCACAACTTGTTCAGCCGTTCCCCAGTCGATGGGCAACCCCTCAATTTCCAGTTCTTGGCCATTACAAAGAGAGCTGCTGTAAATATTTTTGTACACATGGGACCTTTCCCATTTTTATGATCTCTTGGGGATACAGTTCTAGAAGCGATATTGCTGGGTCAAAGGGTATGCACATTTTTGTAGCCCTTTGGGCATAGTTCCAGACTGCTCTTCAGAATGGCTGGATCAACTCACTGCTCCACCACCAGTGAATTTGTATTCCAACTCTCTCACATCTTCTCTAACATTTATTGTGATCCTGTTTTGTTATGTTAGCCAATCTGATAGGTGTGATGTGGTATCTCAGAGTTGTTTTGATTTGCTTCTCTCTAATCAATAGTGCTTTAGAGCGTTTTTTTCACATGACTATAGATAGCTTTAATTTCTTCCTCTAAAAACTCCCTGTTCATATCCTTTGACAATTTACCAATTGGGGAATGAATTGTATTCTTGTACGCTTGACTCAGTTCTCTCTATATTTTAGACACTAGTTACAAAAATTCTTTCCCAGTTTTCTGCTTCCCTCTTAAATCTTGGTTGCATTAAATTTGCTTGTGCAAAAATTTTTCAATTTAATGTAATCAAAATTATCCATTTTACACTTCATAATGTTCTCTATCTCATTTGGTCATAAACTTCTCCATTCTCCATAAATCTGACAAATGCACTTATTCATTACTCCCCTAATTTGTTTAAAGTTATCGGCCTTTATACCTAGATCATGTATCCACTGGGACTTTATTCTTGTGTATGGTGTCAGGCATTGGTCTATGCCCAGTTTCTGCCACACTGTTATCCAGTTTTCCCAGTAGTTTTTGGTTAAACAGTGAGTTCTTATCCGAGAAGCTGGGGTCCTTGGGTTTATCAAACAGTAGACTGCTACAGTCATTGACTACTGGGTCTTGAGTACCTAACCTATTCCACTGGTCTACCCCTCTCTTTCTTAGCCAGTACCAAGTGGTTTTGATGATTGCTGCTTTATAATACAATTTGAGATCTGGTAGGGCTAGGCCACCTTCCCTAGCATTTCTTTTCACTAATTTGCTTGATATTCTGGAACTTTTGTTCTTCCAGATGAATTTTGGTATTTTTTTCTACCTCTAGAAAATAACGTTATGGTAGTTTGACTAGTATGGCACTAAATAAGTAAATTAATTTAGATAGAATTGTCATTTTTATTATGTTAGCTCAGCCTACCCATGAGCAAATGATATTTTTCCAATTATTTAGATATGAGTTTATTTGTGCAAAGTGTTTTGTAATTGTATTCATATAGTCCTTGAGGTATATTTTGGCATTTAGACTCCCAGATATTTTACAGTGTCTATTGGAGCTTTAAATGAGATTTCTCTTTCTACCTCTTGCTGTTTGGCTTTGTTAAAAATATACAGAAATGCAGATGATTTATGTGGGTTTATTTTGTATCCTGAATCTTTGACAAAGTTGTTTATTATTTCAAGTACCTTTTTACTTGATTCTCTAGGATTCTCTCAGTATATCATCATATCATCTGCAAAGAATGATAACTTTGTTTCTTCTTTGCCTGTTCTAATCCCTTCAATTTCTTTTTCTTCTCTTATTGCTAAAGATGACATTTCTAGTACCATATTCAAGAACAATGGTGATAATGGACATCCTTGTTTCACCCCTTGTTACATGTTATTTCTACTGCATCATGATCTGAAAAGGATGCATTTAATATTTCTGCCTTTCTTCAATGGATTGTGAGGTTTTTATGCCCTAATACAAGGGGAATTTTTGTGTGGGGGTCATGTATCACCAAGAAAAGACTATATTTCTTTCTTCCCATTCAGTTTTCTCCAAAAGTATATCATATCTAATTTATCTAAAATTCTATTCACCTCTTTAACTTCTGTTCATTTTATGGTTAGATTCACTTAGTTTTGAGAAGGAAAGGTTGAGGTTTCCCACTAGTACACTTTCGCTATTTCTTCCTGTAAAATTCACTTAACTTCTTCTCTAAGAATTTGGATGCTATACCACTTCCACTTGGTGCATATATGTTTAGTATTGATATTATGATATCTTTTAGCAAAATGTAATTTCCTTCCTTATCTCTTTTAATTAGATCTATTTTCACTTTTGGTTTATCTGAGATCAGGATTGTTATCCCTGCTTTTTATTTTTTACTTCATTTAAAGCATAATACATTCTCTAACCTTTTATCTTTACTCCGCATGTAACTCTCTGCTTCAGTTGTGTTTCTTGTAAACAATAGTGTGGGACTATGGTTTTTAATCCACTCTGTTATCCACTTCAGCTTTATGGGAGAGTGTCCCACTCACATTCACAGTTATGATTACTTTGTCTCTCTCCACTGTATTTCCCCCCATTTATACTTTTCTCTCTCCTTTCACCCTTTCCCTCCTATCAGTGTTTTGCTTCTGATCATCACTCCTTCAATCTGCCCTCCCTTCTATCAGCCCCCCTCTCTTTTCCTTTTCTCCTCTTACTTCCCTATAGAATAAGAGAGTTCTACACCCAACTGAATGTGTATGTTATTCCCTCTATGAGTCAAATCTGATAAGAGTAAGCTTCAACCAATACTCACCCCCCCTTCTTTCCCTCTACTGTAATAGATCTTTTATGCATCTTCATGTGATATAATTTATCCTATTCTGTCTCCCCATTTCTTCTTCTTCTGGTACAATTCTTTTTTCACTCCTTAATTTTTTTATATCATCACATCAAAGTCAACTTATACCCACATCCTCTGTCTATATATACCCCTTCTAACTTCCCTAATAAAGATACTGTTCTCAAGAGTTACAAGTATCATATTCCTACATAAGAATGTAAACAGTTTAACCTTATTAAATAAGTTTTTTCTTTTTTATTTTTTAATGCTTGAGTTTTGTATTTGAAGACCAAATTTTCCATTCAGCTCTGGTCTTCATTAGGAATGATTGGAAGTTCCCTAGTTCACTGAATGTCCATTTTTTGAAATTTGAAAGATTATACCGAATTTTGCTGGGTAGTTGATTCTTGGCTGTAATCCAGGCTCCTTTGCATTCTGGAATATAATATTCCAAGTCCTTCTATCCTTTAATGTGAAAGCTAAGTATTGTGCAATTCAGACTGTGACTCTATGATATTTAAACTGTTTCTTTCTGACTGCTTGCAGTATTTTCACCTGAACCTGATAATTCTGAAGTTTGGTTACAATATTCCCTGGCGTTTTCATTTTGAGATCTCTTTCAGGAGGTGATTGGTGGATTCTTTCAATAACCATTTTATCCCCTGGTTCTAGAATATCAGGGCAGTTTTTCTTGATAATGTCTTAAAAGATGCTGTCCAGGCTCTTTTTTTGATCATGGCTTTCAGGTTGCCCAATAATTTTTAAATTATCTCTCCTGGATCTATTTTCCAGGTCACCTGTTTTTCCAATGACATATTTTATATGTTTTTCTATATTTTTTCATTCTTTTGATTTTGTTTGTCTGATTCTTGATGTCTCACAGAACCATTAGCTACACTTAGCCAATTCTAATTTTTAAGGAATTACTTTCTTCAGAAGCTTTTATATCTTCTTTCCTATTTGTAATTCTACTTTGTAAGGAGTTGTTTTCTTCAGTGAATTTTTTTTTACCATTTGGTCAATTGTATTTTTTAAGGAATCATTTTCTTCAAATTTTTGTACTTTCTTTTCCAAGCTACTGACCCTCTCTTGAATACCTCTCTTTTTTCCCCCCCCAATTTTTCCTTCTATCTGTCTTATTTGACTTTTAAAATATTTTTCGAGTTCTTCCAAGTAGGCTTATTGGGTGTGAGATCAATTCATATTCATCTTTGAGGTTTCACATGTAGGAGTTCTGACAATATTGTCCTCTTCTAAGTTTGTGTTTTGATCTTCCCTTTCACAATAGTAACTTTCTATGGTCAATATTCATTTTGCTTCTGGCTTATTTTCAGGGTCCTATTTTGTGGCTTTTAAAGATCATCTCTCCTCCTAGCATACAAGGGGCATTGTCCCAAGCTTCTTGTGCTAATGACTTTATAAAAAACCAAGAAATTACAAACAAAACCAAAAGAATGAAAAAATAGAAAACAATATGAAATATCATGCTGGAAAAACAACTGGCCTGGAAATAGATCCAGGAGAGATCATTTTAAAATTATTGGTCTACCTGAAAACCATGATCAAAAAAAGAGCCTAGACATCATCTTCCAAGAAATTATCAAGAAAAACTGTCCTGATACTCTAGAACTAGAGTGCAAAATAGAAATGGAAAAAATTCACTGATCACCTCCTGAAAGAGATCCTAAAAGGAAAACCGCTAGGAATACTGTAGCCAAATTCCAGATTTCCCAGGTCAAGGAGAAAATATTACAAGCAGCCAGAAAGAAACAATTTGAATATTGTGGAAATACAATCAGGGTAACACAAGCTTCCACATGAAGGTATTGAAGGGCTTGGAATATGACATTCCAGAGGTCAAAGGAGATAGGATTAAAACCAAGAATCACCTACCCAGCAAAACTGACTATAATACTTCAGGAGAAAAAATGGAATTTCCATGAAATAGAGGACTTCTAGGCATTCTTGTTGAAAAGACCAAAGCTGAATAGAAAATCTGATTTTCAAATACAAGAATCAAGAGAAACATGAAAAGGAAAACAGAAAAGAGAAGCCTTAAGAAACTCATTAAAGTTGAGCCGTATACATTCCTCCATGGAAAGATGTTACTTGTAATTCATGAGACCTTTATTAGTATTAGGGTAGTTAGTGGGAATATGTATATATATGTATACATATATGTATATATACATATACATATACATATACATATATATATATATATATATATATATATATATATATATGTAGGTATGTCTGGGTATGTAGGTATATAGATATTATATACATGTAAGTATGTATATATACATGGGTGTGTGTGTATATATCTATACATATATATATATACACACACACATACACGTATATAGACAGAGGGCACAGGATGAGCTGAATAAGAAGGGAGAATACCTAAAAAAAATAAAATTTACTGTTTAATGGAATGTAGTAGGAGTAAGAGAAAGGGAGAGGTAGAATACAGCAAATCATCTCACATAAAAGTGGGAAGAAAGAGCTTTTACAATGGAGGGGAAAAGGGGGAAGATGAAAGGAAATAATTAAGCCTTACTCTCATGGGATTTGCCTTAAGGAGGGAATAACACATACTCAATTGGATATGGAAATCTATTTTACCCTGCAGAAGGCAAGAGGGAAGGGAATAGGAGAGGGAAGATAACAGAAGGGACAGTAAATTGGGGAAAGGGATAGTCAGAAGAAAACACTATTGTGGGAGGACAGGTCAAGGGACAGAATGGAATTAATGAAGGGCAAGATAGGACAGAGGGAATGTGGTTAGTTTTTTACAACATAATTACTGTGGAAGTGCTTTGCATTGTTACACGTGCATGACCTATATTGAATTGCTTGTTTTCTCAATGAGAGTGGGTGGGGAGGGAGGGAGAGAATATGGAACTCAAAGCTTTAAGAATGAATGTTAAAAACTATTTTAGCATGCAGCTGGAAATTAAGCTATACAGGCAATGGGGTATAGAAATCTCTTTTGCCCTACAGGAAAATAGAGGGAAAGGGGGATGGAAGAAGGGTGGGTAACAGAAGGTAGGACAGACAGGAGGAAGGGGTGGATGGGATGCATGCTGTCCTGGGGTGGGAGGTGGGGAGAGATAGGGAGAAAATTTTGAATTCAAATTCTTGTGGAAGTGAATGTTAAGAGCCGAAAAATAAATTATATATTGAAAAAGAAAAAAATACTCAAATGGAAGCAACTCTACGGTTTTATGTCCCACCCTTCAAAATGCCAAAGATAATAAAAAAATAGAAACAGTCAATGTTGCAAGTACTGCGGAAGGCTGGCACATTCATGTCCAACTGTTCTGGAAAATAATTTAGAGCTATGTGAGAAAAATTACTAAACTGTTCATATCTATTGACTTAGTCATTCCACTACTGTAAATACATGCAAGGAAGGCAAAGATAGACAGGTTCCATATATACCAAAACATTAATATCAACAAATTTTATAATAGTAAAATACTAGAGGAAAATGATGTGCCTATACTTTGAGGAATAACTAAAGAAACTGTGGTATATAAATGTAAAGAAGTATTACTCTGTTGTAAGAAAAGATGAATAAAGATAATCAGGGAAACATTCTAAGATTTATGTCAATAGATGCAGAGCACAGTAAGTAGAACTAAGAGAAAAAATATACAGTGACTACAATAATGTAAATGAAAATAATACTAAAAGTTAACCATCTTATTGAACTGAAGGAAGTAATCTAAGTTTCAGAGAACAAATAATAAAATACACCTCCCTTCTCTCATTACAGAGCTGGGAGACTATGGATATATACCATATATACTCTATCTGGTATATGCTGTCCTCGCCGTTATTCTTGTAGTTTGATTCTGCTTAACAGTTTTTCTTTTTTATGAGGAAGATGGGTTGAGAGAGGCTTTTTCAAGAGGAAAGAACTATGGTATAAAAACAAAAAACATTAACAAAAACTACCAAAAATAGTAACTTGCCTAAAATCACACAGATAGTGACTGATACTGAATTTGAAGTCAAGTCTTCTGACTCCAAAACCAATGATCTTTCTATATATACTAATTATGTTCATGACCAGTTACCATATGGAGTGTGAACAGAATGACTGCAAAAACTTGGGGACGCAAAAAAGGCTCCACTGGCTTAATTCTGTCTCTTTGGAGGATGATAAAGAATAAATTTGAGCTAAGAATCATCAGAATCAACAAACTATGCATTCCAGGAATGATTTTATATATATATATATATATATATATATATATATATATATATATATATATATATATACACACACACATGCAGTGATAAAGAGGTTACTTATGAGAAGAAACACAGGTTCTATCCATCATAGTGAGGGCAGCATGACTGTATGAATGCTGCCCCCAGTGTGTTACAACTGACAAAGGGATTCATCCCGGGAGTGTTATATGCCTCCTGACAGAGAAACAATCCCCTGTGAACTCCCAATCACACCTACTCACATGGGTCAAGACAAATACCATAAGCCCCTGAACAGTCACAAGTTCTGTTATACAACGCAATAATTTAGTGGATACATAAAAGTCTAAGCTGAATTTGTTTCATAATCTCATATAGTGAAATCTCACTAATTTACATCACTGGGGCAGAGTCCAATTCAAATAATAAGCATTTAAAGAAATGCAATTTTATTATCTTAAAAGATACTTAATACCTCAAATTTGGCTAAGAAAAGTATCCCTGAGAATCTCAGGTGTCTGCTTTAACATATAAAGAAAAGCAATACACAATGAGTATGACAGTTGTTCATAAAGTCAAGAATAGATGCTTTACTTTTACAACTCTAAGAGATCTGAGAGATAAACTTAAGTTCAATGCCCTTCATTTTACAATTGACAAATTAAAAAGCCCAGTAATATTAAGTTATTGATGTAGCTCATGGAGGAAATTAGTGACAGAACTGGAACTAGAACCCAAATCATCTAAATTTCATAAATATATACTACAAGGCTATCTCAGTAATTCCAGAGCACGGGTGACAAACTCAAACAGAACTTGATTCCTGTTGGTCACATACTGACTTTGAAAATCACAAATTAACATTATCTATGTTGTACTGTATGTTTATTTACTTTGTTAAACATTTCCCAATTACATTTCAATCTGGTTTTGGCTATACTCAGAAGTGCTGAGAGAAATTCAAAAGTTTGACATCTTTATTCTAGAGTATATGAGGGTGCCTGATAAGCTGACGCTCTCAAATGTTTTAAATGTAGTGATGCAATCATAAGCTCTTAAAAACCATAATTTTGTATTTATATTAATTTAAAGCAAAGATAAACTTTAAGCCCAGAACTTCTGTATGATATCATAAATTACAAACTCATAATTCTGAAGGCATTTTAACAAATAAAAAGAGCAGTCAAATTTTTTTAAATGTTTAAACCTACCTCTTTAGAAAAATTAAGAATTTATAATATGGTAATGAAATGAAACAGTTGAGAAGGTTTTTTTAACCTTCTTACTTTATCAAGATTATGCTCATAAAACTTTTTTCATTAAAAGATTTACTTTACAAAGCTATCCTATAAATAATTCTTTTAAAAACACACTACCTGAATGTAATAAATGCCTTTTTCCTGAGCATACATCATAAGAAAACAATAATCCAAGTTTTGCTTTGTCCTCCACCTGAAATAAAAAAGTCATCAAAAACATGAATTAGAAATTAAACATGGAATTTAGTGAAATACTTATGTTCAACTCCTTCAGTGGAGAAGAGCCTACTCAATCAGGTTCAAGTTAAATTCACAATCAGTTGTCAAATTGTGAGTGGGTTAAGATGGATTTCGTGATATTTCTGACTTGCTTTCGTAACTTTTTGAAAAGTTTCAAAGATTAAATTTAGTATTCCTCTTTTTCATAACTGGTTAGTCAGTGAAGGGAAACCAGGTGGGGCAAGAGCTACACAGACTATAGTATACCTTGGGATTGGGAAAGTGCACCTACTTTGCTTAAATGAATCAGTAATTTTTTCCTTCTTTTATGTACTTAGAAGGTGACAGCCAGAAAGTTAGAGAGAAAAGGCAGCAAACAAATTAGAAAATTTTATCTTACAAAAGCAGCCTCGTCAAAATAAAGTATACAGACATGTGAAAGACTAAGATCATCACTGTAAATTTGGGAAAGAGATTACCTAAACAACAACAACAATCTTAACGAGGTTGGGAAAAAATTCCTCTTGTGTGAGATTTAGACAAACAAATTTTTAAAAACCACTGAAAATATTCCCAATAGCGTTCACTGAATCAAAATCAAGGATAAAATAAGCCTCTGAACTTTTTTCTTGCAGACATGTTTGTCAATGAGAGATATTTGCATTACATTACTTTGTACTGTCTCAATTATCTTTCACAAAGATAAAACTGCTATTCTAAACGTATCTTATCCCACACCGAGAACCTTACAGGTTTGAGAACTGTACATTTAGATGAATCTGATTTCATCAGGGTGAATATTACTTCTACCAGAGCCAATCACGGCACCTCAATGATTTTTCATTTTATGAAATTCTCATCCATGGCTTTCTGCAAATCCTTTACAGGAAATCTACAATATTCTTTCCACTATTATAAGTCACACATCCCCTTTCAAACCTTTCTGCAATTCTTGTCTAGTTATTTCCATAAATTATCCGTAGAAGTCCTGCACAAGACAGAAGCCTCGCTTTTTTTCTTGTAATTGGTAACCAGGAGGGCACTAATGTACCACCCCAGCTGTTCTTTCATCTCTCATGTTTGGTACATGACTAGTCCACTTATTTTTTCCCCTGTCTAATGTTTTTTTTCACACAACTTTGGAAAACAGTTTCTCATGAATAACACACTGAAACCTTGTCATATTTTCTCATATGTCTTTCACTGCCCTTTAAATCACCTACACTTATGACTTTTCCATAACTGCAGGTTTTACAGGACTTACAGCAATAGCTGGAAGGAGAGTGGTGCTGAAGGAAGGGATTCTGTGGCAGCATGTGTCTTAGGATGAGTGACAACACTACACAATTTCCCAAAGGCACTCAAAACTGATCTCTTCCTCTCATCGAATTCTAAACCCAAGCCATCTGCAGCCCCTGATGAAAATATACGTATCCTGGAAGACTAACTCAACAAACCTGCTTTTCAGAGTCTGAAAAATAATCATTTTAAATTCACTTGATTTTTCCATAATGGATGGCTAAGTCAATTTATTTTGAGTAGTTGTGAATTTCCCTTGAAGAAGTATTACTGGTTTTTTGAGCTTTTTTACCACTTGACACAATTATCACTATATTACCTATAAATAGGAACGTAAGGACACATACTATTAGCAGAGAATTCTTTTGTTTGGGATTTGCATAGAACATTGACTAAGACATTAAGCACCTAAAATGATTAAATATATGGTTATGTATAATTTGTATAAAAATTATTAAATAGTATCTCCTTAATTGAGGCCTCATTTGACACTAATACTCAAGGTTACTTAACATCACTGAAGACATAATTGTCAGTTTAGCTTAAGTTTAGCATATACTTTGTTTCAAGGACCTTTTTTGTTCTGTATAAGCAAAGCCAAATAATGGAAAAAAAGACAAAGGAAACAAGTCTGATTATATATGTATCATTCCATACATGTAATACATCACCTTTTTATTGAGAAGAGGCAAGTATGTTTCGTCATTGTTCCTTTGGAACCAAGTATCAGCCTGATTTCTGTCCTTTTAAGTGTTATTTTTATTTTCATTATTGTAGTCATTGAGTAAACTCTTTTCCTACTTGTTTTCTTTACTATATATATCAATTCGTACAAATCTTCCCATGTTTCTCTGAACTGTTCATACTCATCCTTTCATTATGGCATAGTAATATTCCATTACAGTCATGTGCTACAATTTGTTCAGTCATTCCTCAAATGATAAAAGCCCACAGTTAGCACTTTAATGAGTGCTACAAAATGTGTTGTTAGGAATATTTTATGAATATTAATAACAGCACCTATCTCACAGGAGTGATTTGAGAATCAAATAAGATGACAATATATCTAAATTGCTTTTCAAACGTGAAAATGCTATTTAAATGTTAGCTATAATTATTTTAATATAAATGAGATCTTTCTGCTATGGACTTACTTCTCTGATAGGATCAACAGGTCAAAGGTTATGAATAGTTCTTTTCATGTAATTCCAAATTGATTTCTAAAAGATAAGTCACTTCACAGCTCTCTACCAACAGTACATGTGTATGCCTCACTTCCCATAGCTTCTCTAATATTGACCACTATGTTTTATCAACATAAAAGGAAATATCGTAGGTAAAGTGCTTTGTAAATCTTGAAGAGCTATAAAAATGTCAATATGATACAGTTTGCATTTCTGTTATTATTAGGGATGTGGAGCACTATTTCTTGTGGTAATGGAATGCATTTCTCTTTTTTAAAATTTTCTTTATTAACCTTGATCACTTATCCATTGGGAAACGGCTCTGAGCCATATAGATTATGTCCACTTGCTATGTATCACTGGTCCCTGACTTTTATTAGTGATGCCAGCGATAAATGCTGCAGACTTTCTCCCATTTAACAGCTTCTCTTATTCTATCTGCCCTAATTTTGCTCTGGCCAAAGCTGTAAAAATTGTATATAACTGAAATTGTCTGATTTTTTCTTTTATAATATTTTCTATGTCCTGTGGTTATGAATTCTTGCCTCAACTACAGTTGTAAAAGCTACTTCCTTATTTCTTTAAATAGTGCACCCTTCTATAATTAGGACAAATCCTTTTGGAGTTTAGTATTTAAGACACAAATCTAAATCTATGTACTACCAAGCTACCTTCCATTTTTCCCAGCAATTCTTCTGTAAAGAAGGAGCCCTTTCTCCAAAACTGCATTCTTATAGTTATCAGACACTGGACTACTGTGTTCATCAGCTTCTAGGTCTTTCTTGTCTCATCTAGTCTGTTCCAGTAATATACTTGTCTATTTTGTAACCAGTACCAAATATGATTACTATTTCATAATACCACACTTTACACCATTTTGATTTTTACAGCATTTGATTCTAAATATAGTTGAATATTAGTATTTTCTCTAGTTCTCAGATAGCTGTATAACTAGAAGAATGTGATTTATTAAAGAAAAACATTTACAAAATCTTATTACCTTCTCATATTTTCATGAAGGACACTCTTGATACACATACTGATTATTCTCAAAGATTTTGTATAGATGAGAAATTTGGCATGTCAGTTAATAGTTACTGGTGTCTTCTTGGTTGCAGGTATAGAAGGAGAGCAGGAGGGAAGGTGCAACAGTATTAAAAGCACCATCTGTGGTCACTGGGATTTTAATATATTTTAATGAAACAAGACAACTTGAAAACTGATCCTTGAAGGCCTTTTCAATTGAGTTATCTCCAGTTTTTCACGTCACCTCAGGTCTTGAGGTGCTTGATCATGCTTCCCTCATCCTCTTCTGCATTTACAGGCTGGTGGGACTTGTGGGCTCTATTAGTTTTCTCACTTTCAGGATTGACTTCTTTCATAAGTTAAACTTGAACAGATAATGATAATCTACACATTTAACTTTTGTGTGATTCCCATTTTTCTCAGTCTACAACTAGTTAAAATAGGTCTGATCGGAGCTGCTTTCACTATACTCCATATGTCCTCATCTTTATCTTTTTTTCAGATTTGGTGTTTACTTTGATTGTTGCTCTATAAGTTAATGATTTGCCTACACAGTTGATTCTGGTATGACTGGAACAGTGCTTTCCTACCTGTTAAGATAGAGCCAATTCCATTTTCTGAAACGTTAATCAATGCTCAAATCCAGTATTTTGAGACTCTTTTCTTGAAAAGAGTATTCATCATGTACAAGTATGAGGTTTCACAGTAATCTACATATCTATACGACTAGTACAAGCTTTGGGAGGAAAGGGGAAGGATTCAAAATCATGCCCCAAAAATACTCAGTCTGGGATGTTAAGAAAGATAAACATCTGTTAACATAATCCTTAGGTGATTACTATATAGAAATAAAAAAAAATAAAAATTCAACAAGAAGAGCAAAAAAAGTTAAGAATCCCAAGGGAAATAAAGAAAAAAAGGGAGAAGGAAGTGGGCGAGCAGTATAAAATCTCAAATTACACCTCAAAACAGTAATCATCAAAATAATTAGGTACTGGTTAAAAAACAGAAAAGTGTATCAGTGACGGATTACGTATACAATATACGAAGCAAATACATAGAGAAGCCTAGTATTTGACATACCCAAAGACCCTGAGTACTGTGGTAAGGACTCACTGTTTGACAAACTGCTGGGAAAAGTAGACAGCAATCTGTCAGAAATCAGGGTGAGATCAATATCTTACACTATATTCCAAGATAAGCCCTAAATGGATACATGACCTAGACACAAAAGGTCCCATTCTAAACAAATGGAAGAACAAGGAAAAATTTTCCTTTTAGATCTATGGGAGAGGAAGGGTTTATGACCAAACAATGGATAGAGGGGATTACAAAAGATAAAATGGACAGATTTAATAACAAAATTTAAAAGGGTTCTGTACAAACAAAACCAAAGAAGGTAAATCAGAAGGAAAACCATTAACTTGGAAAACATTTTTACAGCAAGTTTTCTGAAAAAGGTCTCTTTTCAAAGACATATAAGGAATAGAAGCAAGTTTCTCAGAGTAAAAGCCTTGCCGCAACTAATAAATGGCCAAAGGATATGAATAGTCAGTTCACAAGGGAAAATAATCCAAGCTATTTACAGCCACATGGAAAAATGTTCCCAGTCATTAATCATTAGAAAAATATAAATTAAAGCAACTCTAAAGTTTTACCTCACACCCAAATCAGCAAAGTTGATTTTTAAAAAAAAGAAAATGACAAATATTTAAGGGTCTGCGAGAAAACAGGAATCCTGCTGGGTAAAACTGTAAATTCATCTAGCTATTCTGAAAAGTAACTTGTTACTATGCCCAAATGGACACTATGGGTATATACCCTCTGACCCAGCCATATACCACAACTAAGTCTATTCTCCAATGAGATCAAAGAAAGAAGAAAAGGTTCCATATATACGAAAATATTTATAGCAGTTCTTTAATGCTGGCATTTAATTGGAAAATAATAGGGTTCCCATCAAATGGGTAATAGCTGAACAAATTATGGCATATGAATATAATGGAAAATTACTGCTCTGTGAGAAAGATGGTTTCAAGAGTGAGGTGGGCAGGACCAGAAGAATTTATACCACGACATCAATACTGTAAAATCTAACCCCTGAAATCTTGGAAAGACTTAAGAACTCAGACTGAAAGAGTAATCAATCATGATTCCCAAGGAACAATGATGAAGAAAACTA
>CM053771.1:338090766-338110540 GCA_028658325.1 Potorous gilbertii
AAAGTTTAATTTTTCCTCACCCCTCTCCACAAAACTCTCCCTAATGAAAAACTGTTTTCCTTATTCAAAGCCTCCTCATATTTTCCTAGAGTGAAAAGACAAAAAAACCCATTAACATAGCAATTTTTCAGTAAAATTTGGAAATACAGTATAAAGTATAAAATATCTAAATCAAGTAACATTTCTACCACTTCTACTCCAGTGTGAACACAATAAAATCACTGAGGGACTGTGGTTAGTGGGGACAGATACAAGAAAACAACAACCCAGCTTGAATCTCAGCTGGACTCACCTGTTCATGGGTGTACTTACTTATTTGCAAAATGGGGCTATAATATACAGTTAAAGTTCTGCAATAAATGATAACAACAAAGCAAACTGCCGTGCTTAGTTCAATATGTTGCATACAGCAGGCACCAAATAAATGCAATAGAACACATTAATTAATGAAGCAAGTAATTCAAACATTAGAAATATGATCTAATTCTAGTCAATGAATTAACACCTAAAAATTGGCCAAGCTAAAACAAATTCCAAATTTAATCTTTTGGTTTACTAGACTAACTCCATAGAGTAACTCCATAGAGTCAAGAACTCTACAGATTATCTAAATCTTTTATTTCCCATAAGCACCTAGCTGCATTCTGTATTCAGGGAGTACTTAATAGGTGTATAGTTATTTTGAGCTTTTGGAATGATTTATGATGCTAAAATTTTTAAAAAATAAATTAAAAGGTAGATATTAAGCTAAGACAAGTCTTCATATACCCTAAATATTACTGCAATCTTAAATTTACAGGCAACAATCACTCTCATTTACTAGTTTTCTGATTTTAAGCAAATCATTTAACTTCAGTGAGCTTCAATTTTCTTATCCATAAAATGTGGATTATAATACCTCTAGGTCCTACCTCATCGGCTTGTTGTGAGGCTTAAATGAGGCTCAAAGAGCTTTGAAACACCTATATAAAGTGCATGAAACACTCTATAAATGTTGGTCATTGTTATTACTTTTATTCAATATATATGAATATCCCCCCTCCACATTGCTATACGAGAATTTATATTCAGGCATTTTATGAACAACAAAAGCCAAGTTATTTTTAAAAATCTTACTTCACTCTTTCTTTTGAGTCTCCAAATGTCTTCTTTAAGTTTGTGAAGTCAGGATAATAAGTTGCAGGAGGGGATATTATTTCCATCAAACCAGAATTGATTTCTCTAGAAAATCTATCAAGAGAAAGGTCAGCTGAGTTATTTAAGTGTGATTTATTTGTCTTCCTGCCATTCTTACTAAATGTGACAGAAAACAAATCATTAATCATTATAAAAAATATGTTAAATGAATCTGTTCATCCACTTCATTCATCAGAATGACAATAAGCAAAAGAGCATTATTTTTCTAATGAAGAAAAAAAGCAAATTGAACATCTTAAATATTCAATTATGAAAACCTTAAGTTTTAAGAATAATGTCACAAAAAATGCTTAGGTCAAAGAACAATGAGTAACAGAACCTTTGCTTACCCTGGACTTTAGGAACATCACGTCCCATCCCAAAAAAGTCAATCACCTGAAATGTCATCATCATGTGGATGGCTCAGTTTTGGATATTTTATACCTCAAAAACTTCAGCCTCCTCTCTACTCTGATTAGAGGGCTAGAGAATAGAAACCTAAAATCATCCCAAAGTCCTCCTTTATAAAGGGCTAGGACATGATTTCTTGTTGTTGGTTCAGTCCTTTCAGTCTTACCTAACTCCATCACCCCATTAGGAGTTTTCTTAGTAAAGGTACTGGAGCTGTTTGCCATTTCCTCCTCCAGCTCATTTGACAAATGAAGAAACTGAGGCAAACAGGGTTAGGTGACTTTTCCAGGGTCACTGAGCTAGTGAGTGTCTGAGGCTGGATTTGAACTAAGGTTTTCCAGACTGCAGGTTAAACATTCCATTCCCTGAGCCATCTACATTACAGTTAATTATCCACTTTCCATCAATAGCTCTTGTATTCCACAGAACTTTAAAACTGTGATGTTAATTAGAATTAAAGATCTTCCTTGTCCGTTAATAGGCTTCTGGTATCTTTTGTCAATTTATAATGAGGCAATGGGTCATGAGGGTTATGCTCTCTGGCTCTGAAAAGTATATGTATGCTCTGAGGTGAGGTTTTGCTTTGGACTCACTCTTTAAGAAGGTTCATGTGCCAGATGGGGCAGCTGTTAAGGAGCCCCCTGGCTTTGAAAATCCACATGTTGCTGCTTCTCTCTCTGGTAACGGTGTATGTATGTAATGGTCAGACAGTTGGATCTGTCTGTTGATCTCTGTTGTGATGTATATATTGCTTATGGTTAGATACCCTGTCTGTTGGTCTTTATTTCTCTGCTTGTATTTTCTCTGTAATTAAAGGAGATTGTTGACCCCTCAAAAGTTGCTTTCCTTTTAGAAAAGCAGATCTAAGAAGCTACGCAGAAGGCCCTTCTGTGTATTTTGGGGTGCTTGCTGTTACAATATCCCCTATTCCACCATTCCTTCCCCCAGTCCCACCTGCTTCCTTCTATGTTTTGTCTTCCTCTATTAGATTGTAAGTTCTTTGAGTGCAAGGACTGTCTTTTTCTTATTTATATTCCCAGCGCTCATAGCACCTGGCACATAGTGGGCTCTTAATGTTTACTGAACTGAAAATGTATCTTTATAAAGGCAAGTGGACAAAATCTGAATGGGTAGGACATGGGGGTTGGGGGAAGAAGTGGAATTCTCTAGGTATCATGGTTTTTAGAATTAAAAATTGTTGCTGGCAGTTCAATATGTAAAGAACCTTACAACCCTTTACTTGCAGACTCTCTTCTTGATATGTGTCCTAGATTGTCCTATGGGTGTAAGAACTACTTCCTAGTAACTTCAGATAAATATTATGAAGTTTTACATCATGTTTTCAACTTCATCAAGAAAGATACTACATAAAAGATGTGCTAGTTCATATTTTCTTTAAGTAAACAAGGTCAATGTACAATGAGGTGGTAATTAAAATGTCCTCTAATTCTTTAATTAGGAATAACTTACTCTTTCTCCAGCATGGCTACAACACTGTGTACATAATCTAGATCTGTCTGAAAAACAAATAAAAACAATTAGTCATATTCATGTTCTTAGACATTTATCACTATATATAATTGAGATGAGAGATAACACAACATAGTGGACAGAAAGCTGGCTGGTCTTAGAGTTAAGTAAAGTAGAGTTAAGGAAGACTTACTTCCCTTTTCCCCTCCCCATCACACCCCTCTCTATCCCCCTCAGATGACTCACAGACCTATTTATCTAAATCTAATCTGTCTCTTGAGCTTCATTCACTCCCATATCACCCGAAGACAATTTAACATCTCCAGTTGAATATTTAATATTCAACCTCTCAAAAAAGAACTCATTAACTTTCAAGCTCTCCTCCCACCACCATGACCCTTCTTCTGTTTCTGTCAAAAGTACTATCCTTCCAGTGTCCCAAGATGTTAACTTTACCACAACCCTACCAATATCCTCAACTCCTTACTGTCTATTACCACATATGTCCAATCACTTACCCAATCTCGCCATTTCTCTATGTGACACTGTATACCCCTACAGCATCTCCCTCATCCGTCATCCTCACTATTCTGATGGCCACCACTAATCCAATGATCTCATAATTGGTTTCCTCACTTCAAGGCTCTCCCCACTCTAGACCAAATCAAACAGCTACCCAAATGATTTTCCTTAAGCTCAGAAAAATCTGACCATGTTACTCTGCTACTGAATGAACTCCAATGGCTCCCTAATAAATTCCTCCCTCTTGTATTTAAAGCCCTTCATAATGTGGCCCAAATTTCTCTCTCCACTTTTTCATTACATATTAGTCCCTTTGTTTCACTTGATGATCCACCCACACTGAGCTTTCTTTTCTTCATATATGGCACCTTGTGTTTTGTGTCGGTGCCTTTGCTCCACCCATCCCCCAAGACTGCAAGGCATGCTCTCCTTACCTCTACCTCACAGAATCCCTTGAAGCCTTCCTGATTCCAAATACCTTCTATTTAATGTTTATTCTGTATATTTATAAAGTGCTCTAAATTTTTTATTCAGTTCTAGGTTTTAACAATTTATTATTAAATATGCACATTAAGTTTAATAGCTTTTAAAGCAGTACTAAGACTTTTAGGATATAATTTGTAAGTACATAAAGAATAAAGTTCTTTCCTGGCAGAACATAAGTTTCTTGAAGAAAGGGATTTTTTTGTTTGTATCTTAAGTGTGAAACAAAGTATCTGGCATCTAATAGGTATTTAACAGCTTGCTGATTGAAAGATAAATTTATTCTTTAAAGAACAAAGCCTGACCAGGGCAGCCCAGAGTCCAAAGGAAAGAATTAAGCAGTGCCTTTGCCTTTTAAACAACTACTGCTTAGAAGAAACAGAGGCTGGGACCAGAGATTTTTCTCATGCCATTCTGTATACTGTGGATACATAAATGAGTATGAGAAGCAAATATGTTTAGCAACTATGATTTTATTGTATGAGACACCACTTCTACACACTTCCCTCAACCCACTCAGAGAGAATCTTCACATCACTCTCTAAATCTCTTAGAACGGGGTATGGGTTCACTATTTCATTTTACCATCTTCTTTTGCCCACATGTATTATTAGTAACCTGGTTAAAAGTCAGATCCAAAATAAGGCTTCTGAAAATAAATATAAACTTTAAAATTAACTCTTTTTTCCTTTAAATGTATGTGATAGGTGCCTTTTTAAATGTAATAACTAACAAGTAAAGGACTTTGAATAATCAATACTGAAAGAATGTTGATTAAAGGACCTGGCCAATATATATGACCACCAAATATAATATGTTTCAATGAAAGATAAGACCAAAAAGGGGGATCCCTAAAATTTTCAATTTATTCTCAAAACTTTGATTCACCTGTTTTTGTGCTGCCAGGTGAAATCTCGACATTTCCTAACATACATAAAACAAAAACCAAATTCTGTATTAGTCTGTATTCTGATACTTAAGTAGGATGACTAATATTCAGGAAAGGGGGAGAAAGACAAACATCTATCATTCGACATATGAAATGTTTCCAGCAGACAGTGAGGTAAAACAACTTAAAAGTAGCTGATATTCTGTTTAATGTACTCCATAAACCAATATTTTGTTGTGTTCTAGGCGGCAATCACCAAAAACGTTATATTATTATATTGTCTTCCTGAAATTAATAATGCTTTGTGAGTAAATCAATCAATAAATTATTTATTAAATGCATACTACATACCAGGCACCCATGGTCTAACTCAAATGCCATCTCATTAGTAAAGCCAACTTTTATCAGCCCCTTTAGCAATAATCTTCCTTTTAGGTCACACATATATACCTTACACATAGCAAATGCCTTGTACTGAACTGGATTAGATTTTATTTTACGCCTCCCTAGCTCACTTGTGAAGCATACTGTGTATTACAGTTACTTCTTTGTGCGGGATTCCCTGGCTAAATATGCCAGCACTTATGAAGGAAGGAACTGCTTGTTAAATAAACTGTGTATTTTCCCTGGGTACCTAGAATAATGATCAGCATATACTTTATAAATGTTTGCTAAATAAATGGAAAAGGGAGGAAAACATGCGGGAACATTATGAAGATTGATTAAATACAGGAGGAGAGAATCAAAGATGATTGAGAGAAAGAGTTGAGAGAAAGAGTCATGCCAGTAACATGTAGAAAAGTCAAAATGAATATGAATAACTGGTCCAATAATCCAGGTATTTAAGGCGTGGGGGAAGAAGCAGTGGCAGGAAATACGTCAGTGGTGATGTGAGTCTAAAAACAAGAGAATGTAGGAATATTTGGAGAGAGATTTAGGAGTCAAGTGCATGACGATGACAGTTCAAGCCATGGCAAAACATGACCTCAACAAGCAAGAAAGTGCTAATAGACAAATAATAAACAAATAAGTGTCAATTATCTCTTGAAAAAAGCAACTTCTACGGGAGCTAAGTGAGGAAGTGGATACAGCATCAACCCTGGAGTAAGGAGGACTTAAGTTCAAATCTGGCCTCTGATACTTACTAGCTGTGTGACCCTGGGCAAGTCATGTAGCCTTAATTGATTCTCCTCCTTGCAAAGCAAAATTTAGGATATCTCTTAGATCCAATATAAGCCAACAGCCTACATGTTCCACACCAACAACATTATACAATGATAATCTATGTTCGTAATTTTGCA
The DNA here is from genome assembly GCA_028658325.1 of Potorous gilbertii. Lineage (NCBI taxonomy): Eukaryota > Metazoa > Chordata > Mammalia > Diprotodontia > Potoroidae > Potorous > Potorous gilbertii. The sequence goes on from CM053771.1 coordinate 338,097,019, forward strand.
CAATGATGTGTGTAATGTTGATCCTCCACTGAATATAAGATACTAAAATGATTTGGCATCATCAAAATAAATTAGGCTTAATAGAATTTTAGTATTAAGGAAGTTTTCTGTTATCCAGATTCTTGCATTTGGGTAAACTTATGTGGATATATATACATATATGCGTGATTTATGTATAAAACCTATGCATACCAAAAAGAGGAAATATCTTTGGGATTTTAATGCCTAAATTAAAATCATGACTTTAATACTTGCCAGTCGTATGAATTTAGGGTTAAGACATTTAACTTTATCTACGTTTCCACTTCTGTATAAATGGGAATAACACTTGTTACAACCTACCTTATAGGTTTGCTGTGAGGAGGTGCTTTGTAAACCTTAAAGCTTTACATAAATGGAGTTCATTTTCATTTTCTGAATATTCAAGTGATTAAAACATTCCCTTCCCTAAAATATTCTGCATAAATGGAAGCTCAATATATTTTTGTAGCTTACTGACTTTACACAATGCAAAAGCGATGGCCCTAAAGTAGAGCTCTAACTGATTCCCATATTGAAACTCCAGTGGTTCCTTATTGCTTCTAAGTTCAAATACATATTTCTCTGTTTGACTTATAAAGGCCTTCATCACCTGATTCCAGCCAAACTAGACTACTTGCAGTCTATCACATATGGCATTACATCTCCCACCCCTGTACCTCTGAATAAGCTACTATCCTGCCCACCAAAGCAGGTAGTGCCATCCTTATTCACTTCTACTTCTTAGAAGCCTTCTTCACAGCTCAATTCAAGCAATACCTGCTACTTGAGACTGTTCTTAATTTCCTCCACTCCTAGTACATCCCCTCTACCCTTAAAGTTACCTTGTATTTACTGTATATGTATTTTGTATTTACATACACATTTTGTGTATTGTTTTTTCCTGCCAATAGAACAAACACCTTCACAGCAGGTACTACTTTCTTTTTTTCCTATATGCCCACTGTGCCTAGCACAGTGCCTAAAACAAAGTAGATATTTAATAAATGCTTGTTGCTCAGTTTACTTACTGCCTGAATAAAAAGTTTAAATTTAATTTTAAAAAAATATTTAAATACATTTAAAGGGCAATAATTTCAACATAATCACATAAGACTTATTCACTTAAGAACTAATTTTTCAAATAAAAGATGATAGTAATACTTAATTAGTAATGTTAATTAGTAATACTCAATTCCTGCCCTTATTATTTTAATCAGTACATTATACAGTCCTATTTGTCAAGAAAAGAGATCTTTGTGGATTACTTCATGCTAGATAGGAAACTCCCCCAAAGTCAATTAACGGTTTGGGAACAGTTAATGGAAATGCAAAATAAGATCCCATCACTTCTGAATATATAGATTTTGTTTACACTTGATTATATTTTGTGGTAAAGGTATTTACGCTATGCACTGATCAGTAAAGAAAAGAAATATAATGACGTGCTGCAAATGTCAGGAATATACACTACATGAGTGAGCACAGCACATTTTTCAGAATTATTCCCCTGGGATAACTTAGTTTAGACCTTTTTTTTTTAATGTGTTGGTTGTTCCTCAATTTTATTTACAAAAGGAAAACTTTCAGTTGCTAAAAACATTATGCTCATCACAAAAACAAATGGTACAATACCTCCTAAATGAATGCTTTCTATAAGAAATCACAGGAAGTTAATTGAATGTTTTAAGGAATAAAACCAGAAAGTTTAAGGTCAGTTCCTATGCAAGAAAAACAAATACTGCAAAAGAACTTTCAAGCATCAGACAAAAATAGAATCTAAAATAAATCATGTATAATTTTAATTTAGCATCTTGATTGATGATAGCAGTGGAAACATGCTAGTAATGTGTATATTTAATCAACTCTGTCTACATACGAATTTCTATTCAATCAGTACAGGAAGCATTAGCACAGATAATATAAAATCAGATGATTAAAAGGAGCTTTCCTTATGAACATAATGACATCTAAATCCTAGAAACAAATAAATAAAAAGATCAATGAGTAATAAAATGGAATTAGGGTACCTATGCTCCATGAGACATCTGAGTTCACATTTGACTGTGTGACCCTGGGCAAGTCACTAAGCCTGTTTGTCTTAATCCACTCCAGAAACTTGCCAAGAAAACCCCATGGACAGTAGAGTCCACTGGCTCACAAAGAGTCAAACACAACCAAATGACTGAACATCAAGAACAACAAATAAAATGGAAAACAGTCATCAGAAAAATATCTGAATGATAAAGCTGGTAGTCCCGCTTGACCTCTACAAGCTATGTCTGCCTTATAAATCAATGCCTTTTAATTTATCATCTTACACAAATAGGTCAGCATGGGAAAAAAAAGGCAGAATAATACTATCCATTCAGAAATCAAACAATTTTTTGGATAGAGGCCGGGCTGTGGCTACTTTCAATAATTCCTGTGTTGTAGTAACAATTTCTACAAGCAAGATACCAGGTATTCTGGCTAAGTTCAAAGCCAGGGAAAAGTTATCTCTATTTGCTGCCATTTTTTGAGAGGCTCAAACTCCTGAAAGGCTGCTAAACTAATACTACCAAGTTTGGGGGAAAAAATTCACTTCACTGTTTCAAATACTTTAAATTTTCTTCCTTTCTATTAACTAGTCCTTACTCTCAATTCATTTTTATTAAGGGTGGCACTATATTCATCTAGTCATCCAGGTGTGTAACTTCAGAGTCACATTTAAGTAGGTGCTGAGTCTGTCAATTCTACCCCCCAAGTATTTTCCAACTATCTCCATCTCTCTACTCATACAACCACTACCTTAGTTCAGTGTTTAATAATCTCTTACTTGGACCACTGTAATAGCTTCAAAACTGGGGTATCCTATTCTTCTTTCTCCCCCTTTCTAATCCATCTTACACATAGCTGCCAAACTGATATTTGTAAAGTATAAGCCTGACTACATCATTCTTATTCAAGATGTTCCAGTTGCTCCACTAATGCTTGTAGCATAAAATAGAAATTCATTTATTTGATATTTAATGCCCTTCACAATCTAAGCAAAACTTAAGTATACACTACTCCCCTTTACCCACTCTACATTCCAGACAAAATGGCCATTTTGCTATTCCTTCAAGAAATTATGTAGCCTATCCTTCAGAACATATATCTTAGACAGACTTACAAACAGATAATAAATTGAGCCAAGAATCAGACTGAAAAAGAAGAGTGAGCTGGATTGTTTCCCAAAATTTCAAAGTTCTTTTAATAAACTTCTTTCAGAAACAAAAGTCTATTTTTTTTAACACCAATACTCTACAAGCGTTGTTGTATGACTACAAGATTCCAAAGAATCAGATGGCTACAGAAAGGTTCTTGTTGACTGTCAGTAGGCTGCAACACATAACAAAGAAATTTCAGGAGAACTAGAGTAAAGGATGTCATCAGGAAAATGTGTGATTAAGAAAAATGTACTGGTCCATGTGGTGAGGGATTAACTGGCAAATGGTCCATCTGCTTCATTCTTTCTAGTGTTAGGAGAAAGCAAGAGAAGTCCTAGCACACTGGACAGACTCTCCAAAGCAAACTTATGGTAAAACATGGAGATCCTCTCAATTAATTCCTTACAACAAAGAAGAACACTTTATCAAAATCAGCTTCTACTCCGAGAAGAAAAGGCAGTGTTTTTTATCACATGTTCCCTAAAGACATTTATTCTGAGTTCAGCTGCCTTTAAGTATTGTTTATGCTAACATTATTTTAAGGACCATGTATACTGTACTTTTACTTCTGCTTACTTCATATTGCATCAGATCATACAAATCCTCTAATTTCTCCGAAGTCCTCATAATCATGATTTCTTATGGCACTATAAATTTGTTCAGGCATTCCACAATTTATGGCTATCCACTTTGTTTCCAGGTTTGTTTGTTTGTTTTGATACTACACAATTGCTGTTACAAATATTTTGGAATAAATATTCTTTCTTTGACTTTGCGATATAACCAAGTACTGAGTGGGGAGGCTGAATCAAAATCTATGAAGACTTTAGAGACATCACATAACTTCAAACTATTTTCCAGAAAGAATGGATCAAATCACAGCTCCACAAACAGTATATAAATCGTCTATCTTCTCACCCAGCTTAATGTCACCATTTTTGTCTTATCATTTTTGCCAATTTGATGGCCTTAAGGTGAAACTTCAGAGTTTTTTTTTAATTTGTAAGTCTCTCATACTTAATAATATAGAGTAATATTCAAGCAAACGCTTATACAAACATATAAAAATAAAGGTTAGTCTCCAAAAGATAAGTGGCCAAAGGGTAAGAAAGGCCATTTTCAAAAGGAGAAACTGCAAGTTAACAAGAACCATATAAAAATACTCCAAATCATTCATAAGTAAAGAAACACAAATTAAAACAGCTCTGAGGTTCTACCAATCATCAGACTGGCAAAAATGAGGAAAAAAGAAAAATGACAATTGAGAAGGAGTTATGAGAAGATGGACACAATACACACTGCTGGTAAAGCTATTGATTGGTCTGACCAATCTGGAAAACTATTTGCAACCCATACCCCAAAAGTTACCAAACTGTTCATATCATTTAACTTCATACCATATATATAACTCAAAGAGGTCTGAATATCCCTTCTTGAATTCATTAATTGCTTTAGAAAGTATAGTTCTTACACAACCTTAATAAATTTTTACCACCATCAAAAGTAGCTAATAAGAATGAATGCTTATTAGTTACTTACAATTATGTAATCATTTGAATATGAAGGAATTAAGTTAAGACTAACACATTTGAGGCACCACAAAGAAGAATCTATTTTGGAGATTTATAATATTAAATTGCTGAAACAATTTTGTAGATTTTTTAAAAATATACATAGCTTAGTTCAAAATATATCTTCATACTAGTTTAAATATTGAAATTCTATATAGGAATGTAAACAACTGAGTAAAAATTTGCTCAAAATGTCTTTCTCAAGTTATAGGAAAAAATGCCAAAGGTCTATCCCTGTATGAACCCCCTTTATCAGAAAATTGAAAGGAGAAAAAGTAAAGAGGATAACTAAGATAGTTATCTCCAATAATAAGACATTTATTTCTCTGCCTTTCTTGATAACAGTGAATGGGTTCTGTCAGGTGGGGAGGGAGAATGAAGAGGGCACAGTCAAATTCCAAGCTATACATCTTATATTAGGCTACAAACACTTCAATAAGATAAGAGGGCCAAGAAGTAGGTCCCAGGAATGGCAATACAGAATTGAGTACTGAGAAGAACTTTAGAAGTCACTGTGCCCAAGCCCCTCATTTACCACCTGTGTGACACTGGGCTTGAGTTTCTAAATCTGATAAAGTGAGATGCTCCTCTTGGTGACCCACACAATCACCTCCAGCTCTAAAGACAGGACCCCATGATGAGATAAGGAAATTGTTGCTCACTGAACTACAAACTCTATAGTATTACCCTCCCCCAGAGGCAGTTGGTGATGAGATGGAAAGAGAATTGAGCCTGGAGTCCAGGAGACCTGGGTTCAGATCTAGTCTCAGATATCAACTAGCTGTTTGACTCTGGGCATGCCTTTTAACTTGTCTACCTCAGTTTCCTTAACTGTAAAATGAGGATTGTAATAGCACCTTCCTCTCAAATGCTGTTATGAGATATGTGTAAAGGCTCAAGCACATGCCTAGCACATGCATAATAAATGCTTCCTAAAAAGCTTGAAAGCAACACCATTTATAGATTTAAGTGGCAGGCCCCACTTAAACGGGCTGAGGAAAACGTAACTGCAATGTTTTGCTTAACACTGTCATAAATAAAATATTATTTACCCCTAATGGATATCACTTAAAGCACTGTTTATAAAAGTATATTCAATCCTGGCTTTAATGTCTACACCACAGGTTAAAATGTGACATAAAAAGTCATAAACAACATAAAAATATAAAAACAATAAAAAATTAAATAATTACCTCTCCTATGTAAACTACTATAATACAGTCCAACATCTCTTCAGGAGATAACTTATCAATAAGAGAATGAAGAGTTTCTACAAGGTAAGACTTTACTTTTCTCTTCACTGTGGGAATTCCCATTACTATTGAAACTGAAAAATAAAAATAAAAAACAAAAAAACAATAATTTAGTAATTAGCGTAAAACTCACAAGGGCAAATTAGAAAAATAATATTTTTCAATAGGTCCATTTCACAAAAGTTATTCTCTCAATTTTATAACAGTATCAAGTAAAATATAAATGAAATAAATAATGGATCAAAGTAACAAATGTCAAGAGAACAAATATTTAAAGATTGCATTTCATCCCATTTAACATAGTTACTTTAAATATTACTTGAACAGAAAACCAAAAATAATTATATTACTAAACAAGTAATAAAATCTTTTTCAATGTATTAGAAGTAATATTAAAATTACAGTAACATAAGCATTCTGTAGTACAACAAAATCTAAAGATGCAAGACCATAAGCTACCAGGCTGTTAAAAAAAAGGATTTATACCATTTAAATAAACTAAATAAATACTAATTAACACTATTAGTGTTAGTACAAGGAATATAACATTTTTCATTTTTGTATTCCCAGCATCTAGAAGTGTGAGACACATAGCAGGAACTTGTTATATGTATGCTAAATTGAATACAGTTATAAAGGGAAAAAAAAAATCTTACATTTTAAATTGTTATTTTGAATGGGTTTTTTTGCTCCTATCATTCAAATACAAGAAAATATGTAACAACATTTGACAAATGGAATTCTACAGTATTTGTAAAAACGATTCCCTTAATTATATGATAGCTTACTGCTGATGCCATAAAAACTTAGTCAAATTAGATATCAAATTTATAAAAAAATCAAATAGCTGTTATAAAAAGAGTAATTTTAGGCTCTGCTTAATGTCACAGCTAACTCAGAACAATTTCCAGAATACAGTTACCTTGAAAAATATTTTAGAAGCACCTATTTAAAAAATAAAATCTCAGCTAATTAATAAAATACTTAATTGCTAAAGTTGACTAAAGGTAGAAAATTCTGCTGCAGTTAAAAAAATTTCAGAGGTAAATTTAATATAACTTAATTCTTGCTCTCTAACAATAATTTTCAGATTAGTGAAAAAACACACATAGAAAGAAAAAAGAGAGCTTGTCATATAGAGTACATTTTGTAATCCTTCCACACCCAACCTATCTCATTCCAAAATAAGAACAAAGTTTTAACAGCAGCAGTAGTTAGAGAAATGAAAGAAATTTTATAGTTTATCTAATCCATCCCACACATAAAAGCATAAACTCTCTCAAGAGTACCTTTAACAAAACCATTTCTTTGCCTAAACACCTTGGGTAACAGGGGCTATGAGAGAAAGGCAAGACTCACTATTTTAAATGTCAAACAAATCCTTTTTTGGACAAATCTAAAGAGTTAGAAAGTTTTCTTTTCTTAACAAAGATCAAAAATTGTATCTTCCCATAACTCCTACCCTACTCTCAAGGGTCAAGGAGACACTCACAGCCCTTTAAAATATTGGATGTCAGTAATTATTTTCTTCTAATACATTTTCTCTTCTCCAGGGTATAAAGCTTCAAAAGATTTTTCAATTCATTTTCACATGGCATAGTTTATCAATTAGTAGCAGCTTATGGCTTAAAGTCCCTTCACCATTCCTTTTATCCTCCTCTAGATGTGCTCTAGTTCAGAAAGGTTAATTCTATAACACCCAGAACCAACCAAATACACTACTCTAAGGTACAGTAATCTTATCACTTCCCTTATTCTAATATTACACTTCTTTTACTGTAGACACAAATTCTATTAGCTTTCTTGACTTTCACTTTACACCACTGATTCATAGCAAGTTTGCACCATGCTAAAACTCCCAGGGCTACTTAACAAACTGTTGTCTAAGTACTTATGCACTCCCCATTTCTTTGTACAAATTTTTTTATACTCAAGTATAAAACAGTATATTTATGTTTATCAAGTTTCCTCTTATCTGATTCAGATCCAGACTGTTGAGATATAATTCAATTCTATAATCATTGATGTAAGGGATATAACTTACACTTCAAATGTACTTTCAAATACTTACATTCCAAATGTACAATTTACAAATAACTTACATTCCAAAGAAAAGCAAAATATATCAAGGAAAAACAAAATACACACAAAGCAAATGCAAAGTAATTTGGAGGATGTGATGGAAAAAAAGGCTAGAAAGTGAGGGAATAATGAAGAACTGTGGTTAGGAGGTCATACTTTAAGCTGAGCCCAGAAGGGAACCAGAAATTCTACATTGCAGATAACACATTATAGTCATAGTTGACAGCTACAATAAATAACATGGGGTCAGGAGATGGAATATCATATATAGGGAAGAGCAAATAGACTGGGTTAGATGAAATATAATGTAAATGAGGAAAACAGTGTGAAATCCATCCAAAAAAATAAACTGAAGTCAGTCTCTGAAAGAGTTTAAATACTGAAAGAGAAGTTTGTATATTATTTTAAAGGGCAACAGAGTGCTAATGAAATTTCTTGAGGATAACAATGAGGTAAGACCTTCAGTTTAGGAATATAATCTTTGAAGATATGTAGAGAATACGTATGGAGAGAGGGTAGCATGAAGCAAATAGACTTAGGAACCTATTGCAAGAATCAAAATGATTATGAGTAGTTATAAATGAACAGCTACGCAAAAAATGTTAAGTAGGTAAAATTCATTAAGACTTAGCATCTGATCTAACTCCAGGTATGGGTAGCAAGAAAGGTAATCTGAGCCTCCAATCCATGATGCCAGTAAGCTGATGAGATGCTGGTATGAACTGCACAGGTGATCTCAAGGGAAGGGTGGGAGAGGTGAGGTGGGAGTCTCCTGACTCAATTTCCCCACTGATACCTGGCCAACTTTAAGCCTGACTGAATGCAAGCAGATAATCTAATCCTGCCTGGAATTGACATGAGGTTGGGGAGATATTGTATCCCTGCAATGTCCTTACTATTGGTGACAATTTCCTATAGACAAAAGGTTTGTAAGCTTAATACTAGCTCTATTCAATTATAGATTAAGGGGAGGGGAACATCGGAGGTTGTCTAAAATTAAGCTATTAGGCATAGGACTTTAGACCAACAACATTAAGTTAGGGTCCTTTAATTCTTAGTAATACTGTGGAGACAATCAGGTCAAGAGCTTGTGAAGTTAGCAACATAAATATTTTTTGTGTCTCAGTTGGTTAATGTTTAAAAAAAAATTCTTTTGTGGTCCATATTGTAAATGCTTTAAAAAGAAATAGCACCTGATCAAAAGTTTGAATTGCTTTATCTGTTATAAACTGTGTTAAAAAAAAAAAAAAGACAGCAACTGACTAGATATGGGAGATGTAGCACCAATGCAAATATTCTGGTGCAATTCTGAATCACAAAATACAACAGACTCTCCACATGCAAGACAGAGCCAAAACATTTATTCAGACACCAGAAAGCCAAATCCATCATAGTAACAAAAATCCATACACAATAACAATGCAGAGGACAACATCATCCCCAAGCCTTCCCCCCACCAGGTTTCCCACAAACCAGTTCCATTAGACAACTCACAAGCAGGTTCACTTAACCAAAATCACAAACAATCACAAAATCACTCACACTATCCAGCAGACTGCATCCTTCCTGCTCTGACTGCTCCAACTCACTACCTCTCAGCTCTGCTCTAGCTCTGCCTCTTCCTGTTCTACCCATTCAGCAAATTCCTCCCCACAGACTTCCATGTGACCCATGTAGGTCACATGGGCCTATTAATGAATGGGAAAGATCTCCCCATTTAAATTACCATTGCAGAAGATGATTGAGTCAAAGTGAGGAATGAAAGACAGAAATAAGGCAATGCAGGGGGAAATACAGTCATGTTTTCAACACTTTGAATTTGGGAAACTTACAAGACATTCAGTTAGAAATGTTCAATAGTCAATTGGTGATATAAAGGTCAGAAGAAAAGGTTTTAAGAATTATTCTGCATAGAAATGATTTTTAAGCCCATTAGAACTGATATACTCAAGAAAGAATTTAAAAAGCAAAGAGGTCCAAGACAATGCTTCTACATGTAACCACACGGAAGGAGTGAATCATGGAGAATGATTTAACAAAGGACCCCCACAAGAAGCAGATATGCAGAAGCAGAATTAGAAAAGGGTAGTGTCACAAAAACTACTAAGAGGCCACCACTGGATTTAGCAGATATAAGATCACTGGTAACTTTAGAGAAGGAAGTTTCAGTTGAATGTTGCGGGGGAAACAAGTCTATAAGGCATGAAGAAGTGAACGCAAGGAGATGGAGGCAACTGGTGCAGATAATTCTTGCTGTGAATAAGAGAAGAGATATATAAAGATAGGTTGAGTTGGAATCAAATGAATGTTTTTTAAAAATGGGAGAGATCAACATATATGTAAAAAGAAAAGAGCTAATGGATAGGAGAATGAAGAAAAGAAAAAGTAAGGGAATGAACAATGGCTCATAGACTTAAAACTGTAAGAGGCCTTCGAAGTCACTATAGTCCAACTTCTTCATTTTTCTTATGAGGGGAACAGAGGCCTAATCTGAAAAGGTGATTTGCCTCAGGCACAGATAGGGAACCTGTGGCCTGGAGGCCACATGTGGTCCTCTAGGTCTTCAGCTGTGGCCCTGAGTCCATCCAAAGGATTTGTTCTGTAAAACTTGGACTCAATCAAAAGACCATACTAAGGACCTAGAAGGCCACATGTGATGTCGAGACTGCAGCTTCTTCACCTTTACTGCCCAGCAAGCAGTAAATAGTAAGAGTTGGAACCAGAACCCAGGTAATTAGATTCTCCTGCACTGTCATGTATCAGTAAGAGCCTCAGAACAATGGGGAACTATCAGTGGAAGTAATTTCTGAGCTCTTTAGGCTTTTGGTAAATCATGCCAAATCTTCATGTCTTCCTAGGTAGCATGGAATAGAAACTCCTATGTCCCACTGTCTAAGGGGTAGAGAGATGAAGCTGACTTCTTGCTCTCTCAGGGAGATAGCTGTGCACATCTCTGAGATTTTAAAAAATGTTTCCTTTCTTTAGTGACAAGGAAAATCAAAACCCTCCAAACAAGAAGTTGTGGCTGTAAGACCCAGTTCTGTGCCAGGTATAAGATCAGAAACAATCCTCTAATCTCAATCTGAACTCAGATCGACAAATTCAATCACTCAAATTTCTTATCAGATGACTGCCCAATCTGTATTTTCAGCCCTAACCACTCAACTGCCTCTACGAACATTTCAATAGGCATTTTCCAATCAGTACTTTATTTTCAACATATCCAAGATGGATGTTATCTCCCCCACAAATATTTATCCCAGTTCAGGATTTATATAAAGGTACACAATTCACCCAGTCTCCCAATGGGTTATTTTCTGCTTCATCTCATACACAATCTATAATGAAGTACTGTTGATGCTCCCTCCACAGTGTCTCTAGCTATCAGTCCTCGATGTCTTAATCTCCCTACTACCATCTAGTATTTGTTATCAGCTTTCTGGAATAGTTTCTTATCTTTTCACATAGTGAATCTCTAATCTTTCAAAATCTTGTTTCATATTAGTACCAAAGCCTTTTCAAAAAACTTTAGTGGGTTTCTAATGCCTACCAAGTAAAGTTCAAACTCCTCAGTGTGAAATTCAAGGACCACCATAATCGGACACCACCCTACCCCCAATATTTTTTCATACTGCTCTCTTCATACTCCAAGTCTCCAGCAGAAATGAACTAAATGTTGTTCCTTTAATAACACATTGTTCTTTCTTATTTTTCTGTTCATGTGCTTTCCTACGGCTAAAGCATCCTCTTTCCTACTTTTTAATTTGCTGAACTAAATTTCTACTAACACTTGAATGATCAAATGAAATGTTACTTCCTTTAGAATGTCTTAATGTTCCCATCGGTAGCAATCTCTGCCATCAGACGTATAAAAGTCTGGAACAGCCTTTTCCGGTCTAATCTTTCTCAGTCTAACCAACATGTATACCCAAAAAACACCCATTTCTCCCCCAGTCTGTATCCTTTCCCTTTGAAATCTTCTATTAGGAAAATATTATTAACATTAAATTTTCTACCTTCTTTATGTGATCCATTTCTTAACCCTGAAGTCAGAAGTAGGACACTCTCCAGATTCATTTAACCTTCCCATAAAACACTTCAGTGGCCCTGATCATTAACACAAAAGGAAATTCAGGTATAATGTAGATAAAGCAGATTAACAAAATACAGAAGGAATATGCTTCTGATGGGAGAGGATAGGATGAGCACCAGAAGTTACTCCTGGCAAAAACTAGCACCAAAGATGAAGGTTTAGGGGTTTTAAAGGAGTTTTTGAAATACAGAATGAGGAAGAAAATATTCTTAATCACAGTTTTGTGAATCAATAAGCAGACCATCTATGCCTTCAAGCAAATCATTTATAGGAATACTGAACATAACAGGGCTAAAGATGTAGCACTAGGACATACCACTAAATTATACTTGAGATCTCCAGTAGTTTAATAATAGCTCACATTCACACAGTACTTTAAAATTTTACACAAGGAATGATAGGACAGATATCTGCCGGGGTTGTTCCCTCCTCCCACAACAAACACTAAGCTAGTTTTTCCCTAAAAGGAAACAAGACTGTCCCTGAGACTTGACTGGCCAGACGGCCAACGCTCAAGCTATGCCTCCTTTGACAACTTCCAGGAAATCTCTAACTGAACCGTCTTCCTGTTCCCCTAAAGGCACAAAAAGGCCCACCCACATGGAGTCAGGGCCTTTCTGACTTGGCAGAGCTCCCATTCCCTCCTGAATCCTCACACCCTGCCCTACTGACAAGATGTGTATCTAAATGGAGACAAGGGGAAGAATCATTCTCTACCTGACCTAAGTGTTGGACCTAAGTTGTTGAAAATTCTTCTGATGTCAAAGCTTAGCAAATCTCTTTCTGTTAACTACTGAATGAACGACATGTTCTTTAGTTTGTTCCAACATCAAACCTAAACTGACAGAGTACCTGGCAGAGGCAGGACTATCCCAATAAAATTCATTCTTACAATAGTATTAGGAGTTTCATATTCATAATCAAATCCCCATTTTTCAGATGTGGAGACTAAGATTCTGTAAGACTAAGTGACTTCATCTAAAATCATAAGCTAATAAAAGGCCCAGCAGGAATAGTTTCTACTGTTATTACAAAATTCATAAACAGACCAAATGAAATAACATGCATACAAAGTACTTTGCAAACAACAAAATGCTATTAAAATCCTTGCTATAAAATTATTATTATTAGATATTTACCTAATCTTCTCCCACTTCCTATTTGTCTGGTTTAAAGTGAACCAAATGGAACAAGGTTTTAGATGACTTACTGCTTTTCTAAGTTTCACTACCCTCTTAAAGAGGCGGGTAATTTTCCTCTTCAAATTTTTTCATCAGTGTTGTGTCACATAGTAGTGCATATTAGCTAAAAATT
>CM053771.1:338111040-338155182 GCA_028658325.1 Potorous gilbertii
AGTGTTTTTAATAGGAATGGGTGTTGAATTTTGTCGAAAGCTTTTTCTGCATCTATTGAGATAATCATGTGGTTTTTGTTAGTTTTGTTGTTGATATGATCAATAATGCTAATAGTTTTCCTAATATTGAACCAGCCCTGCACTCCTGGTATTAAACCTACCTGATCATAATGTATTATTCTCTTGATAAGATGCTGTATTCGTTTTGCTAAAATCTTGTTTAAAATTTTTGCATCTATATTCATTAGAGAATTTGGTCTATAATTTTCTTTCTCTGTTTTGTCTCTTCCTGGTTTGGGTATCAAAACCATATTTGTATCATAGAAAGAATTTTCTTAATTTTTCATAAAGTCATTAGCTTCCATCTGCTCCATTCTAATTTGTAAGGAATTATTTTCTTCAGTGAGCTTTTGGATCTTCTTTTTCCATCTGGCCCATTCTACTTTTTAGGGCATTCTTCTCCTCATTGACTTTTTGGATCTCTTTTGCCATGTGGGTTAGTCTATTTTTTAAAGTGTTATTTTCTTTAGCATTTTTGGGGTCTCCTTTAGTAAGCAGTTGACTCGTTTTTCCCGATTTTCTTGCATCACTCTCATTTCTCTTCCCAATTTTTGCTCTACTTCTCCTACTTGATTTTCAAAATCCTTTTTGAGCTCTTCCATGGTCTGAGACTAATTCATACTTTTCTTGGAGGTTTTGGATGAAGGATGACTTTGTTTTCTTTTGTTTGCATGCTTTGGTCTTCCTCGTCACCAAAGTAAGATTCTATAGGCTGATTCTTTTTCTGGTTTTTGCTCATTTCTCCAGCCATTTACTTGACTTTTGAGGTCTTTGTCAAAGGTCTCTGCTTCCAGTGAGAGTGGAGGAGGTGTACTGTCAGCCACTTGATCCCCCCCCAATCTGTGGGCCTAGAGCTCCAGAAGCAGTGACCACAGTTGTCCCTGCTATATAGCTCTAGCTGCTACGGGTTCCTCTGCCCCAACCCCTTCTGCCACTTTGGGGCTGGAGACTGACCGCTTCACTCTCCTGCACTGGTCCCATAGGCTTTTTCCACTGACCTTCCAATTTATCCTCAGCGTTCTGGGGTCACGAAGTCTGGAAGGTGTGAGAGATTCAGTTTCCCCAAGGACTGCTCAGGTCTCTTCTGTGCACTCATGGCCTACACGGGACTGTGCTCTGCTCCCAGCGTGGCATGATAGACACTTTCTGGCAACCTTCCAGGCTGTCTTGGGTTGAAGATTTGCTTCACTCCATCATTCTATGGGTTCTGCAGCTCCAGAATTTGTTTAGAGCCATTTTTTCTACAAGTATTTGGCTGGGCTTGGTGGGAGCACTCTAGAAAGTCTGTGCTATTACTCCGCCATCTTGGCTTCACTTCCCGCACTCAAAATTTTTTAAAAGAATGTGAAAAACTGTTTTTATATGCACTTGGGGAAAAAAAGAAAACATTTTTTTTCTGAAAAAGGACAGTCAAAAATTGTTTTTACCTGTAACTGGAAAAAATTGAAAAAAGTAGAAGAAGCATTGCAGTTGCCATTTTACAGATGAGAAAAATGAGATTCAGAAGGTTCATATAAATTGCCCAACTAGCAGGGGGCAAGATCTAAACAAAGGTATTTCTTGATAAGTCTGCAACACTTTCCCCTACATAAGTGGTGTCAAAAAACCAACCTGCTCCCAAATTAGGCAGAACTAAATTAAGATATAATTAGGAAATGTTCAACAAAATACAATAAAATCTAAATAATATTCATACATGGTTTTCAGAGTCAATAAGTGGAAGCAGGGATCCTTATGTACCATTTAGTTTGATATCACTGCTCTACACCGTACTGTCCCTCCTCTCAACTCTTCAAGTACACTTAAGCATCAGTTAGAATCTCCTACAAATAGCAATAATATAATTCTCTACATATGAAAGCAAAGATAATATTTAGAAAAGACACTATAATCTGATGGTAAACTAAAACCAAACCAAAAAAAGGTCTGCAATTATCAGTCTGCCAGCAATAGTATTCAAAATTGCTACTCAGGTTTTCTTTAGGCTTACACTAATATTCAAGTCATTATATTCTAGTTATCTAGTTATCAATACCTAATGAGAACATCATTCATCATTATTAAATAGCCAACGTAGAGAATGTCAATCTCATATTTAACATGAAATACAGCATTTGATACCAAATATTCAAATAAACACAGCATTGACTCCAAAGTCTGTGCTTTTCCTCCTCTCCAATATTAACTGCCTTGTATCTAACAAGCTTACACAGTGATCTGTGTGCTTGAGAAGGAATGCCAAAAAGGGATAAAATTCTAGGTATAACCCAAGTACTTCATACTTCCCACAGGAGGCTTTTCCTGACCCCCTTCAGTTATTAGTGCTATCCCTTTCTTCTAATTTAACTTTGTATGCAGTTTGTATTTGCCTATGCACACATGTTGCATCTACCCAAGACGAACTTTTTGTCTTTTTATCTGTAGCCCCAGCACACAGTAACTAGCATATAGCAGGTGTTTAATAATTTGTTGACTAATAATGTCTTACACATAGTAGGTGATGAAAGTGAAAAATGTAGAATCAGGATATACAAACTCACTATATGTAAAAACAACAAAAATATAATTATAAATTTTAAAATAGGATATGTTCAAAGAATAACAGGAGACATAAAAAAGAATATTTTGTCAAAGTTAGGTAGAGTAATGAGCAAAGTGCTAGATTTGGCAAATCAAGAAGATCTGAGTCTGAATTATGCCACACTTACCAGACCTGTGAGCTTGGCTAAGTCACTTAACTGTCCCTGTGCCTCAGTTTTCTCAACTGAAAAATGGAAAAAATAAAAATTCCCTCTCAGAGGGTTGTTGTGAGGGTACAATGAGATAACATATCATATGCAAATTTTAAATCATTCTATAAAAATAGCTAACATTATTAGAGTTTAAATGTGTGTGAACCCTATCAATCTATGAATTTATTTATATAATAAAGGACAGTAATATGGGAGATGTTATCAGGAAGTGACTAGTATTAAAACAGGCATTTTCAAAAACATAATACAGTAGAGAGCAGTCAAGATGGTGAGAAAACAGGTTGTAAGCTGAACTCTCCCTGCCCAACCTTTTAATTAACTAAAAGAAAAAAAAACACTTCAAATAAAATTCTGAATAAGATAATCAAAGAAAAGTCACAGTATCTCATTTTTCCAGTCCAGAACAATTTAGAAGGACCAAAAGAGAGTTCTTTCTGCCATGAATGGGTGGGGACCAGTTCTAGGTCCTGAAGGGTAGCAAGGCAGAGGCAGCACCCATGGCAGTGGTACTGGTGAAACAGACAAAGAAGAAGCAGCGGTAGCACCAAGAATAGTAAGGAAACTTAAGCTCCTGATCAGAAAGATAGTACAGAGGACCCTTATGCTAGCACTGGGCTAGCATGTCAGATGTCATTTGGCAGCTCCATCACCTACTACCTAGTTCCAGGTTTCAGATCTAGAGTGAAACAATGCAGTTTCAATCTGCAGATGTAAGGGATCACAGGCCCTTCCTGAGTGAGGATAATACTGCAGACCAGGATGATAGTGACCAGAACTGTCCCTGGATCACAGCATCTTGGAAGCACTAAAACGTACAGGCCCCCAGACCTAGCCAAAGAAGCTCCAGGCTAGCCATCACCTCCAGAAATGAGCAGAATCCAACTTTAATAAATAGTCCAAAGTCAAGAAATAAGTTGGAAAAATGAACAAACAAACAAAAAAGATTCTGACCATAAAGACTTACTATGGAAAATAGGGAAGCTCAAGAGACAAATTCAGAAGACAATGATTTGGAAACAAGCAAAGCCTCAAAGAAAAATTCAGATTGGACACAAGCCCAACATGAATTACTAGAAGAGACAAAATTAAAAGGAAAACAGGAAACTGGGAAAAAAACTTTTACAGCAAGTTTTTCTGAAAAATGGTCTCATTTCTTAAATATATAGGAAACCAAGCCAACTTCATAAAAATAAGTCATTTCCTAATTAAATTACTAGTCAAAGGATATGAAGAGGAAGTTTCAGAAAAAGAAATCAAACCTATCAATAGTAAATCACTAATCAGGAAGAAATGCAAATTAAAACTCTGAGGTATTTCATACCTATCAAATTTGCTAACATAACAGAAAAGGAAAATGATAAATTCTGGAGGTGATATGAAAAAACAGACATCCTAATGCACTATTAGTGGAGTTGTGAACTGCCATTTAGGGGAACTATGCCCAAATGGCTATCAAAGTATGCATACCCTCTGACCCATCAATACCACTACTAGGTCTCTATCCCAAAGAGATCAAAAAGTTTTTTAGCTACTCTTTTTGTAGTGACAGAGAATTAGAAACCAAGGGATGTCCATTAATTGGAGAACGGTTGAACAAGTTGTGCATATGACTGTGATGCAATACTATTGTATGATAAGAAATGAAGAGCAGGATAGGAAGACTTATATGAACTAATTCAAACTGAAGTATGCAGGAGAACAATGTCCACACTAACAGCAATATTGTAAGAACGATCAATTATGAAAGAGAACTACTCTGATCAAAACAATAATCCAAGGCAATCTGAAAGGATTCATGATGAAAAATGCTATTCACCTCCAAAGAAAGAACTTGATGGAGTTCTGAATTCTTTCTGAATATAGACTGAATCATACTTTTTTTAAATTTTTTTTTTTTTTCCGTTTTTCAGTATAGCCAAGATGCATGATTTCACATATATAACTGCATACCACTTTCCTTGCTTTCTCAATGGATAAGGGAAGGTTAGGAGGAAGATAACTTGGAACTTAAAATTTAAAGAAATTAATATTACAAATAAATAGATGAAACACAATCAAATGCAGAAAAGTAGAAATAGTAAATTCATCCTTTTCAGATCATAATGCAATAAAAATTACATTCCGTAATGGGCAATGGAAACATAAGATTAAAAATTAATTGGAAACTAAATTAATCCTAAAAAATAATATAAGAATAACTCACAGAAATAATCAATAATTTTATTTAAAAAAGGAAAACAATGACACAACACACCAAAATTTAAGGGGTGCGCCTAAGTGGTACTTAGGGGAAAATTTATATCTCTAATTGCTCACATCAATTAAATAGAGAAAGTGCAGATCAAAGAACTGAACATGAAATTAAAAAAAACTAGGAAAAGAATAATTTTAAAATCCCCAATAAAAGGACAAATTGGAAATTCTGAAAATAAGAGAGATTAATAAAACTTAGAGTAAAAAAATTACTGAATTAATAAATAAAGCTAGAAGCTGGTTTATGGAAAAAACGATAAAGAGATAAACCACTAGTTAATTTGATTTAGAAAAGGAAAGAAAACCAAATTACTAGTATCAAAAATGAAACAGGTGAATTTACCACCAATGAAGGAAGGGACTGGTTCAATATTAGGAAAACTATCAAGATAATTAAACTTTTTGGAGGCAGAGAAAATTTAAAACTTATGGAAATGAATGTTGAAAACTAAAAATAAATAAACTTATTTTAAAAAGATAACTGACCATATCAATAAGAAAATCAACACAAATCATATGACTATCTCAATAGATGTAGAAAAGAAGCTTTGACAAAATACAACCCTCATTTCTATCATAGGAATAAAGGAATGATAAGTAATATTTATCTAACACCATCAGCACACATTGTCTGTAATGAGGATAAGCCAGAAGCCTTCCCAATACAATCAAGACAAAGTAAGGATGCCCATAATCACCACTGTTATTCAATACAGTACTAGAAATGTTAGCTATAGCAGTAAGAAAAAGAAATTAAAGGAATTAGAATATGCAATGAGTAAACAAAACTAGGATTCTTTTTAGATGATATGATGTTATGTTTAGAGAATTATAATCAACTATAAAATTATTTGAAATTATTAACAGCTTTAGCAAAACTGAAAGACACAAGAAACCACACATAAATCATCAGCATTTCTATATATTAGCAACAAGGTCCAGCAGCAAGAGATAGAAAAGAGAAAATCCATTTAAAATAGATGCAGATAACATGAAATAGCTGGGATGAACCCAAGATGAACCCAGGAATTACATGAACACAACTACAAAACTCTTTTCACACAAAGTGAGATCTAACAATTAGAAAAATACCAATTGCTCATAGGCAGAATGAGTCAATAGGGCAAAAAATGGCAATTTTACCTAAATTAATCTATTCATTCAGTGCCATTTCAAACCATCAAAAATTATTTTATAGAGCTAGAAAAAAAATAAAATTCATCTGGGAGAATGGAAGGTCAAGGATATTAAGGGAATCAATGGAAAAAAAGTGAAGGAAAGTAATCCAGCTGTACCAGATATCAAACTGTATTATAAAGTAGCAATCCTTAAAATAATCTGGTAGTGGTGAAGAAACAGTGTGGTGGATCAGTGGATTATATTAGGCACAAAAGACACAGCAGTGAATGACCATAATACTCCAGTATATGATAAATCCAAAGATCCAAGTTTTTGAAACAAAAACTCATTATCTGACAAAAACTGCTGGGAAAACTAGAAGAAAATAAGACAGAAACTAGGTAATAGACCAACATCTCACACCCGTATACCAAGATAAGGTCAAAATGGGTACATGATTTACACATAAAGGCTGATATCAAATTAGAAGAGCATGGAATGATCTGTCAGATCTATGGATAAGGGAAGAATTTAGGGCCAAAGAAATATAGAGAGCATTACAGAATATAAAATAGATAATTCTGGTTATAGAAAATTGAAAAGTTTTTGCAAACAAAACCAAAGCAACCAAAATTAGAAGAAAATGGAGAAATTTTCTTACAATAAGTATCTCTAATAAAGGTCTCATGTATCAAATATATAGAGAATTGAGTCAAATTTATAAAAATACAAGTCATTTTCCAATTGATAAAAGGTCAAAGAATATGAACAGGTAGTTTTCAGACAAAGAAACAAAAACTATCTATAGTCATATAAAAAAATGCTCTAAATCACTACTAAGCTGAGAAATGCAAATTAAAACAATTCTGAGGTATCGTCTCACACATCTATCAGATTGGCTAATATGACAAAAAAAAAAAGAAAGTGATGGATGTTGGAGGGAATGTGGGAAAATTGGGATACTAATGCACTGTTGGTGGATCTGGGAACTATGAACTAATACCACCATTCTGGAGAGCAATCTGGAACTATGTCCAAAGGGCTATATAAGATGTGCTCTTTGATCCTACAATACTACACCTAGATCTATATTCCAAAGACATTTTTTTAAAAGGAGGGAAAAGAATCTATTTGCACAAAAATATTTATAGCAGCTCCTTTTTGGGGGGCTAAGAATTGAAAATCAAAGGGATGCCCATCAAGTGGGGAATGATTACGCAAAGTGTGATATATGATTGTGATGGGATATTATGCTATAAAAAGTGACAAGCAAGATGATTTCTGAAAAACCTAGAAAGCCTTAGATGAACTGATGCAAAGGGAAGTGAAAAGAACCAGAACAATGTTCACATAGTATTGTTTGATGATGAACTGGGAATGACTTAGCTATTTTCAGCAATATAATGATTGGAAACAATCTCAAAGGACTAATGATGAAACATACTATCTGCCTCCAGAGAATGAACTGGTAAGTTTTGAATACAGACTGAAGAATGCGATTTTTCACTTTCATTCAAGGCTTCTTGTACAAAATGACTACGCCCATAAATTGGGGAATGGATGAACAAGCTATGGTATTTGAATATAACGGAATACTATTGTGCTATAAGAAATAACAGACAGGCAGACTTCAGAAAAATCTGGAAAGATTTATATGAACTGATGCTGAGTCAAATGAGCAGAACCAGTAGAACTTTATACACAGTATCAACCACAGTGTGCGAGGACTGTTTCTGATAGATTTAGCCCTTCACAGCAATGCAAGGACCTAAAACATTCCCAAATGACTCAATTCAAAATGCTATCCATATCCAGAGAAAGAATTATGAAACTGGAACACAGAATGAAGCAGATTATTTTGTCCTGTGTTATGTTTTGGTTTGGTTTTTTCTCATGGTTTTTCCCATTTGTTTTAATTCTTCTATACAACATGACTGATGTGAAAATGTGTTTAATAAGAATATATGTGTAGAACACAGATAAGATTGCAAGCCATCTTGGGGAGGGAGGGTAGGAGGAGGGTGGAAGGAAGGGGAGAAAATTTAAAACATGTGATTGCTGAAAACTGAAAACAAATAAATTAGCAAAAGAAAAAATGACTAATATGGAAATGTTTTACATGTATAACCTATACTTGACTGCTTACCTTCTTGAGGGGAGGGAGGAGGGGGAAGGAAAGAAATGCAGACATAGAATTTGGAACTCAAAACCTTAAAAAAATGTTTAAAATTATTTTAACAAATAATTGGAGAAAAAATAAAATGTTAAAAAGATGCTAGATAGATAAATAGATAAATGGAAACAAGGGGGAAAGAATTCCTAGAAGACTTAAAGAGATTTTTTAAAAAAGCAAAAAAATTATTTTTAAAATTCAAATAAATAGTAAAGGAAAAATTGGGGAAAGAAATGAGAACAATGCAAGAAAATAATGAAAAGAGAATTAACAGCTTAGTGAAAGAGGGACAAAATTGCACTAAAGAAAATAACTCTTCAAAAATGAGACTTAGTCAAGTGGAAGGTAATGACTCCATGACTCCATGAGGCATCCAGAAACTATTAAACGAAGTCAAAAGAATGAAAATATATTCGAAAATGTGAACTATATCACTGGAAAAAAACAACTAACAGAAAAAAGATTAAGGTAAGATGATTTTTCTCCCCACATTTATCAATTCATCTGTTCTTAGCTCTCAACAATGAATTCCATAAGTTCCAAATCTTCTCCCCTTTTCCCCCTCCATCCCCAAGATGGCATGAAATCTCACATGGGCTGTACACATGAACACCTATTAAACACACCTTCACATTAGTCATGTTGCACAGAAGAATCAATGGAAGAAATCATGAGAAAAATAAAACATAACAAAGGAGAAAATAGCCTGCTCCATTTCAGTCCCTGAGTCCTTTGGAAATGTTTTAGCTCCTTGCATTGCTATGAAGGGCTAAGTCTATCAAAACACAGTCCTCACACACACTGTGGCTGTTACTGTGTATAATGTCCTGCTCACTTCACTCAGCATCAATTCATATAAGTCTTTCCAGATTTTTCTGAAGTCCTGTTCATCATTTCTTATAGCACAATAGTACTCCCATTACATTCATATACCACAACTTGTTCAGCCATTTCCCAATTGATAGGAATCCCCTCAATTTCCAGTTTTTGGCTACCACAAAAAGAGCTGTTACAAATATTTTTGTACATGTGGATCCTTTTCCCATTTTTATGATCTCTTTGGGATACAGCCCTAGAAGTGGTATTTCTAGGTCAAAGGTTATGCACATTTTTATAGCCCTTTGGGCATAGTTCCAAATTGTTCTCAAGAAGAGATGATTTAAGAATTACTGAACTATCTAAAGCTATTCTCAAAAACAAAAAAAAAAGGCCTAGACATCCTATTTTAAGAACATCAAAGGAATTAATGGAGGAAAAATGTAGAGAAGGTTTAGCAGTGTTAGATTTTAAACTATATTATGTCAATAATTACAAAAACTATCTGGTACTGGCTAAGAAATAGAAAGGTGGATCAATGGAACAAAGGTGACATATAATATACAGTACTAAATGGTTACAGTAATCTTGTATCTGACAAATATAAAGATTTAAGCTTTTGGGATAAGAATACACTTTTGGTATAAAAAAAAAAAGCTGGGAAAACTGGGAAGTGGTCTAGCATAAATTGGGTATAGAACAATATCTTCCACCCTTTACCAAGATAAGGTCAAAAAATAGATACATGACCTAGATATAAAGAGAGATACAAGAAAACTAGAACATAAGACCTATCAAACTTATGCATATTAGAATTTATAAACAAAAGTTAGCATTGTGAGATATAAAATAATATTTTATTACATTAAATTAAAAGGTTTTGTACAAATAAACCAATGTAGCCAAGACCAGAAGGAAAGCCAAAAACTGAGGGGAAAATTATAGACAGTTTCTCAGATAAAGGTGTCATCTCAAATATATAGAGAACTTTGTCAAATTTAAAAGAAAATAAGTCATTCCTAATCGATAAATGTTCAAAGGATACGAACAGGCAGTTTTTCAATGAAGTAAGCTTTGTTTCCTAAAATGATAAGGTAAAAGGAAAAGATCCTATGTGTTCTAAAATATCTATACCAACGAACTCTCTTTGTGGTGACAAAGAACTGGAAATTGAGGGGATGCCCATCATTTGGGGAATGGCTGAGTAAGTTGAGGTATATGAATGTGATGGAGCATTACTGTGCTATAAGAAATGATGAGTTGGTCAATTTTAGAAAACCATGTAAAGACTTGCATGAAGTAATAAAAAGTGAAGTGAGCAAAACCAAGAGAACATTGTATACAGAAACAGCAATGTTGTTGGAAGAATAATTGTGAACAACCAAGCTATTCAGGGTACTATAAATACTCAGAAACATAAAGGACGTATGAAGGAAGATGCTATCCACCTCCAGAGACAGATCTGGTAAACTGAAGTACAAACAGTATGGTTTTACATATATTTATAAGTCTTTGTCAAACTGCAGCCTTTTGTAGTATGGGGTGGAGAGGGAAGGAAGGAAGGAAGGAGACCATTTAGAACTTAAAATTTAACCTCCCAAAATGAGTTAATTTTTAAAAAGTTTTCTTACTAGTAAAAATAGTTAAATAAGTAATAAAAGGAAACAGGCAGTAATACTAGTGGGGAACCTCAAATTCCCTCTCTCAGAACTAGATAAATCTAAACATAAAATAAATGAGAAAGAATGACATGGGATTAAAATTTTAGAAAAGTTACATATGATAGATCTCTGCAGAATAATGAATGAGAAGAGAAAAAAAATAACATTTTCTCTATAGTACATGGCACCTTCACAAAAACTGACCAAGTATTAGGGCATTAAAATCTCACAAATAAATACAGAAGAGCAGAAATACTAAGAGCATCCTTTTCAGGCTATAATACAATAAAAATCATATTCAATTAAGGGCAATGAAAGCACAGATTAAAAATTAATAGGATATGAATCTAATCCTAAAGAACAAGTGGGTCAAAGAACAAATTTTGGATACAATAACTTATTAAAGAAAATGACAATAATACAACATATCAAAATTTGTGGGATGCAAACGGGAAGATTTTTATCCCTAAACATTTACATGAATAAAAGAGAGAAAGCAGATCAACCAACAGGACATGTGAATTAAAAAATAAATCAGAAAAAGAACAAGTTAAAAATTCCCAATTAAACTCTAACATGGAAATGCTGAAAAATCAAAGGAGAGATTAATAAAATTCAAAGTAAAAAACTGACTGATAAATAAAACTGGGAGCTGGTTTTACAGAAAACAGTAAAATTAATAAACTACTGACTAATTAAATTTTTAAAAAAGAAATTAGAAAACCAAATTACCAGTCTCAAAAATGAAAAGGATGAATACACAATTAATGAAGATGACACTAAAGTAATTATTAAGAACTATTTTTCCCAACAATATTGCAATAAAACTGACAATCTAAATGAAATGGATGAATATTTACAGAAACATAAATTGACAAGATTAACAGAAGAGGAATTAGAATACTTAAATTACCCTATCTTAGAAAAAGAAACTGAACAAGTTATAATTGAGTTCCCTAAAGAAAAAAAACTCTGGATCAGATTGATTTACAAATGAATTCTACCAACACTTAAAGAATAATTAATTCCAATATTATATAAACTGTTTGGAAAAATAAGTAAAGAAGGAATCCTATTAAACTTTTTTATAACACAAATATTGTTTTAATATCTAAAACAGGGACAGCAAAAATAGAGAAAGAAAAACTACAGACCGATTTCCCTAGTGAATTTTAATGCAAAAATGTCAAATAAAATATTAGCAAGGAGACTACAGTAATATGTCAAAAGAATCATACACTATGATCTGGTTAGATTTATATCAGGAATTTCAGGTTAGTTCAATTAAGAAAGCTGTAAGTATAACTGATTGTAGTAAGAACAAAAAAAATACAAATCTTATTATTACAACAATAGCTGCAGAAAAAGCTTTGACAAAAATAAAACACCCATTCCTACTTAAAACACTATAAAGCATAGAAATAGATGAAGTTTTTTTAAAAATGATAAGTAGTATCTATCAAAAATCAAGCAATGAGTCCTTAGGGTTGCAAAAAGTCAGACAACACTGAATGACTAAACAACAAAAAAACACCAAGCATTATCTAAAATAGATATAAACTAGAAGTCTTTCAACAAGATCAGGGGTGAAGCAAGGATGTCCATTATTACTGTTCAATATTGTACTAGAAGTGTGTGTGTGTGTGTGTGTGTGTGTGTGTGTGTGCGCACGCGCGGGTGCATTAGGGTGTGTGTATCCAGCAGAAAGAGATAGAAAGAGAATTTCCATTTAAAATAACTGCAGTACAAAATATTTGGGAGTCTTCCTGCCAAGACACACACAGGATAGTTACTAGTTACAATTTTTTAAATGGCATTTATTTCTGATAGGAAAAAGAAAGTTGATAATGAAAAGAGCATTTCTATATTTTACATAAGCTACTCATAGTTAACCATCAATCCAAGCAATCCAATCCCCTTTGGAGTAAATTAGGTATTCCATAGGTGCTAGAGAATGTACTTCAGCAATATATCAAATATCATTCCAGTGGCACTAAGTAATTAATGTATCTCACAAAATGACTTAAGATTTGAGTAAAGCATTAGCTTAGCTACTCCACAAAACTGAAAGTTGTCAAGAATTTATTTTACTTTATAAAAATTCACCATTAAGAACACCCAGCTATTGATTTCAAAAGCATTTCCACCTTGAAAGAATAATACGCTAAAAATAAATGTTTTATATTTATATTGTGCTATATGGCTGCAAAGTATTCTTGCATAAATTACAGCAAATGTTCAGTAACACATTTTGTATAATTAGAATCATTTTAATTTCTATAGCTAACAATGCACACATAAACTAGCTTCAAATACAATGTTCCTTTAAATTTTCCAAAATGTTTAATACATTTTCCATATAATAAGTATTCAGTAAATATCATTTAATGAGGATGATTAAAAGAGCCAGATGGAACTATGAAATTTTATTTCTAGTTCCAACACTGGAAAGCCTAGTATAAAAACAAAGCCTTAAAACTGAAAACAAATCAATTAAATAAATAAATAAAAACCCTGTCGTTATCTTGCATCTTCTGTCCCTTCTTGTCTGAAGGATATTATGGGTAATAAAGAGACAAGAATCCTTTGTCTTATTCATGAAGACATTTAATAATAATTGGAAACATTAATCAAGATGGAAAGTCGTTTACTAGAAATTGCTTTCAAAAATGATTCAAGTACGTATAATGTTTACATAATACTAAAAGTAAAAAAATACATTTTTAAAAAACAAGCTTTAAGTAGACCACAGGCAAACCTCTTAAACCACATTAACTACTGGGTGTAACAAAGCAATCTTTAGATTTATTAAATTCTTGCTTGGAAATTCCTCACTGAAGACCCTGAAAACCTGGAAGGAAAACTGTATTTCAGAACTTTTACTCCTATGCCACTGATATCACACATTATTATCACTTACATTCAATGAATCCAAATTAATACTGTTTAATCACTTATCCTAAGGGCATTCTATAGGCAATCACAGTGTTAATAACAATAGTAGCAGTAGTAACAGTAACAATCCGCATTTACATAGGATTTTAAGGTTTGTAAAGCACTCTATATGTTTAACAACCCAGTGGAGTAAGTCCTACGATTATGCCCATTTGACAAATGAGGAAACTGAGGCACACAGAGGTTAAGTAACTTGCCCAGGGTCACACAAGTGGTAAAGAGTCTCCGGCAGGATTTGAATTCAAGTCTTCCTGCCTCTAAAGTCCTGCATTCTACCTACTTTATCACACTTGGCAGATTTTGGCACTATTTAATTAGACACTATACCTTTGCCTGTTATACCTGGCAAGGTCCTGCTAAAAGCATTTGATTGCCAGAGGAACTGAAGTCCAAATCGTAAAGTTTTTTTTTAAAGTAATGGATAACATAAAAGTTTAAAGAAGTATAAATTAGTAAAATTTTAATCATTTATACACATCATATGTGAGTAGCAAATTACTACTTCCTCTTAGTAACAAGCTAACAATGAACCTCTATACTATCACCACAAAAAATAAATGTTATTTAAATTGATTTAAAGAATATTTGTCACATGTTACCCAAAGACCAGGGTCTCTAAACTCTTAAGCTATGGATTAGCTTAAATTCTTTAATTAGCTGTCTTTAGTAGGCAATTTTTTAAGGGCTCTTGTGTAATTAATGTATTTGAGCACCTCAACATGGTGCACAGCAAGTTATATGTATATATATATATATATATATATATATATATATATATATATATATGTATGTATATGTCTCTGAGCATTTGGATAACTGAAAAAATACTTCAGAACTGTCTGAGAGAACTGAAGGTACAAAAATGAATCCAGTGCAAGTCTCCATGTAATTCTACATGAACATTTTAAAAATTCAATTTCAGTCCTTCAAAAAATATTTTATATTGGAAAATATGACAACACAAGAAGACAAATTAAGTTGACTTCAGGATCACAATATTAATCTTTGACTAAAGATACAAATTTTGGAATTGAATTGCATTCTCTAGGTGTTGGATTTTCCAATGATATTGGAATCCCATACCCCAATTATACAGTAATTATCAGAACTATCATCAGATCATTTACTCAATCAAAAGTAAAGAATAAAATTTACACTTGGTTATTCATTTAATGAAATGTTTCCTTACAAAAGACCTTTTAAAAACATAAAACAATGAAAATACAAGGCCTCCACAATATGATATCATCCTACATTTCTCATTTCCATGCCAACTCCAGTCAAGTAGGATTATACTTCCTTTTTTCCTTCAATTATTTGGTAAAGCTATTATTTAATAGGGCTTTAATATCTGCAAAATGTTATCTCACCAGTTCTATAAGATAGATGCCATTATCACCATTTTCAGAGGAGAAAACTGGACATAGCTATTATGTCTAAAGTAAGATTTGAATACTCTTTCTTAATTTCAAGTTTAATCCTGTATTATGCCACCATCTGCTTATATATTTCCAGAATTGAAGGTAAGTTCCTTGGAGGCAAGTTGCCATTTTCCATTTTTTCCATTTATTCGTGTATTTCTATTAGTTTCTGGTCCATTGGCAGGCACTTAATCAATGGTTGTCAGATTGGGTTAAGAAAATCCTTCCTACCACCAACCCTGAGATCTCATGCCTTAATATATTTTCTTATGCCTAGTATAGTTTTCATTCACCTTTTGCCTGCTGAACTCTTACATCCAACCTAGAAAGCCCAACTCAAATTATTCTCTTTTTGGAGTGCAAAGGCTCCAACATTTTTTGCAATCTCTTAGGGAACTGAGGCAGTGGGAAGGTGTTAATGACTTTGCAAAAGGTAGTATAGTGTGGTGGCTTAGAGCACTAAACTTTCAATTAGGAAAACCTGGTAAATACTTCAGATGTTTAGCGGTTATGTAACCCTGGGCAAGTCACTTAATCTCTCTATGCCTCAGTTATGTCAAATGTAAAATGAGAAGACTGAAATCATGGTCTGTAAGGTAGCCCTTCAAGCTCCAAATTTATGATCTTTTCCCTTAAATGTCATTTAGCATCTTATTTTGTACCTCTCAAATGCATTTATATCAATTATGGTTCTGAGTTTATCTTCCTACTAGACTCTGTTCCATGAGAGAAAACATTCCTTTTTTCTTTTATTTTTTAATTCATGAAATAAAATAAGCATTTTTATAACAGTACAATAAAAAAGATGATTACACATGAAACTGCAAATCTACTATGTACAAGTGTCTATTCCTTTCAAATATACAAAAAAATTATCATGTAAATTTCTTTTTTTGTTCCCTCACTCCCACCCTAGAGATGGCTACCATTAGATACAAATAGGTGTGTGTATACATATATGCATATATACATATATAATTTTATACACACTTCTATTTATAAATTATTTGGATGCAGATAGTATCTTTCCTCATATATCTTTTATAATTAATTTAGGTAGCAAAAAAAAGTATTCCTTTCTTGAACTTTTTATCTCAGTATAATACACAGTAATAGCTTTGTACATAGTAGATGTTTAATATTTGTTGACTTGAAATGAAAATTTGTGCACGTACATCTATATTGCCTTCAGGCTATAAACTCCTAGTGGATAATAATTCTAGTGAATTCTGGATAACAAATAAGTTTGTGACAAAAGTATATTTCTTATATCTGAGGAAACCAAGATTCAGAGAGGTGAAATCACTTGCTCAATCATACAACTAGCAAAGACAAAGTTTGGACCCAGGTTCCCTAACTCCAAATTCAGTGTTCTTTCAATTCAAGTCTCTAAATATTTGATGGGACAGCTAGATGGCAAAGTGGATAAAGAGCCAGGCTAGAGTCAGGAAGACTCATCTTTCTGAGTTCAAATCTGGCCCCAGACACTTACTAGCTGTATATCCCTGGGCAAGTCACTTCACCTTGTTTCCCTTAGTTTCCTCATCTGTAGAATGAACTGGAGAAGGAAATGGCAAATCACTCCAGGGTCTTTGCCAAGAAAACCCCAGAGTTGTGAAGAGTCAGATAAGACTGAAACAACTGAACTACATGCCAACTATGTGCAAGACACTGTGCTAGGTATTAAAGATGCCAAGGTTAAAAAAAATAAACAAAACAGCAGAGTTCCTACCCTAAAAGAGTTTATAGTCCATTAAATGAATAAAACAAGTACACAGATAATACAAATGGGAGCAAGCACTAAAAGATTTGGGAAGGAGAGGGAGGAAAGGATCTGAAACAGTTTCTCTCCCCCTAGTCTAAAAGGTAGCAATTGAACTGATGCAAGATTCAAAAAGTGCAAACAGTATAGGTTACTCCCTTAGGTCCTACTAGGAAGACAGTCAATTCCTCTAGGTCACTTGGAATCCTGCAAAGATTCCTCCACATCAGATATGCCCCAGCTGTCCGCAGTGCCAGGATACTCACCAAGGCTCTACCAGTTTTTCAGAGATTCAAAAAACAATTAGAGAAAAAAAACACATACTTCATCTCTCCTGAGACAGACTTAAAGCCTCATAAAGTCCTCTGTCAAACGTGTAGCTTCGGTTCTCATATACCAAGAGAATTAAATCAGGCTGTGAATCTCTGTTCCCTGTTTCATCTCCCCATCTTTACCCCCACCATGCAAAAAAGAGAGCAGGTGCAGACTTTTTTTCAGGCATCTTTTTAATTATTAGGTCCATGGTCCCTATGAAACAGAATGGAACCTCCTTGAGTCTTGCTCAGTGGGAATTCCTGCCTTCCTAAAATGAAAGCACCGAAGAAACTAGATAGCTATTCCTCAATCATCCTATACTACTATAGAATCTCTTAATGTTACCTGATTCACTTTAAAATAATAAGGTAGCTAATGGTTACAATTCATTATATAATTATACCCTCAGATGTCCAAGGTGGCTTTTTTTTAAAAGGTTGACATGGACAACCAAAAAGGGTATTTGTTCTGCTTGATTATACGTTGTTGTTACAAGAGTTGTTTCTTGTGCCTCATTTTGGGGAGGGAGAGGAAAACAATACTTAACTGAAAAAAATTTAATTAAAAAAATTTTAAAACGGCGCTTCTTCTTCCCCTCTCAAGAATATGCTGAATCTTGTATGGAGGGAATTAACATAGAACCTAGGGGTTATGTCTTTTTCAATTCATCATCTCATATGACTTCAAATAATTTGGAAGAGAAGAAAACAATCTGTCCAACCATTATGGAAAGCAATTTGGAACTTTGCCTAAAAAGTCACTAACCTGTGCATACTTTGACCCAGCAATACTACTAGTCCTATAATCCAAATAAATCTAAGAATGAAGAAAAGTGCTTATGTGTATGTCTCAGTTATTTTTGTAGTGACAAGGGGCTGGTAATTAAGGGGGTGCGAATCAACTAGGGAAGTGATAGGCAAATGATGGTATATGAATATAATAGAATATTATGGAGTTGTGAGAAATGAATAATTGCAGAGAAACCTGGGAGGATTTGCATGAACTGATGCAGAGTAAAATGAGCAATTTATACAATAACAACAATGTAAAAACAAATAACTGAAATAAAAACTTATGGATGCAATGAAGCAACGAGGATTCCAAAGGGTGACTGAGGCAGCGTAACTAACTCAAGTTCAGAACAAGTCGTAGATTTATTTTTTGAACGTGGTCAACGAGGTAATTACTTTTGATTGACTATGCAAATTTGTTACAAAAGGTTCTTTTTTTCAGCAAGCAAGAAAAAGCAGTATCATCTAGCAGGGTCTTTGGTCTTCACCCAACGACAAATGAACTTTTCTAAACCGCAGAAAGTGAGGGAACAAACAGTAAAGGAAAAGGAGGGAGTGATAAAAAGAAAGAGGGGAGGTAGGGAGGGAGGGAGGTGGGAAAGAGAGGGAGAGAAGACTGAAAAAAGGAGGGAGAAGTCAGGAGAGGAAGAAGAGAAGAGAGGGAGGAAAAGAAGTAGGAGAGAGCAAAGACAGAAAGAGAAGACAAGACGGAGAAGACAGGAAAGGGAGAAGACAGAAGGGGAAGAGAGGAAGAAGGAAAAGGAAAGGGAAAAAAGAAAAAGAAAGAGAAAAGGGGATATAGAGAAGAGGAAGAAAATAAGAAAGAACATATAGGAGAGAAAGAGAAAGAAAGCAAAGGGAGAAGAGAGGAAAAGGAAGAAGAGAGAGAGGGCAGAGTAGAGAGGAGGGAGAAGCAAAGGAGAGGGAGAGCAGGATAGAGGGGGGAAAGGGAAGGGGACAGAAAAAGGAAAGAGGGGGAAAGAGGAGAGAGAAACAGGAGAGGAAGACGGAAGAAGAGGAAAAGGTGAAGGGAGAGGGAAGAGGAGAAAGGGGGAGAAGAGGGAAAAGAGGAAAGGGAGAAGGGAAGGAGAAGAGAGGGAGGACTGAAAGAGATGAGAGTAGAGGGAGAAGACGGGCAAGGAAGAAAGGAAAAGAGAAGGGGAGGAGAGGAAGAGGGTAGAGAGGGAAGGGAGGGAGAAGGGAAGAGGGAGGGCAAAGAAATAAAGACGACAGGGAGAACAGAGAAGAGGAAGAGGAGGGGAGAAGGAAAGGGGGAGGGGGAGAGGGACAGGGCGAGACCGAAGGCAGCGATAACGGCCGCCCGCAAATCACCGTCGGGGCCAAGGCACGGGTTTAGGGGAAAACCCAGGGGAGCCCGCGGGGCGCCCAAGTTTAGCTCGGCACGAGATTCCCTACGAAAAGTTCCTCTCGGGGTCCCCCCTCCCCGCGCCCCTCTCCCCCAAGGGGAACCAAAGCCAGCCTGTCAAAAGTCCGTCACTGACGACGGGAGAAGGGACCCCGAGCTCCCGCCCCCTGAGGCAGAGGCAACCAAGCGGCCCGTCCGCGAAGGGACCGAGCCCTGGGGGCCCGCGGCAGCCCCGGAGCCCAGCGCGGCCACCCCGGGCCGACACCAGGCAGCACTCACCGGAGCCGGGGCGCAGCGGCGGCCGCCCCCCTCCCCGGGCGAGGGGCTGGCAGGAAGACTCCGACCGCGACGACGAGCCTGTGCCCCGACCCTCCACGCAGCTGCCCAAGTCGGGGCGCTCCTCCCAGAGCTCCCGAGCCGCGGGCTCCGAGGGCGGCGGGGAGGGGACCGGGCGCCAGGTGAACCTGCCGCCTCCGCCACCGCTGCCCTGGCCACCGCACCCCGCCTCGGGGCCGTCCGCTGCCCCCACGCGCACCCTAGCCACGCAGCCCCCTCGCGCCCTCCCCGGCTCGTCGGGTCCCGCTTACCCGCCCCAGGCGCTCCGCTCCTCCAGCTGCGGCGGCCGCTGTCCCGGCTCAGGCTGCTGCCGCTGTCGCTGCCGCTGCCGCTGCCGCTGCTGCAGCCCGGGCCCACTAAGGTTTCCACACCCCTCCCTCCCTCCCTCCCTCCAGCGCACACATCCCATCCCGCCCCGCCCCGCCTTTGCTCCAGGCTCCGCCCCCTCCGCTGAAACACCCCCAGAGACGGTTCTCCCCCACTCCATCCCGCCCCCTCCCCGGGTCCGCCTCCCCATTGGCACGTCAGGCTGTACGCCTCGGACCAGTCCCGAGCCCACGACCCTCCAGACTGCCCCTGTCACTGGCCCGCCTGTTTGTCACTCAGGTGTGCCGTCTCGCGGCTGAGATGGCTCTCGTGAGATTTTCCACCCCGCTCCACTTTTTTTGCTTTCTTTTTGGGGTTTTTTTAACCTGTCACTGAGAGAGCTGAAGCTTGCGAGGATTGGTTGATTACGTGGTACTCAGCACCGCTACTGGCTTGTCCTACGGAAAGGGGACTCACCTTGGGCATCTCCCATCCTCCATCCTCAGCATCCCTGGGCACATCTGGCTTTGATGGCCCCATCCCCATCTCTACTTCCACTGGAAGCACTTCCTAAATAGCCTCCCACAATGTCAGAATTGGAGACGACTGAGATCATCTAATGATCCCACACGGCTCTCTTTACAAAAGTGGAAACTGAGGGATCCCCAGAGAGATGAGGTGATTTGTCTAACGTGTCTTAGCTGTAGAACAGGATGTGAGGTGAGGAAGGAACAGAATCTTAGTCTCGCCATCCCACAACCGTGCTCACCTCACGGCTGGGGATTATAAATAGCCCTGAGCTGAGCTCCAGTGACTAACTCATGTTCTCAAAGGGACCTGTTCCATATTCTCTGACCCTTTATCCCTTTTTTGCTTCCTCCTACTATCCTAGAGATTTGGTCTCCCTCCCTGCCAGAGATTTCCGTTTGTTTGTTCTTAAAGGGCAAACTGAGTCTCAAACTTATTTTCTGTGTAATTTTGCCCATGACTTACACTAGGTCACTACTATCCTAGGCTTGGTTTTGCAGTTTTAATAAATTACCTTGAAGATTGATACAGTGTTACAATGTTTGGCTCAAGCTAGCTAATGAAAGGTTTAACAGTTGTCATCATTAGAGTTTCTGACTGATCTATTTCTATTTTTTCATCCCCCCCCTCATTTCTCTTAATGAGAACACATTTGTTTTCTGTAACTCAGAAAACAATAACTGACCTAATAATATCTGACATTTATATAATACTTTACAGCTTACAAAGAACTTTCTAAACGTCTCATTTGAGTTGTACCACAATCCCTTGAGGTAGTTAACAATGAGGAAAGAACAAAAAAATAAGTTAGAAAAGAAAAAAATCTACAGAAGGAAAGGGCAAGAAATCCTAGGGGCTCTGTTGATTACAGAATTTAAAACATAAGGCAAAAAACAAACAGAAACAGAACTTCCTTATGGTGTCTTTTTTGTAGCATTTTTTTCAGCTATATTTGTCTCTTTCTGAAGCGCCCCCCGCCCCGCTTATCTTATCTAATTTATTCTATGTAGGTTTTCTGCAAAAGATCCAGATTCTATTTCAAACATTTATTGGATACCTGTGTATGACATTCTGTGGGGAACTGTAAAACTTCAGAAAATCATAAGTTTCAGAGAGTACTTGTAGGATTTTGCTGAATTCTCATTCATATCTTATATTTCAATGTTTTACTACATCCTAGTATGCTACCCCAAAGTGACACTAAGATGATTCTGTTTTAGCCAGAGTCATAGCAAAAAGAAAATAACTAGTCTGATGCCGTATTTTGGTTTCATATACAACTAAATCTAGAAGTCTCTCCAACTCTCCCTATCATGATCAGTGGCAAGAATATCTATAGTTGATGGTAGATTATCTAATGACTGCAATAAGATAACAGGGAGAAAATGTATTCTACTACAAAAAGACACCAAAGGGATATGCCTTGATCCAATGATACTACTACTAGGTCAAAATTACCAAAGAGATCAAAGAAATAGGAAAACAGCCTATGTGTACTAAATATTTATAGCAGATCTTTTTGTACTGGCAAAAAATTGGAAACTTCAGGAGTGCTTCTCAATTAACAAAACATGATATATTAATATAATTCAACTGTTCCATTAGAAGTGATGAAAGACGGTTTCAAAGAAACATAAAAAGACTCAGGAACTGGTATTGAACAAAGTGAGAACATAATTTTTATTCTATAACAACAACATTGTAAAAACGAACAGTTTTGAAAGACTTAAGAACTCTTGTCAACACAGAGATCAACCATGAATCCAGAGGATCCAAAGGCTACTCACCTCCTGAGGAAGAGAACCTAGACTATATTCAGAAAGAAACACATTTTTTAACCTAGCTAATATGGGGATTTGTTTTGCTTTTATTATAAGTATTTGTTGCAACAGTTTGATTTTTCTTTTCACTGGAGGGTGTAAAATTGAGGATAAAAAAATAAATGTTTGATAATTGAAAAAAAAATTTAATTTTAAAAAACTTTTTTTAAAAAGGCACCCTAAGGTATACATGATGAGAGGATCACAGTCCAGCACCTAATACAGTATCTGCAATAAAATATTTAATAAATGCTTGTGGAATGAATGCATCAATGAACCATACATTTACAGTTGAGGTCATTAAAAAGAAAAAGTATTACCCAGATTATGATTTGTCAGAAGGGTAGCAAAGACTCAATTGTAAAATAATCTGAAAGACAGTAAATAGAGATTTGTAGTTGAAAACACCCTAGAATGAGAGGAAACCTTACAATGGAATGACACCAGGAAAGACTCAGTGTGGGTTTTTGAGGTACTATTATAATTCACTTGAGAAAAGATATGATGTCCTTTTATTCTTCTTTCCTTATTAATAAAACTTCCTTCTGGTATACTGTGACCAACATGCTTACAGGTATAGAATTAGTGCTAAGCTTTCTAGTTATAAGATTTGGTCTCCTTCCCTGCCAGAGATTTCAGTTTGTTTGTGCAAACTGAGTCCCAGCCTTATTTTTTTGTATAATTTTGCCCATGACTACACTAGGTCAAATTCTTGTCTCTGGTAAAGGTGTTATACATTAACATCAATACTGTGAAGACACATCATGTCATAGAACTGCTTTGCAAGGGCTATTTCAAGATCTTATGAAATCCAACAAATCGGGAAAAATTATGCTGAAGAAAGAGGGAAGATGGTGAATTTAAAAGAAAGGGGTTTTTCTGTTCTTAGTCTCTTTCTCTGCTTCTGTATCTTTATTTGGATTCATCTATCCATTTCATCATCTTATTAAATGCAGTTGTTAAACAATAACAATCATCTTTTTTATTGTTAACAAATGCTATGCTTCTGGTAGCCTGGCTATTGGTTTTATCTGGTTTTACTTCTGGTATCCTGAACTCAAGAATTCAATAGAGAGGAGAAGGGTTCCTTATTTTTAAGTCAGTATTTAGATTCTGTCTTTCTGAACTAGCTCGTGTAATATACTCGATGATAGGGCCTTAAGTCCTCATAGTTGACACTAATAGAAGACCAAGTTGGCCAAAAATTGCCAAAAAAAAAAAGTCAGTAATAGATTTTACTTCTTAGTCATTTTTAAGTGTTTCTGATATCACCTACATTAAGCGGTTTCATTCCATTGTCAATTGTATCTCATTTTCCTAATGTTCATCCTCAGAGTTTGTTGGGGGAATGAGTTTAGCAGAATAAACAACAAAAATCTCACAAACTGCATTTCATCATAAACTACAGATGTAAGACTCATACTATAAGCCAGCAAAAACTAAATTGTTATTCAGAATTGACTCTATACTTCCTTTCCAACTCTCTGGGTTTCTTCCCTATCCCACTCCAACAGACCACTCACTGTTCACCTTCCCTATTCATTCATTCACACTTACTGTAATTATTTAAATCTATCATGAAGATTTACCCTATGGAAATCTTTCAGATCAGATCAGGGTTATAGGGTTATATAAATATGGGGCTGGCGATTTGTTTTGTGAAGTTTGGATTCAGTCAAAAGGTTACACTTGACTTAGAGGGCCACATGTGGCCTCAAGGCTACAGGTTCCCCAGCTCTGTGCTGGCCTAACCTTAGAGAGGCCTCTCTTGAACATTATATTTGATTTACTGGAGTTCACTTCTCTTATCAAGGTGACACAACACTAGTCTTTCAGAAAGCCCCCAAACAAAAACACAACCTAAATT
The DNA here is from genome assembly GCA_028658325.1 of Potorous gilbertii. NCBI lineage: Eukaryota > Metazoa > Chordata > Mammalia > Diprotodontia > Potoroidae > Potorous > Potorous gilbertii. The sequence goes on from CM053771.1 coordinate 338,135,343, forward strand.
CATTGGTAGTGATGAACTACCCACAATTCATTTTTAGAGCATCTAGAAGTGCTTGTGCAACAGCAGAATCCTCTACCCCAAGTTGTTTAGGAGACTCTGAGGTAGGCCTCATTCCTCTTAAGTGATTTAGCAGACCATTAAGACTAGCTCACTTGCTTTATTATATTAAATGTGTATTTAATAGGCACAGAGGAATAGAAGGATAATTGCAGAGCTTTGATTTTTTGTTTTTTCCGTTTCATTTTCTTTCTCTAAGAATTTTGCCTTTGTGAAAGATGCTGGATCAACAATCTTGTGGCTGAAGCGCCCATCCACAAACAAAGCAAATGCTAGTTGCTTTAGCCATACTCATCTATCTGTAGGTTTTAAATAGCCTTGGGGGCAAACAGTTAAGCAATGAATCTGTGCTCAGGTTCAGCTCACGGTACCAGGACTTCCAAACACATGGCTATTTTTTCAAATGAATAACTATTCATCAGAAACTATTCTATTCTCCTCCCTATTCGTACTTTATTTTATAGCAGCTGAACTCACATAGCCCAAGCAAGTGTTTAAATATAAAAACATTTTACAAAGAAAAGATAGAAGCTTATCATGGCAACGTGATAGAATTTAGAGCTATAAACCTGTCAAACCCTTGGCTTCAAGTGGAAGATATATAATTGCAATGCCTTCCTCACAAACATTTACTTTTCGCTCTTTAGAGGAGAGCCTGAAAGCTCTCTTCGGCTATTATGTTATGTCTACATTGAAATAATAGTATTCACAATAAAGTAGAGATTATTAACATATATTATTAATCAATAAGTATTCACTGAGCACTTACCATGTGCTTAGAACATTTTTATGACTTCCATGAAGGGTATGGATTGATGGTATGGTCACCTACCCTCAAAGAACGTACCAGAATACTGTTCTTTATGGACATTATTCAGAGTCTTTTAAAAAAATTTTTACCATTCATATTGAATCATAAAATCATAACATTCTAGAACTGGAAAGATGCTCTAGATCAGAGAGGGGGAAACCTTTCCATGTTGGAAGGCCACATTAATATTTAGCTATAATCAAATAAGGCCATATTCAAGAAATTTCAATTAGATATAGTTAGTGTGTATTATTTTATAAAAATCTAATTACCATGCGCTTAATTTCAAAAAAATGAAAACTCTTAATTTTAAAATTAATTAACCTTTAATGACTTTGTTGTTTCTGCTTTTTGTTGGAAAACATTTGAATATTTGGTTTTTGAATATTTCAAGTTTCATTCATTCATTCATGAATTTGAATATTTGGAGTTTCAATTGATTGTCTAGATGGGTATCAGTTATTTGTGACCTTAAGGGGGTTTTGATTTGTGTTATAGGAGAATGTAGATGACCTGCAATAAATGATTGAAAAGAAAGAAAGCATTTTTCAGGCATATCGCCAAAAGTGTTGATATTTTATTGCATTTTTCCATATTTCTTTTTTTGTAGTTTAGTTTTTATTTCATAGTCATAAACTTAATCTGTTGTCTAGCCAGACTTATGGAAGAAAAAAAGGAAATGATAACCAAAGAAAATTACAGCAAATGAAAGCACAAGGATTACAGTGTATAAGAGCAGATGGGATTTAGGGTTACTCTCTCCAACTACCAAGATTCCCTTGATGGTTAAGATAAAAAACAAAACAAAACAAAAAACTTGTGAGAGTTGTCCACTGTCGGAGATAGTGCTCTTCTTGCTGGTTTTGCCATCCTGAAATGTTCCAAGACTTCCACTATGTTTGTGCCTTCTTTCACTTGGCTAAAGACCACATGCTGACCATCCAACCAATCAGTCTTAGTGATACAGATGAAAAACCATTAGCCATTTGTTGTCGGGTCCAGCACTTGCCATGGACAAGATGCCAGGACCAGTATGCTTCAGGATGAAGTTCTCGTCAGCAAATTTCTCCCCTTAGATGGACTTGCCAACAGTGCCATTATGGAATGTGAAGTCACCACCCTAGCACATGAACCCAGGAATGATTCCAAGGAAGCAGGACAAATCCCTTCTCTCCAGTGTTCGAGCACATAAGTTCTCTGCTGTCTTTGGAATCTTTGATTGTCTGCAAAGAACTCCAAAGGGACTTGTTATCAAGGGTGATGTCGAAGGACATGTTTGGGGTTGGCCATGGCCACAGATGCCTGGGCTGGGCATGACCACAGGGAAGAGATGGCAAGGATCTATGTTCCGGGGATGGAACCAAGACGAAGATATCCAGTGGAGGTGTCTGCAAAGTGGCCACATTTTTCCATATTTCAATCGAATCTTTCATCAAACAATGACTTTAAAATGTCATCTACTGAGAGCAATCCATTCCATCTGTAGTTCTTTAGGTGCCTTAGTGATAGCAACTGGGAGAGGCTGAAATGCCAAATTGAGTGTGATGTCTTAATTCTCAGTCAGTGAACCATTCATTGCATTCTCCAATTAATATGTCTCTAACAGTTGTATATTGTTCTAATGATTTGCATACATCCTGCTCATCAATGACCCTTGCTAACTAGGAAAAATGTCCATCTGAAATTTCCTTTTGAAGAAGTGTTTTGAAAAAAAGATATTTGTTTTTTGAAATGCTTGGTTTTTTGACACATATCATATATAGACTTAGTTTTACCTTGCAAAGAAATATTCAGATCATTTTGATTTGACACGATATCACACAGAAATGCAGCATTCCTAGAGAAATCTTCTTTCAATAATTCACATTGCTGATTCCCGTTCTTCATAAAATTTAATGATCTGTTCTGGTAGACATAAATTTTTGGCTGACACAGGTCCCTATGACAGCCAATGCACTTTAGAATGATAAAGCAAATCCACACTGAATACCTCATCTTTCAACTTTATCATGTTATGAAACTGACAGCGCCATGTTGTATTTGTAGGAATATAGGTAACAATACTTAGAACTTGCTGCAAAGTATCACTTAAAATAGTAGCTCTAGCATAGAGATTTTGCTGATGAATACAATATACAATGAAAAGAAATGAAAGTATCTGGATCTGTTAATACTTTTATATATATATATATTCAATAAAACCTTCATGTTTTTCTGTATGGTAGGTACACCATTTGTACATACACTCACTAAATTTACCTAATTCAGTCCAACTTCATAACATTTATCTTTAAAGTCTTTGAAGAGACCTATTTCCCATGTTCTGTTTGCAGGAGTACCCAAAGAAAGGAACTCTTCGTAGCAAAGAAAATCTTCTTTTATGACCTGAATGAATTATAAAACCTGTGCCACATCACTGGTATCAGCTGATTCATCCAGAGCAATTGAATAATATATCTTTTCCTTTTGACCTATTGTATAAACTTGTTCTGTTAAGTTGAAGGCTATTTCATGCTGCTATGGGAAGTAAGAAGGTTCTGTGTCCCCATTCCTAGGTGATGAAAGTTGTGATCTAGCAAGGACAGGTTAGAGGTCAGAATCTAGTGCTCAGGTCCAAGGATCTGTGTGAGGAAGTGCCTACCAGAGAGAAGAACATGGAGTCACATGACTATGGGAAATAAGGAAGTTTTCTTGTTCACATTCAGGGGGAACGGACATAAAGATTAATAAAGGTCTTCCTGATTTCACAGCAGGTATTCTCTTTATTTAAGGCAAGCAATGTTTCTCCCTGTTGGAGTATTGTTAGACAGGCTCTCTTCTAACACTGCTAATCAACTATGGTGCTCCTTGAAAGAAGCACTTCTTTGTACTTTAAATGTTATTGGGTTCTAAGCATCCTACAACTTTGACAATGCATTCGTTCACAATTTCTATATCACTGAATGGCTTCCCTTTTTCCCTAGTATATAACCTACTTTATGAATTGCTTCAGTAGCATTATTTCCAGGTCTTATTGCTGCTTGAAAGAATCTTTTAATTTCTGCAGTACAATCTTCTGAGCCTCTCTATTTAAAATATTTGTAGTCCTAAAGAATGTTATAATGTTGATGAGCATTAAATTTCTTTAATATTGGTATTGAAGTATCACAAAGTAAGTACATCATCATATCTTTAGTGGAAACAAGATAATGTTGCAATTTCCAATCCTCACTAAAAAAATGTGTTTTCTTCCTTCAGCATTCTCTTGATCTTCTTTGACATGATGGGCTATTAAGCAGACAGAATTAAAAAGTATAGTTGAGCTGGGCAGCTATTCCCAAATTCCACTTTGAACAGAAACACAATGCACTATTGTCAAAAGTTGATCACAGACTGGCATACTCAAACCCCATAAATTCTTGCCAACCAACCTTGTGTGATAGTGGTGCCAAGCAGGAAAGGGAAGTTAGAACTAAATAATGAGTATAGCATGCATCAATTTAGCCTTGATGGCTTACTAACATTCTAATTGTATCAGTCAATCTGGGAAGATTTATTTTGTTGAAAATTGTTTAGTCTTTGGTACTTTATATTCATTTTAAAAATAAAATAAAAATATAAAAAAACGAGCAAAAATGCATTAATAAAAATAAAAGAATTTGTTCTGTAAAATGTGGATCCAGTAAAAAGCCCACACTTAAGGACCTAGAAGGCCACATATGGCCTTAAGGCTACAGGTTCCCTACCCTTGATCTAGATGGGCCAACCTTTTAATTTTATAGACCAGAAGACAAAGGTCCATGAAGGTGAGGCATTAGAAAGCTAGTAATGAGATAGGACTAGAATCCAAGTTTCCTGATTTTTAGGTGCACTAAGTTAAAGCTTAATAATAATAATATTTATAATGTAATTTAAAATTTTCAAAATACTTTACAAATATTAATTTGTTTTATCTACACAAAAACCCTAGAAAGCAGAAACTGTTATTATGCCTATTTTACAGAAGGGAAAATTGAATCAGTCAGAGGTTAAGTGACTTGCCCTGGATCACATGACTAGTAAAACTTAGGTTTTCCTCCAAGTAATCCACCTACAGTACCACCTAACTGCCTAGAAGGAATCATGTTCCTCTGTTCAGCCCAAAGCCATACTGGTAAATATGGCAAGGAAAGAAATTGGTCAACTTCTCAATTCTTGCTCGATGAGGTCTTCATAGTGTAGTTCTATTAGTCTGTATAAAGGATTATGAACTCTTATAACAACAGACAGACTTGTATTCAAACATAATTAAAAAACTAAATATGTAGAAATGGCTGTGAAATTATCTACTTTATATTATCTAGACTGTTTCTCCCAACAACAATCCTTCATTAGAATTAATAATCAAGAGCTATTGACACTTTCTCTTGAAACTTGATTTTCAAACATTTGTAACAGACTGAAGAGGTTGAGAGGCCAATTTTTCAAATTCTACTAATACATAATCAAGAGTTCTTCCCCAATTGCTACCTCTAAATTTAGTGTCCTAAACTGTTAATCACATTGTGAATATACAATTATCTGTTGCTAAGGATCATGGGCTTTTCTATTTCTCAGTTAACAGCATTATAGATTTAGAACTAGAAGGAACTCCTAATCCCCCACTCTCTACCTCTGCAGTAGTCCAATTTATTTATTTTAAAATTGGGGAAGTCTTAAAGCAGTAAAGCAATTTGTCATAGATGGTAAGTAATAACAGAACCATAAACAAATATACTTGTATCCCTGGTGCTCAGCTAAGTGCCTGGCCCAGTCAGTAAACATTTGAATTGACTAATCTGATGTTGGGTGTAATTTCAACTCTGAATCTCAGTTTCTTCATCTTCAGAACAAGGGGTTTGGACCAAATGACCTTCTAAAGTCATTGTAACTCTATGTTGATGATCCTAAGAAAGTGATTGCTTTGCTCTTTTAATTCAATAGATTACTTACTGAGTACCTACCATGAGAGATATTTTTTCTTCATTTCTAGTTCCCTAATCAAATCAATTCTAAACTAGTCAATTTTAAGTTGCAGCCAATAAGAACAAAAACTATAACTTGAAAGAACATTTTGGAAAGTGAGGCTCCCATATACCCTGAAGGAAATGGATTCCAGTGTGAGAATTACTCCCAGTGAATGGAGTCCAAGGGCAATCAGTGAATTTAGCAAATTGAAAGAGTGCCAATCAAGTGATTGAAGGATTTAATTAGGTATCGCTAATAATTCTGAAAAGAGAGTGGTGTTTTTGTTTTTTGGTTTTGTTCTCTGCGTGTGTGTGTGTGTGTGTGTGTGTGTGTGTGTGTGTGTGTGTGTGTTTTCTTCCCTCCACTCTCCAATGGTGAATTCCTGGCTATTCTATAAACAAGACACTCAATCTCTTAATCTAGGTTTCAAGCATTCCCTCCAGATGTCCTTCAGTTCTGGAATGCTCTACCTTCTTATCTACAGCTCCTAACCTCCTTAACTTCTTTTTAAGCCCGTATAAAATCTTATCTCCTATAGGAAACTTTCCCCAACTCCTCTGAATTTCAGTGCCTTTTCTCCATTAAGTATTTTCTATCTGTCCTGTATATAGCTCGCTTTGCATAAATTTGTTTGCCTCTTGTCTCCCCTCTCCCCCATTAATCTATAAACTCCTTGAGAGCAGGATATTTTTTTTTTTACTCTTTTTGTATCCCCAGCACTTAGCACAGCACCTGGCACATAATAGGTGCTCACAAAAGGTTTATTGAATTGAAACATTGAATTCGAAATATGTAGTGCTGCCTTATACACTGCATTGCTTCATTCCTCTACCAAAAAAAAAAAAGTTTCACTTTCATACCCATAGTTTGTTGGGTTTTTTTTTTTCCAGCAGCCTTGAATAACATTTCCTTTGCCATAGAGGCTTTAGGCAGCAATCAAAGAATATATAATATCCTTATTCTTCCTAAAGCAATGAGAAAAACCATCCACTTGACTTCTACAGACTACAGGAGATGTCTGGGGAATTTCTTCCCTGTGAATATTATCCTTTGCATTGGATCTCATGCTTCCCTAATTTCTTTCCTCACAATGACCTGCTTCTAGCAGTAGCACTCATTCCTCTTCTACTACTCTGCCAGAGTAGACGTAGCTTCCAAGAGAAGAGCCAAGGTGGGCATTCAATCAACAAGTGTTCACTAAGGTCATCAATGCAGAAAATGGGTGAGCTTGAACAACAAGCATTCATAAAGACCTTATCATATGGCAAGCACTGTGCTAAACCCTGGGAATACAAAAAAAGGCAAAAAATAAGTAGTTCTAATGGGGGCAAGCTGGAAACCCCTTCAACAATGCAAACATTAAAGAGAAGTACCATAGCTATTGAGCTTTAAAGTAGCAATTCTGTGAAGACATTTATCATTACCCTCTTTTCATAGATAAGGAGAAAGGTCAAGGGTTTTGCCAGCTAGTGAACTAGTCCAAAGTGTGAGGACTTTGAACACAGGTCTTCTCAATAGCAAGTTCAGTACTAAATTTATCACCACACTGTTGGGGAGTAGAGATTAGTTCACAAGACCCTAAATGGCTAAATCTTGGTGCAGGGGGCATAATAACAATGCTTAGGATATAAGATACTGATAGGAAAGGAAATGGTGAAGACTGACTTGTACAGGATATTTTGACCATTAAGAAGCTAGCATCAACAGCAATGTTTAGGGAGTTTCTCAACTAATTTAACCCTTCACTTAAAATAATACCACAAAGCACCCCAAATTGGAGTGTTTATATTAGCAAATTAAAACCACTCAAATGTCTTTCTTTTCTGTCCCTGGTCTATTCATAGAAGAAGGGAGCTTTACACTATGTCCTATTGATAGTAAGTTATATATAAATAGTTGCCAAATAAATGACCAAACAGATTGATAAGCATTTATTAAGCAGCTACTACCATGTGACATTAGGCTCCTTTCCTGCGTCAAAGGATCTGGTGCTGGTTCTATTCTAGCTATGGTTTACAAGGAAGGGGGTCCATTGTTCATGCAAAACTTGACTGAAATTTTCCAGGTTATATGGCAAAAAGAGGTTATCTCCCAGGAGTTCAAGGATGCCTCCATTGTCCATCTCTATAAAGGTAAAGGAAATATATTGTCCTGTGATGATCACAGAGGGGTGTCTCTCTCATTGCTGGCAAGATTCTTGCCAGAGTCCTTTTTAATAGACTGATCCCTCACCTGGAATGATCACATATCTGAGAGCCAGTGTGGCTTCAGAAAGGGCTGACAAAATGTTGATATGGTGTTTGCTGCCCGACAACTCCAGGAGAAATGGCAGGAGCAGAACAGGGGTCTGTATACAACATTTGTAGATCTGACCAAGGCCTTTGATACCATCAGTCATGAGGGTTTAAGTAAAATTATGTCAAAATTTGGTTGACCAGAGAAGTTTATCAGCATTATATATCAATTTTGTGACAGCGTGTTTGCATGGGTTCTAGATAATGGACAATGCTTTCATGCTTTTACAGTCACCAATGGAGTGAAATAAGGCTATGTGCTTGTTCCCATTTTTTCTTTTTAATAAATTAATTAATTTATTTTTACTTTTCAACATTCACTTCCATAAGTTTTAAATTTTCTCTGCCTCCCTCCCCCTTCCCTCCCCAAGAAGGGCTGCAATCCAATATAGGTTCTACATATATATTCTTATTAAACATATTTTCATATTTGTTATGTCGCATAGAATAATTAGAATGAATGGGAGGAATCATGAGAAAGAAAAAACTAAACTAAACTAAACAAAAAAAAGAGAGAATATAGTATGCTTCAATCTGTATTCAGACTCCATATTTCTTTCTGTGGATGTGGATGTCATTTTCCAACATGAGTCTTTTGGAGGTGTTTTAGGTCCTTGCGTTGCTGAGAAGAGCTAAGTCTATCAAGTCAGTTACTTCACAATGTGGTCATTACTATGTTGAGTATTCTCCAGGTTCTGCACACATCACTAAACATCAGCTCATATAACTCTTTCCAGGTTTTTCTTAGGTCTGCCTGCTCATCATTTTTTATAGTACAACAGTATTTCATTACATTCATATACCACCACTTGTTCAGGCATTCCCCAATTGATGGGCATCCCTTCAATTTCCAGTTGTTGGTCACCACAAAAAGAGCTGCTGTAAATATTTTTATACATATGGGTACTTTTCATATTTGCATGATCTTTTTGGGATAGAGCCCTAGAAGTGGTATGTCTGGGTCAAAGGGTATTCACATTTTTATAGCCCTTTCGGCATAGTCCCAAATTGCTCTCCAGAATAGTTGGATCAGTTCACAATTCCACCAGCAATGAATTAGTGTTTCAATTTTCTCACATCTTCTCTAGTATTTTTAATTTTCCTGTTCTGTCATGTTAGCCAATCTTATAGGTGTAATATGGTATCTCAGAGTGGTTTTGATTTGTACTTCTCTAGTCAATAGTGATTTAGAGTATTTTTTCATATGACTATAAATAGCTTTCTTTTCTTCCTCTGTAAACTAGCTGTTCATATCCTTTGACCATTTGTCAATTGGTCAGTTCTCTATATATTTTCTCTCTATATATTCTCTCTATATTTTAGAATGAGGCCTTTATCAGAGAAACTGGTTGGAAAAATTCTTTCCCAGTTTTCTGCTTTGCACCGATTGACTTTGTTTGTGCAAAAACATTTCAATTTACTGTAATCAAAATTATCCATTTTGCATTTCATAATGTTCTCTGTCTCTTGTTTGGTCATAAATTCTTCCATTCTCCATAAATTTGACAGGTAAACCCTTCCTTGCTCTACTAATTTGCTTATAGTATTAGCCTTTATATGTAAATTGTGTGCCCATTTGGATTTTATCTTGGTATGCTGTGTAAGGCATTAGTCTATGCCCAGTTTCTGTGGCACTATGTTCCAGTTTTCCCAGAAGTTTTTGTTAAATAGTGAGTTCTTCTCTTTGGGTTTATCCAAGAATAGATTATTATAGTCATTGACTACTGTGTCTTGTGTAACTAACTTATTCCACTGATCTACCACTCTATTTCTTAGCCAGTACCAAGTACTTTTGATGATTGCTGCTTTATAATACATTTTAAGATCTGGTATGACTAGACCACCTTCCTTAGTATTTCTTTTCTTTAATTCCCTTGATATTCTGAACCTTTTGTTTTTCATATGAATTTTGTTATTGTTTTCTAATGTTCCCATGCTTTTTAGCATGATGTTTTCAGTCATGTTGTCAAATGCCTTCAATGAGAACAAACACAACATCAAGGTCAGCTACTGCACTGATGGTCAGTTCTTCAACTTGAAAAGGTTACAAGCCAAGACCAAAGTGGAGGGAGTGCTAGTGCATGATTTTCTGTTTGCAGATGATTGTGCACTTGGTGCAGCCTCTGAAGCTGAGATGCAGCAAAGTATGGATCAATTCTCTGCTGCTTGTGTTAATTTTGGCCTAACAATTAACATCAAGACAACACAGGTACTCCATCAGCCAGCAGCACAGCATCCATATACAGAACCACCAGTTATAGTGAATGGAAAAGTTTGAATGCTGTGGATAAGTTCATTTACCCTGGTGATGTACTTACTAAGGATGTATAGACTGATAAGGAGGTGGATGCATGCATTACCAGAGTTAGCTTGGTATTTGGGAGACTCTGAAGAAAAATGTGGGAGAGAAGAGGTATTAAACTGTCATCAAGATGATGATCCAACTTGAATTTGACTTGGATTTGAGTGAGGGAAGGGTATGCAAGGTGACCAGCCTTACTTTCTCCTCCAGAGCCATCAGTGGCCAGTGTCCTAACTCCAGGCCCAGAATGCTATATCCACAGCACCACCAAGCTAATCTTAGAAAGGGTGTGAATAAAAGGCATACTAAGCCATAGTGATAGATTAATGATAAGTGATAGATAGAATGGATAGACATATTTTTTAAATGCTTACTCTGGTGCCAGGTGTAGTGCCAAGCACAAGGGAAATAAACACTGCAAACAAGACTTTCTTTACCCTCAAGCAGTTTATATTTAAAGGGAAGAAAACAACACTTAAAAAAAGAAGTGGGGAAATCCATATGGGGAGCCCAAAGAAAGGAGTTAGCACTCCTTTGGAGTGGAGGGGTTGGGGAAACTCAGAGTAAATATTTCTCCTGAATGGGAAGACAACTGGTGAGAAGGCAAATCTATGAGCTCCAGAGTGAATTGGACTTAAGGCTTGGTCTTTGAGCCAGAAATCTAGCCAGTAAACTCAGAGGGAACAGGAAACTTTTAGCCATGGTGGTGTACCTTCCCTTGGGTACACTTGCCTGAGTGAGGTGAGGCAAGGAGAGGCCAAGAGAGAGGTGAGGTGGCTACTCACTTACAGGTTGTGTTTGTCCTTTGTTCTTGAAGAGGACCGTGACATCAAGATGACCACCAAAGAGAAAGTTTATGAAGCTGTTTTGCTGAACTCGTTGTATGCCTGTGAAACCTGGACAGTCTGCCAGCGCCATGCCAAGAAACTGAATTGCTTCCATTTGAACTGTCTTAGGAAGATTCTGAAGATCACCTGACAGGATAAGGTACCAGACACTGAGGTCCTTTTACAAACTAAACTGCCAAGTATTCAAACTCTACTGTAGAGAGCACAAGTCCTATGGGCTGGTCATGTTGTTTGAATGCAAAACGTATGCTTGCCGAAAAAGACTATTTCATGGACAACTCACAGAGGGCAACCATTCACATGGTGGTCAGAAGGAGTGATACAAGGATACTCTCAAGGTCTCTCTTAAGAACTTTGGAGTTGATTATGTGACATGAGAAACACTGGCACCACTCAGGATTGCTCAGCATGGTAAGCCCACATCAGATAAGGGGCTCTACTCTATGAGCAAACAAGAATTGAAGTAGCTCAAAGGAAACACAAGATGCCCAAATTTAGAGAATCCACCCTGAATGCTCATATGGGCTACTTGTGTCTGACCTGTGACAAAACATTCTGAGCACATATTAGTCCGATCAACCATAGCTGGACGCACTGTAACTTGATTCTAGCACAGTGACATCATTTTGATCTTTGAGGAAGGACAACAACCAACCAACTACTAAGTGCAATACACTATACTAAATGCAGCTGATACAATGAAAAAGCAAAAGTCAGGCCTTGCTCTTAAGGAGCTCAGAGTCTAATGGGAAGAATCCATAAAAAACAATTGTATACAAACAAGATACATATGGGATAAATTAGAGATAGTCAGTAGAGGGAAGACACAAGCATTAAGGGGAAGGGGAGAAGTGATGGAACACATGAAGAGATATAGCTCTGTCTCAGTCCTCCTGGCAGGAAGGTAGAAAAGTACCTTGAATATAAATTCTGTATGGGATTAGAGAAGAGGAATAGTCACTATTCTTTGGGGAATTTAATCTACCTTCATCTAACAATAAACCAAACCAAGCATCTGGAGAATCCTGAGCCTAAGGTGGCATTTTAGAAACAATTTCTAAATCCAGACTTTTGGGAATACATCTTTCATTAGCCCCACCCCAGTCTGTCGTTAACAGTCTTTCTGTAATGTGGTCTCGTGAAAATTATCTACGTAGGTCTCTTGCAAAAACAACTTCCTACAAAAACCTCCTATCCAAACACTCAGACCTAAATGGGCCTACACATAGAATAAAACACAAAGAGAGCATTTTGCAAAATGACTTGATTCGGCACACATCTTTAAAGCCTTAGGACAGTACTAAATAATGAACTCCAAGTAAAAGGAACATTGTTTGGTAATTCTATTTCTTGTAATCTGTATTTGTAAGAATGCCATATATTTTAAACTATCATTTCAGTTCATCCAGTTTAGTGAAATGTCTTTTTCAGAGAAACTGCCAAACCACTTCCCCACTTCCTTATTTCCTGACAGATAACAAGTTATTATCTTCTATCCAGGTTTTAAGATTAGACAGCTACCTATGGGTGAGTTGTTATGTAACCATGATGGCTTTTTCAATCTCAGCCCCTCACCTATTCCTTACACTCCACACAGAATCCGCAATGTTCACCTTTTGTACTTTGTTACTTAGGTAAAAGGTTTAACTCCCAGCTGAAATGCAAATATCTCTAGGAGAGATAATGCTTTGAGCCAGAATGAATTAGTACAGTAGAATATAACAAGATAGTCCCAGCTCCCCAAAGATCGCACAATCTAATGTGGGAGACAGTAAGCTAACACATACATACAAACAGGATATACAGGATAAATAAGGGGAATTAGGTAAGTGGGATTGGGTAAAACTTCCTATAGAAGAAGACATTTCAGTTGAGATTTGAAGCCAGAGAGTAGACGCGAGAAGGGAGAGCATTCCAGCCATAGCGGGTAAGAGATAAAGCTTGAAGCCTAGAGATGGAGAGTTGCTTTTAGAACAGCAAAAAGGCCAGTGTTCCTTGCACAGTATAGCATAAAAGACTGCAAAGGTAGGAAGGGGCTAGGTTATGAAATGACTTTGACCACCAGAGAATTTTGAGTTTGACTGGAAGCAACATGGAGTCACATAAGAACATAAAGACAATAAACATAGTAGAAAGGGTCATCGCTTAATAGCAAAAAGAGGAAAGAAAAGGAAAGTTATAAGAGTCCAGAGCCAACTTAGCCTACCCCACATTTTTTCATGGAACTGGAAAAAACCTTGAGACACTGCCCAGAATTTCTGATGATAGTGAAAGAATAAAACAGCTCTTGGATTGTACTGGGTAGTTCTTGTTAGAAGTGAACCTGTTTAACAAGCCCCCAACAATGAGAAACATGCTCACCTTAAATAAAGAATAATACCTGTTGTGAAATCAGGGAGACCTTTATCAATCTTTATGTCCAAATGGACAGGTAGCCTCCCTAGTAAGGTTACAAGAAGACTACAGGAAGACTACAACACGTGCGGGAAAATAGGGCTTCTTAAACCATTTTCTTAACTTTGGATCTCCCCGAACACTGTCCCCTGGCCATATTAGACTCCATGTTCTCCTCTCTGATAGGCCCTTCCTCACACAGTTTCCTGGATCTGGTGCATTAGTTTCTGACCTCTAACCTGTCCATGTTAGGTCACAACCCTTATCACCTAGGAATGTGGACAGCAGAACCTTCTTAGTTCCCACACTTTTAAACTAAAAAGCCTAAATGCAGTGAATTTAAGTCCTTTCTCATAAATGTATCTTGTAGGAAGATAATCACAATTCTATTGGTTAAGCATGTATTAGGTATTTATAATATTTCATTCATTTTAGAGGCATCTGAAGATAAGCGGTCATACTAAAAAAATAAAGGCAAAATCTTGAAGGACTCAGGGAGAGGTCGCAGATTGTCACCCCTACTTTCTTCTCCTCTCAGGGTTCTAGGTTCAGGCTCAGTGGGGAAAGTCTACAGTTTCAGCAGGATGTTGGTGTCACATTTCCTGCTGATGAGGGAAGAAATGCCTCATTGTAAATAAGTCAGAGAGTTGTTTCTAGACCAGTCTTCTGGTCAGTTTCTCACTATCCCCTTGGATTTCAGCAACTAACTCTAATCTCTCAGTATGCAGATAGACAAGATGACTCGGGGAGAGAAAGGTCTCTCTAAAGACACCCCCCCACACACACCTCCCAAAAATGAAAGACGGAAAAGACTAGCCCCCTATGGTTTTAATTTTATAGAGAATACATGCAAAGAGTCACAAAACTAATCTTCAGGAGAAACCAGAAAGCAAATTCCAACATTGCTATGACCTAGATTCCCAAAATCCATTACAAAGTTCCTATTCCTTGAACATAAGGGTGCCGCCTTTTATTATATGTAGAACTACAGTAGCTAACCTCTAAAAGCATTAACTTGAAATTCATGAAATGAGACTCAGTTATGTGTTACATACCCAGCCATCCAGCCCATTTCTATGCATCATCCCAACCCAGAATTGCCTGGAGGCAGTTGACTAGTAACTAATATTTGAGTCTAGCCCTCTTGCAAAGAAATTATTCTTGGAGGTCAGGTTCAGGAACTGAGGTTAGGTGTTTTTACTATCATTCAAATGCTAACAGACAAGGGTGTGGCTTGCCAAGTTCCTTATTCTGAGGTTAGCCCTAGACTGCTTTCTTTGCTGAATTCTGGTTAAAAGCATTCTAACTCCCTGGTCTGTCTTTATCAACTCAAATTCACCCCTAGGAGGAATAAAGGGGCTTACTTGGTCTAATTTATACCAATTAACTTCAATCGGTGCCTTACTCACTAGCCAACTTTCCTTGTCTATCTCCATTTCAGTAGAGGCCCCAACCAGCCTGTTTCATTACCTCCTCTCTTTATTCTCCAGGTTTCTTTGCCTTCTCACCAGCTGTCTTCTCATTCAGGAGAAATACTTTGAGCTTCCCCAACCCCCCACTCTGAAGGATTGCTGACTCCTTTCTTTGGTTTCCCCACTTCCTTTTTAAGTGTTTTTTTCTTCCCTTCTAATAATATAAACGCTTGAGGGTAAAGAATGTCTTGTTTGCTGTACTTATTTCCCTTGTGCTTAGCAGCACAACTGGCACCAGAGTAAGAGTTTAAAAATTATCAGTCTATCAATTCTATCCATCACCTATCATTAATCTATCACTGTGGCTTAGTATGCCTTATATTCACACCCTTTCTAAGATTAGCCTGGTGGTGCCGTGGATATAGCATTCTGAGCCTGGAGTTAGGAAGATGAGTCTTCCTGAGTTCAAATCTTGCTTCAGACACTTACTAGCTGTGCGCCCCTGGGCAAATCACTTAACTTCTTCCTGTTCAGATCCTCATCTGTAAAGTGAGCTAGAGTAGGAAATGGCAAACCAGTCCACTATCTTTGTGAGAAAAACCCCAAATGGGAGGATGAAGAATCAGACCCAACAATAACAACGGGGAAAAAAAAAGCAGGGCTTACAAAGACTCAGCGTGGCTTCAACAAGAACAGGTCATACCAGGCTAACCTCATTTCCTTTCTTGACAGAATTACTAAAGTGGTAGATGAAGGAAAGGACAGGGATACAGAGTTTTAACATTTTATTATTATTATTTATTTTTAACATTCTTTTCTAAAATTTTGACCCCCCCCAAATCTCTCTTTCTCTTCTAACCCTTCCCCACCAATTAAGAAGGAAATAAATATGATACTTGTGCAATAATGCAAAACATTAGCCACATTGAAATACTGAAATTAGGCACATTAGCTATGGTTTAAAAAAGCAAGAAAATTAAAGAAAATGAAAAAAATTGTGCTTCAGTTGGCACTCAGACGCCATCGATTCTTTCTCAGAAGGTGGATAGCATTTTTCATAAGTCCTTTGGAATTGTCTGAGATCATTGTATTGATAAGAATGGTTAAGTCATTCAAGGCTGATCCTTGTACAATATTGCTGCTACTTTGTACAATGTTCTCCTGATTCTACTCACTTCACTTTGCATCAGTTAATATGAGTCTTCCCAATTTTTCTGAAACAATCCTGCTCATTATTTCTTTTTCATTTTTTTTTGGCTTTAAAACTTCTCATATTTTTTTAAAAATTATTTTATTTGTTTTCAGTGTTCTACAGTCATTTCCATATATCTTAGATTTTTCCCCTCCTTCCCCTTCCTTTCTCCCCACTCACATCCCAAGACAGTGGGCCATCTTATATAAGTTCTACATATACATTCCTGTTAAATGCATTTTCCCCTTAGTCATATTGAATAGAAGAATTAAAAAGCATGGGAGAAACCATAAAACAAAACAAAACAAAACATAAGACAAAAGTAAATGGTCTGCTTCATTC
Organism: Potorous gilbertii; assembly: GCA_028658325.1. NCBI lineage: Eukaryota > Metazoa > Chordata > Mammalia > Diprotodontia > Potoroidae > Potorous > Potorous gilbertii. The sequence continues at coordinate 338,151,960 of CM053771.1, forward strand.
TGCGATCCAATTCCACAATTCTTTCTCTAGATGTGGGAGGCATTTTGCCTAGTGTCCATTGGGAATTTTTTAAGTCCTTGCATTGCTGTGACGGACTAAGTCTACCAGAAAAATTCCTTGCACACTGTGGTTGTTGCTATGTGCAAAGTTCTCCTGGTTCTGCTCCTTTCACTCAGCATCAGTTCATGTAAGTCTTTTCAGGCCTCCCTGAAGTCTTCCTGTTCATCATTTCTTATATAGCACAATAGTATTCCATTACATTCATATACCACAACTTGTTCAGTCATTCCTCAATTGATGGGCATCTCCTTGATTTCCAGTTTTTGGCCACCACAAAGAGGTGCTCGTCATTTCTTACAGCACGATATTATTCCATCACATTCATATACCACAATTTGTTCAGTCACTCCTCAATTGATGGGCATCTCCTTGATTTCCAGTTTTTGGCCACCACAAAGAGTTGCTCGTCATTTCTTACAGCACGATATTATTCCATCATATTCATATGCCATAAGTTATTTAGCCATTCCCAAACTGAAAGGTATCCCCTTGATTTTCAAATCTTTGCCACTAGAGAAAAAGATACTACAAATATATCTGTACATATAAGTCCTTTTCCCTTTTCTTTGATTTCTTTGGGATACAGACCTAGTCATGGTATTGCTGGGTCAAAAGGTAGGTGTTAGTTTTATAGCCCTTTGAGTATAGTTCCAAATTGCTCTCCAGAATGGTTGGATGAGTTCCCAACTCCTTCAAATACTATTTATGTCCCAATTTTTCTACATCCTCGCCAACATTTTCTACATTCTCCCCTATTTTCTCATGTTAGCCAAATTTATAGTTGTGAGGTGGTACTTCAGAGTTGCTTTAATTTTCATTTTTCTAATCTATAATGATTTATAGTATTTTTTATATGATTATAGATAGCTTTGATCTTATTTTCTGAAAACTGCTTGTTTATGTCATTTGACCATTTGTCAATTGGGAAATGTGCCTTATTCTTATGCATTTGACTCAGTTCTCTAAATATTTGAGAAATGAGACCTTTATCGGAGATACTTTCTTTTCCCCTTGTTTCCTGCTTTCCTTCTAATCTTGACTACAAGATTTTATTTTGTTTTGTTTGCGCAAGACTTTTTTATTTAATGTAAACAAAATTATTGTGGATATAATTTTACTTAGATTTTAGCATAGCTTTTGATAAAGTATCTCATATTATTTTTTTATACTATATTGATGGAGAAGATGGAGAGATTATTATATAATCAGGCACATTCAGAACTACCTGACTCAAAGAGGACTTTGTTGTTGTTATTTTTTGTGCTGTATTGTTTTAAAGTACTTGTTAATGGTTCATTATAAACAGAACAGGAAGTTTCAGTGAAGGGCACAAGAGAGCTGTCCTTGACCCTATGCTGTTTAGTAGTTTTATCAATGACTTGCATAAAGTCATAGGATATGCTTTTCAAGTTTGTCATCAAGATGACACAGCATTCAGAATGTGATGTGGATGACAAAATCAAGATCCAAAAGGTACTAGACAGGTTAGAATATTGGGCTGAATTCAATGAGATGAAATTCAATAATGAGCAATATAAAGCCTTGTAATATGCAAATTTGAGTTCAAAATTGATTTAATGACTAGACTCAGTGTCCAGTAATATAGTCATTAATGGACTGATTTTAAGATGGATAAATGTTTCTAGTGTAGTTCTCCAGGGATTTGTTCGTGGCTATGAGATAATTAACATTTTTATCAATGACTTGAATGAAGATATATTATCAAATTTATAGATAATGGATGATAGGATTAGTATCCAAAAAGATCTCAAAACTCCAGACTTCTGGGTTGAATCTAATAAGATGAAATTTAATAGAGATAAATATAATGTTCTGCCATTGGGTTTAGGTTTATTAAAGTCTCAGATTTATACTGATAAGATTTGAGAGGCAGAGCCAGACAATGGTATGTATGAAAAAAGTATATATATACACACACAAATATATATTCGGTTATTCATTATATATGTATATGTATGCATATCTCTCTATGTATTTATGTGTGTTCCCTGCAATGGAATTAAAGGGGAAAGCTATAATTATTACAACTTTTACTGTGTATTGCCAGCTTGCTTTCCAAAGCTTGCTTTTCCATTCTTCTAATTTGCAGTTCCAACAGCAATGAATGAATATGTTTCTTCAAAAACTCACCAAGAGTAAGTTTCACTGTTTTTCATTAATTTTGTTAGTTTGAGATCACTTCTAATTTAGTACGATTGAAGATTTTTTTCAAGTGATTTTCCTTATAAACTATCTTTTTATATCACTTGAACTATTTGTTCATTAGGGGCTAGGAGCTGCTTCTGTAAATTTTTAGTAGTTCTTTATTTACTTTAGATGTCAAGTTGATAATCTGTTATATTTGCTATAGATATTTTGCCCAAGCTAGAAATAATAGCTTTTTCTGTTGATTTGATTATATTTCTTTCAAATATATGTACATATATGTATATATATATATATATATATATAGATAGATAGATAGGTATACATATATGTATATTATACAATGATTTGGATATGTACAAAAAATTTTAATTTTATTATAATCAAGTGTATCTATCTTACCCCTAATAGTTTCTTCAGTTATTTAATTTGTCCAACAAAGTAATTTCAATTGTATAATAGAGAGAAATTTATTTTATTCCATTTTCTTGCATCTATTTTTGTAGTTCATTTTTAATGTTTAAGTCCATCTTCCATCTGGAATTTATTGATAAGTATGTGGTATGAGTAGTGGGTCTAAACTGATTTCCCACCAGTTTGCAATCTAAATATTTTCTCATGTACAGTTGCTAAATAATAAATCTTTCAACCAGCTTTTACTTTCTATGTTTTTTTTAAATATAAATTTATTTATTTAACTTTTTACATTCATTTTCACAAAATTTTGGGTTCCAAAATTTTCTCCCCATTTCTCCCCTCCCTCCAACCCAGTACACTGAGTATTCTAATTTCCCCTATCACCAATCTGCCCTCTCTTCTATCATCCCTCCCTTCTCTTGTCCCCATCTTCTCTTTTGTCCTGTAGGGCCAGATAACTTTCTATCCCCCATTACCTGTATTTCTTATTTCCTAGTAGCAAGAACAATACTTGACAGTTGTTCCTAAAACTTTGAGTTCCAACTTCTCCCCATCCCTCCCTCCCCACCCATTCCCTTTG